>JAOTQQ010000019.1:45433817-45448754 GCA_026546715.1 Gallinago undulata
CACATGGGATGGAATACCTGTGTCCCTGCTAGGTCCTGGGAAGAAATTAACCTTTTCTCCACCAGACCCAGTACAGCTTGGTAAACCTACAAGTAAGAGGTCAGATTATTACAGAAGTAATAAGGCTTCAGAAATTAAAATGAGAGAAATTTGCAGTCCTTGTAAATCTAACTACACATCTTAAAGCATCAGGGGAGTGTCTTTCACTCCTCTCTAACCCTTCTGAGTTTATATTGTGCATAAACTGCACTGTTGTGTTTGCTCATGGAAGCAGTTCAACTTTTATTATCCAGCCACTAAACTCCGTAACTTTTTTTAATTTCTTTTTGTATTGCAATAAAACATCAAAGCTTCAGTTAGAGATGAAAATAATGTTATGCTGTGTGCTGTGCATACGTGTGCACACACACACACACAGACACACACAATATGTGTGTGTATACGTGCAGCAAAAGTTCTTAATTAGCTTACTTGTCAAATTGATACCAAAATAAAGCGTTTGATAAACTAAATATTTATTTGTGTGATACCTGCAGAAAAAGTTCTCTCAGCCACAAACACATCCTGATGACCACATGCATACAGATATGTTACTTCCAAATCTTACAGCCTGCTTTGGATTATATAGCTTTATTTTCTATTTTGCTAGTAAAAGTAGACCTTGAAAAACACTTTATGTAGAATAGCCTTGTCACTGGAAGAGCTCATAAAAAGATATCATTTATTCCTATATTTGCTTTTAGCATCTGTCACATTTGTAGTACCTCCTAGTAGTCTTAAAGTCCATGAGCAAATATTTAAATATTTCTTCTTTTAAAAAGTAGCAGATTAAGGTGAAAGTGCTTTGGTTTAGAATCATATAGATTAAATATTTATTGGGTAAATATTTAAATATTTCCACCCCAAGAAGAGCAATCTGGGAACATACTATTTCAGTTAGCTATCTCGATCAACTAGAGCATTAAACTAATTTACAAACATCCTCATAAGAGATGCCACTGATATTCTCATATTAGACATCTAGGCTAAAAAAATTACAAATTAAACTTTTAACAAAGCAGTTGTATTAACCTTTATCTGCTATGAATTTATCTGTTATTTTTAGCTGTCCGGCGAAGAGTGAAGCATCAGTACCTATATTTAAAATAGTGTTAAGTGGAAATGAACAAAAGCAAGCCTTAGCTTGGTTAAACAATTGAAACAATGTAAGGAAATGCTAAAATATTTGCCTCAAAAATAATGTAGAATAAACTCATTGTCAGTAAACAACATTAAAGTTTCATATAGCAATGGTGCTTGTGTACTCACAGAATAAAAAAATATTGTTATAACTAGGCATTAAAGACTTTCAAAATCTTCAGTAAGGAAGATTTTTCATGTGAGTTGGAAAAGGTTGTCATTAATGTTTGATAGCCATATTAGTAGGCAAGTAATTGGACAAGATGTGGCATTCAGTTGCCTAAATGCTAATGTGTTAAAGTTATTTGAGATGCTCTAGTGCAATCAGTCAGGTCTTTAGATGACATTTCAGAAGGGCTGGGTGTCTCTCTTGAGACTCCTTTTATCATACAATCCCAAGTTTCTCAGACCTTGCTGGGTTGGCAGCTGAATTCCACCCAGAGGTCAGTGTGGTAAACTCCTGATGGCTAACCATTTTAATTTATGAAACTTTTTAATATTTTTGTACTGCCTTCCATAGTTTACAGGTCATTAAAAAGGATTAGAAAATAAATACATAGAATATAGAGTTACTCAAATAAATTCTTTCCATTGTGATCAACCAAGAACAGTGTCTGTATTTTATATCATGGCCAGAGTTTCCTCATGCAAAGAGATGGCAGATGGTATGAAGTACTTTAATGTTGCAGGGACTAAATTACTTCAGTCTTCCACTAGGCCTCTTCTGCCTTTAAGGATTTCAAAGCAGAACCTGAAATACATTAAAATCAAGAGGTGATGAATCTGTTGCTTAGATATCTCCTGGAAGATTTGTGGAGATAATAAAAATTAAAGAGTCTGCAACACTATTGGACATGGAAGCTGTTAACAGAACTAACTCTCCAGGGGCCAGAGAAACACATTCAGACTGGATACTTAACCACAGAGAAACTACTGCCGCTATTAGGATGTGGAAAAATCACCCACTAACAGCACTGTAATTTTTTGTTAATAGTGAGAAGTTTCTTTAAAATTTGGTGAACTGTGAGTTAGATATATGTCAGTTTTCCTTGTTGAGATTTTAGTAAATTACACATCAGTCTTAAATTCTGATACAGACATAAGGATTTCTAGGACCTAGTCAAGTCAGAGTTTTGTTAGATAGACTTTAAACTATAGAATGACATAATTTTATGGAATAATTATTCAAATGGCCGAGTAAGAAGGGATGCTGTTGTTCTCATTTCAGCCATTTCAGCTAACAATCTTTCAACCATTTGAAAATTGAAGGACTTGTCACTCTGTGTTAATTTGCTATTTATTATCTGTTTCCATGAAGAAGAATGTGCAGCACCCCATCCTCTTAGTGTCAGGCAATTTAAGTAACTGGTATGTACAGTAGACTTGTCTCCTTGGTCTCCACTGGCCTCAGTTTGGTATATACATGTGAGAGGAGAAGAAAAAAAAAAAACAACAAAAAAAAAATTAAAAAGAGGTTGAGCATGACATCATTCTGTTTGCCCTTTTATCCTATATATGTGTACTCAGTATGATCTCGAAGATTGCGCGCTACCTGGGGGGCAAGTAACATAAGGCTGGTTTTCCATTTTGCATCAAGGATAAAAAGGCACACGGCAATAATACTGGTGAAAACTGATACAATCTGTTACTGAGCAATAACAGTGAGGACCTAGTAACTGTGGTTAAGATGATCATGGAATCATGGCATTGTCAGAGTTGGAAGGTACCACTAGAGATCATGTAGTCCAACTCCCCTGCTAAAGCAGGAACACCTAGAGCACATTACTCAGGACAGCATCCAGGCAGGTCTTGAAAATTTCCAGAGAAGGGGACTCCACGACCTCCCAGGGCAGCCTGCTCCAGTGCTCTGTCACCCTCACAGTAAAGAAGTTTTCCCTCATATTTGAGTGGAACTTCCTATGTTCCAGATAGAGCCCATTGTCCCTTGTTCTATCGCTGGAAACCACTGAAAAGAGTCCGGCTCCAACATCCTTTAACCCACACTTTAGATACTTATAAACATAAATAAGGTCTCCCCTCGGCCTTCACTTGTCCAGGCTAAAGAGTCCCAGCTCCTTGAGCCTTTCCTCATAAGGAACGTGCTCTAATCCATTAATCATCTTGGTTGTTCTACATTGGACTCTCTCCAGTAGTTCCCTGTCCCTCTTGAACTGGGGGTCCAGAACTGGATGCCGTATTCCAGTTGTGGCCTCACCAGTGCAGAGTAGAGGGGGAGAATGATCTCCCTCGACCTGCTGGCCACACTCTTTCCTGTGCAGCCCAGGATTCCATTGGCCTTCTTAGCAGCAAGGGCACATTGCTGGCTCATGGAAAGTGTGCTATCCACCAGGACTTCAAGATCTTTCTCTTCAGTAGTGCTTCCCAGAAGATCCATCCCTAACCTGTAATGTACAAGTAATGTGCAGTCACTATATATGTATTTAAGCCTCACCTTAAGTCTAAGGAGCTCCCCAAAAGCTTTGCTTCTCCCTTCTTTTCTGAGTGGTAGACAGTAACAAAGACTTGTCAGATGTTTATTTGTAATTTTAGATAGCTATCAAGTAACTCACAAGATTATTATTTTTTAAGGTTTAAGTACAGACATGACATTCCAGTCATGTACATTGTACATGAAGTTCTTAAAAAGAAACATATCAGCATTTGAATACCCTATACTGCACCACATTGCACGTTACTCGTTTAAAGAGCTGTTAGTGTTATGTATATGTGTATAGACTATTAGAACTAGATGTCAGAGGTATAAAGCAGGAGCAAACTGATAATCTGCAGGAATCATGAACTATGGAATTAATTTAGTAGAAAAATAGATTAGGAGATACTGTATAACCTTGTCAAGAGTGTTCTTTTTTTGCATATATGTAGGGACAAAGGTTTGCATTATAAATTCAAGGAACATTTATATTTACCATTGCATTTGCAATTTACTGAAAGTGAAATTTGAATATCGACAGAGATGAACAGTGAACTCTTATTTAAATTGATTAGATTAACCTGAAACACAACATCTTCTGTAACCAGGTATTTTTGCAGGGCCTAATCCTTTTTCACCTATTATAAAGGTAATGAAAAGTGTGTCTAATGTTAGTCTAGTACTCTTTTAAATAACTTGAATAATTTTACAAATGTCTAAGACCATGGTCTATATTTTTCCAGGAAAATCATATACCAGCTCATTGACCAAAGGAAATGAAAAGGATTCAAACACATTTCCATTTTTTACACCATTTTGTAGCAGCTAGTGAATAATAGGTCTATGATTTAAGCAGATGGTCTAGTTAATCCCAGCAGATAGGGAGTTTAGATCAGAATTTGCATTTGACCTGCATATTTTCCTGCAGTATAAAGTGGTACTTGTTCTTTTTATAAAGAACAATAGCAATAGCTGCTTGGTGCTTTAATCTAAATAGTGTAATACTATCTACTATACTATCATAATATATTTCACTGAATTATTAGAGTTGGAAGGGACCATAGAGATCATCTAGTCCAAATCCCCTGCTGAAGCAAGATTGCCTAGAGCTAGAGCATGTTACTCAGGACTGCATCCAGATGGGTATTGAAAATCTCCAAAGAAGGCGACTCCACAACCCCCCTGGGCAGCTTTTTCCAGGGCTCTGTCATCCTCACTATGAAGTAGTTTTTTCCAATATTTGAGTGGAACTTACTATGTTCCAATTTATGCCCGTTACCCCTCATCCTCTCACTGGCAACCGCTCAAAAGAGCCTGGCTCCCTCCTCCTTCAAACCACCCTTTAGATACTTATAGCCATTAATAAGGTCTTCCCTCAGCCTTCTCTTCTCCAGACTCTCTCAGCCTTTCTTCATAAGGGAGATGCTCCAATCCTTGAATCATCAATATTTCACTGCAATTTATTATTATTACAATATACTACATAGAATTATCATACAATTTACTGAATAATATATCACAGAATCATAGAATCATCTAGGTTGGAAGGGAGCCTTAAGATCATGCAGTCCAACCATCAACCTAACTTTGATAGAAAAACCCATCACTAAACCATGACACTAAGCACTATGCCAATCTGTCTTTTGAATACCTCCAGGGATGGTGCCTCAATCCTGTGCAGCCCATTCCAATGCTTAATAACCCTTTCAGTGAAGAAAGCTTTTTTAATATCCAATTGAACCTCCCCTGACACAACTTGAGGTTATTTCCTTTTGTCCTATTGCCTGTGACTTGGGAGAAGAGACCAATCCCCTACTCTCAGAACCTCCTTTCAGATAGTTGTAGAGAGCAATAAGGTCTCCCCTCAGCCTTCTTTTCTCTAGGCTGAACAACCCCAGCTCCCGCAACCTCTCCTCATAAGACTCATTCTCCAGACACCTTATCAGCTTCATTGCCCTTCTGTGGATCCACTCCAGGACCTCAATGTCTTTTTTGTGGTAGGGGGCACAAAACTGGACACAGTACTCGAGGTGGGGCCTCACTAGTGTGGAGTACAGGGGAACATGACCTCCCAAGTCCTACTTACCATGCTGTTCCTGATACAGGCCAGGACACTGTTGGCCTTCTTGGCCACCTGGGCACACTGCTTGCTCATGTTCAGCTGACAGTGGACCAACACCCTCAGGTCCTTTTCTGCCAGGTAGCTCTCCAGCCACTCTGCCCCAACCCTGTAGTGCTGCATGGGGTTGTTCTGATCCAAGTGCAGGACCCGACTCTTGGCCTTATTGAACCTCATTCCGTTGGTCTCAGACCATTGATCCAGCCTGTCCAGATTCCTCTGCAAAGCCTTTCTACCCTCCAGCAGGTCAACTCTCCCACCTAACTTGGTGTCATCTGCAAACTTACTGAAGGTGCACTTCATGCCCTACACCAGACCATTGATAAAGATGTTGAAGAGAACTGGTTGCAATACCGAGCCCTGGGGGACACCAATGACCGGCCGCCAATTGGATTTAACTCCATTCACCACCACTCTCTGGGCCCGACCCTCCAGCCAGTTTTTAACCCAGTGAAGAGTATTCTCATCCAAGCCAGTTTCTCCAGGAGGATACTGTGAAAGACTGAATCAAAAGCCTTGCTAAAGTCCAGGTAAACAGTGTCCCACAGCCTTTCCCTCATCCATCAAGTGGGTCACATTGTCATAGAAGGAGATCGGGTTTGTCAAGCAGGACCTGCCTTTCATGAACCCGTGCTGGCTGAGCCTGATCACCTGGGTGCATAATGGCACTCAGGATGATCTGTTCCATGACCTTCACAGACATCAAGGTCAGAGTGACAGGCCTGAAGTTCCCTGGATCGCTCTTCTGACCTTTCTTGTGCATGGGCATCACATTTGCTAGACACCAGTCAGCTAGGACCTCCCCTGTTTGCCAGGACTGTTGGTAAATGGTGGAAAGATGTTCAGTGAGCACTTCTGCCAGCTCCCTCAGTACCCTTGGATGGATCCCATGTGGCCCCAT
The DNA here is from genome assembly GCA_026546715.1 of Gallinago undulata. Taxonomy (NCBI): domain Eukaryota; kingdom Metazoa; phylum Chordata; class Aves; order Charadriiformes; family Scolopacidae; genus Gallinago; species Gallinago undulata. The sequence goes on from JAOTQQ010000019.1 coordinate 45,440,448, forward strand.
AGACTTGTTTATATCTAGGTGTTGGAGCGGGTCCCTCACCACGTCCCTTTGGATTACTGGGGCTTCATTCTGCTCCCCTCCCCTGTCTGCTACCTCAGGGGTCTGGGTAGTCAGGGAACAACCAACTCTACTATTAAAAACTGAGGCAAAGAAATCATTAAGCACCTCAGCTTTCTCCTCATCCTTTGTCACTATGTTAGCTCCTGCATCCAATAGAGGATTCTCCCGAGTCCTCCTCTTGTTACTAATATATTTATAGAAATTCTTTTTGTTGTTTTTAACATCCAAGGCCAGGTTAATTTCCAGTTGAGCTTTGGCCTTTCTAATTGTTTCCCTGCATAGCCTTGCAACACCTTTGTAATCTTTCTGAGTGGCCTGTCCCTTTTTCCAAAGACCATAAACTCTCCTTTATTTCTCTGAGTTGCGACAATCTCTATTTTTTCAGCTAGGCTGGTCTTTTCCCCTGACAGCCCACTTTACAGGACACAGGGATGGCCTACTCCTGCGGTTTTAAGAGTTACGCCTTGAAAAATGTCCAGCTTTACTGGACTCCTTTGCCCTTCACGGCTGCCTCCCAAGGGGTTCTTTGAAGCAGGCTCTTGAAAACTCCAGTCTGCCCTCCCGAATTTCATGATGGCAGTCATTCTGGCTCCCCTTCTTGCTTCCCTTTGAATTGAGAACTCTATTTTTCATTATCACTCTGCCCAAGACAGCCTCCAAACATCACAAGTCCTTCTCTATTTACAAACAGCAGGTCCAGCAGTGCTCCTTTCCTAGTTGGCTCCTTCACCAGTTGTGTCAGGAATTTATCCCCAACATACTCCAGGAACCTCCTAGACTGTCCCCTTTCAACTGTATTTTCTGCCTAGCTGATATCTGGTAGGTTGAAGTCTCCCACCAGGACAAGGGCAAGTGATCTTGAGACCTCTCCCAGCTACTTATAGAATATTTCATCTACCTCTACATTCTGGTTGGGTGATGTGTAAGATTCCCACCACAACGTCAGCCTTGCTGGCCCTCCCATGATTCTTACCCATAGGCACTGGATCCTACTATTACCCTCAGTTAGCTCTTGACATTCATAACCTTTCCTAACATACACAGCCACTCCTCCTTCTCACCTTCCTTGCCTGCCCCTTCTGAAGAGATTGTAGCCATCCGTTGCAGCACTCCAGTCACGCAAGTCATCATGACATGTTTTTGTGATGGCAATTACATCATAGCTTTCCTGCCACACAATGGCTTCCACGTCCTCCTGTTTGTTGCCCACACTGTGTGCATTAGTGCAAAAGCACTTCGGCCGGGCTACTGGTCCCACCACCTTTTTGGTATAGGAAGGCCTAACTTCTACTTGACCATCCCCAGGCACAGCCATAGTTCCTAATCCATTGATGACCCTTGGGTCTCTGCTGGTGGATTCCCTCCCTTTCCCCCCTTCAAGCTTAGTTTAAAGAGCATTTGATGAGGCCTGCAAACTCCTGCGCAAAGACCCTCTTCCCCTTTTGAGACAGGTGAACCTCATAAGTCTCCAGTAGGCCCGATGTCATGGTAACCTTCCTGTACTCAAAAAGCCCAAAGTTGTGCCTCTAACTCCAGGCTTGGAGCCAGGTATTGATCTGCTTGCTCTTCTTGTTACTTTTCTTGTGGTTCCCTGAGACTATGATGACAGAGGAGAACACTACCTGCACTCCTGACCCCCTGACCACTTGTTCCAAGGCCTGAAAATCTCTTTTAATTGACCTTGGGTTTCTGGTTAACAGCTTGTCTCTGCCTGCCTGAAAAATGAATAAGGGGTAATAAATTGAGTGGTCTACCAGGGAGGAATTTTTTTTTTTTTTTTTTTTATGTCTTTAACCCGGATGCCAGGGAGGCAGCAGACCTTCCTGAGAGGTGGGTCAGATCTGCGTAACAGGCCTTCTGCTCTCTACAAGATGGAGTTGCCAACAACAATAACCCGTCTTTGTTTCTGGACTGAGGAAGTTTTAATGCTGGGTTTACAGACAACCCTGGCCACACCTCCATAGGCAGTGCATTATCCTTCCCATCATGATTGGGTTCCCTTTGCAGAGCTACATATTTTTTTTTTAAGGTACCTGGGGAATACAATATATTACTATAAGTTCATAGGATTGGCTTAACTGGCATACTGAAAACTACAATAAAGTATCTGAGGAAGGTTAGGGAAGAAGGAAAGACAAACTCCAGTAGTGCTGATTGTACCATCTACTTGAGATTACTTTCTGTTACTCAGAGCTGATTTTATCCTATGCATCTCCAATTATTTACAAGATAATTGAAAGCAATTACCTTGGCCACAGATAAGCTCTTCTTAGTTTCCTCCAGAAAATATCTTGTCTCTGGGAACAGAACAGGAAACGACTGCTGACTGGAGGGATCGGGTGCTAAGGTACATTTCTTTCTTATTCCTATCAAGTTTTATTTACCCCCTCAGACTCACATTTTCTTCTCCGTTTGTCTTTCTATGTCTTTTCTAAAAGGACAATGTATAATAGAGAAAAATATATTCTTTCTAGTACCCATTTAAGTCACCAAATCCTCACTGGCAAAAAGAAAAATTGATTGACCTTTGGCTACTAGTTCTTGTTTAATATTTCACAGTGTCTCCTCTTGCAAGTAAGATAGAAGTAACAAAATGTATAATCCATAGACAAATGTGTTTTGTGTATTTTCAGATTCTTGGCAGCAAAATAGATATAAGAACTTTTAAATGTATTTTCTAGGGTAACTCTGATTCCTTGTTTAAAATGAACTCTGGATTTCTTTTTTTATTATTTTTTTGCACGTAAGACTGAGATGAGCCTGGTAATGCATCTGAAGTATAGAGCCAAGGAATAGCGGCATTGCTGCTGGCAAGAGCCATTTGTTTATTATTAAGGTTAGCTGAGAAAGAGATTTTCAATATTAGTATCTCTCCTTAAGGTACAAAATATCATAAACCTGTTTTCTTCTCACCCATGACAGCACAGCAAGGTTTTTTTTTATTTTCTTTTCCTACTGCCTGAGAATTTGTAAGCTGTGCACTAAATAACTGGAAATAAGTTAGTATCTACTTAATTTTGACTAAAATACGTATTTTTAACTATCATTATGTGTTCATAATATGAACTTAGACTCACCATTAATATATAGTATCCCCACTCATGGCCACCTTTTTTAACATTTGGGGTTTTGTTTTTTGGTTATTTTGTTGGTTTCTTTTTTTCCCTGTAGTAAATGTAGAAAGTCCAGAGACTGGGATACATTATTGACTTGCAAACACATCTTCTCCAGCGCTTGCTTGTTCTCTGTCACAGGTTTTATTCTGAAGCCCATTATCTTTAGTCTGTATGTAGGATTATTTATTTGTATCATCATATTCTCATTTCGCTAAACCAAAATCTCAGTCCTTCTTTCCAAAATTTACATCAGCAATGAAGTTTGCAAGTCTTACTCTATTTTTCAAACTTTATGTTTCAACGTAGTGAAGGATGAGTCTTCAAAATCCCCCAGCTTTTGCAAGTATAACCAGAGAAAATTAGTAGAAGAGGAAATTTTTAGAGACTGTCATGTTGCATGTAAGATTAAAAGACAAACCTCCACTGGGAAGTAGCAGTATTTGAAAGCCTAGTTTTATTTTTAGATTATTTTTTCTTCCCTGCAGGCAGCCCAGTGAACTCTGTTCTCACTTCCAAAGTCAGCTCTGGGGCAGTGAACACTGCTTCTGATAACAGGAAAAAGGTTCTGACTGCAAGCAAGTGAAGCAGTCAGCTGAACTGCTCCCTTGATCACCTCCCTCCTGACTTGTACCATGACATGCTACTTTGGCTTTTGCTCCTGTATATTTGAAAACTGGGAAACAGTACCGAGAAAAACACATTTTTAGTGCCATTATTATTCAAAGAACAGTAGTAACACATGCTTCACTGTTAGCAATGGAATCCCTACAAACCATGCTGCTGTAGTTTTACTGTGTGTGTTTTTCTAGTTCTTACTACAATAAACCAATGCTAAAAGAAAAGTGAATATTATAGCCATGTAACTTTAATATTTTTGTTTATGTGTTGATGTGTTACAATGGCATTTGTAGCTACTACTTCACAAAATAATCACTTTGGTTTTTTACATATGAGTTCTTTCTAACTTAACCTGACAAGGTGTTTTTCAGTCTTCAGCTGTATAAGATGAAAAGATGTATTAAGAAATTTGAAATTCCATTAGGACTCACACTGAGTGCTGCAGGGAAAGAATGCATTTTTCAAAATAAAGCTCTCTGTTTTGGGGGGTGAGAGGCAAGGATGGTTTATTTTTTTTTTCCGTGATAGAAAGTTACTAAATCATCATGCCTTTCTCTAGCCACAAAATGATTTCAAGTGAGGGAACAGAAAATATTTTGCCTTTGATGTAGTGAAAGTGAGAAAGAAAAAACAAATAAAAAAACACAGCAAGGGCAAGAAACCAAGACATGATAGGACTCAAGCTGTTTTACATTATATATATTTATAATTAAAAAAAATATGAATTTGTATTTCTGAGGTCTTGAAGAAACATTGATAATTAATTCCTAAAGAGAGGTAGTTTTATTCTTCCAGTCATTTGCAAGTTTTTCTTAAAGTTGTGAACTTTTGACCTTTTTTAGATAAATCTAGGAGACTGTTAATTTTTTTTTCCAGAGTCTGCCTCTGATGCTAGTATTGATGATTCTTACAATCCCCTACACGAATCTGAGCTTGCTGCCCTGTCTTGATTTGTTTAAGGTGACAATTGTTAGGATTTTAGTTACCCTTTACGAGTGCTTTTCAGCAGAGACTACTTGTAAAAAGAATCACCAGCAGGTCTCAGAACATGCCACAGGCAAGGTCAGCTCTTTAGGGCAGCAGGTGTTTGTGAACTAGATTAGGACAAGAAAACTGTTATTACAGAATGTAGGAGAGCTAACTCAGCAGTGTTGTACTTGAAAATGTAGACATCTTACCCATAAAATAAATTATCCAGGATGGCTTGGTTAACAGATCCGTTTTTATGTAAGGTACAAACTCACATGTAATTCAGGGATGATTAATTTAATATTTTCTTTTAAATATTCACAGATCAAAATGTGTATGATTTACATCAAAAAATCAGGAACAACTGTTATTATTGTGCTAGCAACAACAGTTCTGCCATTGACACTTTCTTGATGTTTTAAATCTCTCACTTCCGTAGAAGGTCAGGCATAAAATCTATATATCCCAGAATTATTATTCCATTCAGTGCATTTTAGGGGAACAAATCCTGAATTACAGGGGAAGCATCATGATAAATTCCTAAGGTACAGATACAAGTTAGCTCTTCTTCTCCCAAATACTGAATGGTATGGCCTGATGAGAGTGAGCACCAGCTTGTAATAATTCCATATGATTTTTTCTCTTTATTGCCCTCAATTTTCATAAATTGCTTTAAATGCTCCTACGGGTTTACATTGTCATCAAAGAATCCAATTCATTGACAAATCACTGCCAACATTCTGAGAGAGTGAGAAATAGAGACAAATAAACATGGACAGCATGCAATAATATTTTTTAAATATTCTTTTCTAGTGTTTAAAGAACTGTGGCTAAGGACAGTCTTTTAGTTTTATAATTTGAAAAACTTTTTCAGTATTTCCGTAAGAAGCAGATAAAAAATAAAGGTTAGGGGGTTTATTTTCACTTTCTATCTGAAAATACTGAATTAGAGGAGGTGCAATTAGATAAAATTTCCTGCCTATTGGATTAGAGGAGATGATGCCAGTATAAGACAAACCAAATAAAAAATGGTTTGTGTGGAGGCAAATTGAGCTGGTAATTACAGAGAAGAGATGGAGTAATGGGATCAGTTTCTATCCTTGCCTGTTTTTCTTATGTTTGGGTCAATTAATTTACTCTGACTGTGTCTACCAGGCTGTTCTAGACAGTATCCATCTCTTACTGTATGTCTTCATGTGTGTATATTTTTCCATCACTGCAACAGTGTCGGAGTAGGAAGACAGGCCCAGAGCAATGACGGAGTCTCAATATGAGTATGATCGTTCTCCTTTATTACATGTTTTAGCAGAGTTTACGTAGGCAAACGGCAGATACACAGGCTAGCAGGTGTTTACATGATTGGCTACTGGCTCTCGTTCACTCGCCTTAAGCTTTCATATGATTGATACAAGGTTGCTGCCCACACGCAACACTTACTCCCTTAGTTCCCAGCACAGTTCTGTTTTATTAAGCTTACAAAGGCTAGATAAACATGTTTACCATAAAATAAGTGAGGTCAAGGAGAGGACAATGCCATCCTCAGGCCTGGCTAAGGCTGCAGGCCTGAGGCCAAGGCTTTGGGCCTACGGCTAAGGCCTCTCCCCTGATCCCGTGTTTGAAACTGGATTGTTCGTCCTGATCAAGTCATGTCCTTTTGCAGGCAGTCATTCCTCCACACAACAGGTTCATTGTCTAAGTTGAAATCTCTTGGCACCACTAAGATGAAAATAATAATGTAGACAGTTTGAATTTTCTGTAAGACTACAGACAATAAAACAAAATCCCCAATAAAAATCTGGGAAGAATGATGTATTAAATATGAAATACATGATCAAGGGAAATGGGAAACCATCAGATACACTAATCTCCTTAGCTCTGTATGTGTATCAACTGCACTTCAAGCTGTTTACATTGTGCAAGATAGTTTGTGCTTCTGTTGTGGGATTTTTTTTATGGAAATAATATGACTGACAGTTTAGAATAAATATTATTTTAAAAAAGCCGAAAGAGAATCTTGAAACTTGCTAGAATATTAAATGTCTATTTCAAAGTCTTTTGTTCTCTATCTTATGTTACTGAGTATATCCTAAAGACATGTAGATATTTGACAGTCTATTATTTCATATTGTTCTGATATTTTCAACAGGGCTTTCTCTTAGATTTTAACCAATTATTCCTTTTATTGTAACCTATTTAATTTTATATTATGTTGAGACAAGGCCATAAAATTTGATATATGCAATGTATTCACAAACTAACTCAATCAAGAATTTAGAGCAAGATGGCCATTTTTATAAAATAAACTGTAAAAAAAAGGCAAAACTCTGTGATACGCTTTGGTTTGCCATTACCATAGCTCTATTTTAATAGCTATTGGTAAGGGAGAGCCTGACTCAAAGAAAAAAGGTAGTGGCCATTGGACAAACCTTGTTTCCTACATCTCATGCAGCCAGATCACTTCTAACAGTGAGAAGCTCCCACATTAAAGAAAATAAAAAGTTGGAGATCTGATTACAGTCAAAATAATAAGCAGAACATTGCTCTTCACTCTACCATTCAGTCTCACACAGACATATGGAAAATAATAGCAAAAATGCCTCTGAAGTCTAATGATTATTGTTTGTCTTTAGATTGCTTTTGCTGAAATGCTATCTTTTTATACAGACTACTTACATATTTATACAATAAACTTAATTTTGCTATTTTGAGGAAAAAAAAAAAAAACAACACCAAATGTCGTAGTGCCTCAAGCAACAATAAGAAGAAATAGAGATACATTTTAAGACTTTTGAAGAAATTTGGCTGATTTATGATGTTTATAAAATTAGTGGCGTGATTATCAAAATATCTTTTTACATTATCAGTTTATGGATACAAACTCCATTCATGGGGAGGAATAACCCCATGCACTAATACATGCCAGGACCACCCAGCTGGAAACCAGTTTTGCTGAAAATTACCTGGAGGTCCTGGTGGACACCAAGAGAACATGAGCAAGCAAAGTATACTTGCCACAGGAGAAGGGCAGCGGTATTTTGGCTGCATTAGGCAATGCATTTCCTGCAGGTTACGGGAAGTGATCTTTCCCTCTCTCCTTAGCACTAGCAAGTCCAGGAAAGGGCCACAAAGATGGTTAAGGGACTGGAGATCTCTCCCATGATGCCATGATGAAAGCTGGGACTGCTCAGCCTGGAGAAGAGGAGACTCAGGGGGGTAAATGCTTTGAGATATAGATAGATATCTATATATCTATATATAGATATATAGATATCTATATAGATATAGATATCTATATAGATATAGATAGATATAGATATAGATATAGATATAGATATAGATATAGATATAGATATAGATATAGATATAGATATAGACATAGATAAGCTGAAAGAATGGTGTAAAGAAGGCTCTCTGCAGTGCTGCCCAGTGACAGGATAAGAGGCAGTGAGCACAGACTGATACATGGGATGTTGTACTGGGTCTGGTGGAGAAAAGGTTAATTTCTTCCCAGGACCTAGCAGGGACACAGGTATTCCATCCCATG
>JAOTQQ010000019.1:45457988-45470074 GCA_026546715.1 Gallinago undulata
TTCCCTTCCCTTCCCTTCCCTTCCCTTCCCTTCCCTTCCCTTCCCTTCCCTTCCCTTCCCTTCCCTTCCCTGCCCTTTTTGCCACTTATTCTGACATCATAGGTGTATTTTTGCTTTGCATGCCTATATGGCCTTGGGTTCCCAAGTAAAGGTCCCTGTCTGCACAGATGGTAGTGAGCAAGATTCCTTTTCCAACAGTTTTAACAGCCCCATCTGGTAGGGTAACATCATCATCAATACAGCTACCTGCTTATAGTCTTCTAGGTGATCTGTTAGAAAGTAAAGGGGCAGAAACATAAGCTTTATAATGGGATTCATCAGGCACCATATGTGCCACATACCCAACACGGACTAAATGTAATGGGCGCTTTTTGTAATTTTAAAGGCAACTATTCAAGATTTACTGAACTGTTAACAGGGCATGATGCTCCTAGCACAGCAGATTGCAAACAGGAAGGGAAGAGATACTTTCCACTGAGATAAACATGACCTTACAGACTTCCAGCCCATCTCCTCTCTTCCTCATTCATCCTCTCATGATGGTCTCAGACCCTCAAGCTTATGAGTGGAGGTTGGGCAGGAAAGGAATTTGAGAAGAAATCAAACAGAAGGGAAGCAGAAAGTAAGACTAGGCTGCATGGAGGAAAAAAAAGCACGAAACAGTCTGGGAAACAGTTGTAATGCAGTGGCTTAGCTATACTAAATGAAGGAACAATCTGCTGCATATCTTGGCCACTAGTGCATGAAAAATGAAAATACGTAGCCCCTTAGAGTTGTAAATAAAAACATACCATATAAAATTTAGCACTTGTCATGTTTTTCACTCTCTAATATAAGCAGCCATTGTTAATGGTATTAATATAAAATTTTGTGTAGTATCTTGTTCTCTGTAATAGATTCTACAGTCTTGTTTTCTTATTTAGATTAAATAGAACAGTCATTCCTTTGTACATGCAGTTCTTGCCCCCTGTGTCGACAAACTTGCCTTGTCTGAGATAGCTGTATTGGTACAATTCTCAGTTATACTTATTTGAGGGTACTTACATTAAACATTTAGTGAATGTTGTATAGCTTGCTATATTTTGACTTTTAAACAACTATAGCTATGCAACAGAAAAATTTTGAATGCATATTCTGAAATATTTTAATGACAATAAAATTGTGAGGTTATTATTTTAAAAATACTGTAACTTGTAGCTTGAAGTTCAAAATTATTTTTTGTTAGTATATTTAAAAATCCCCACCCATGCTAAATTACCTATTACATAACGTGATCTCTATGTACAGATACTTATGTAAAATAATATTTATCTTTTGAAATAACAAAATATTTTTTTTTGGCAAAGTTAGATGTAGAAGAATTCAGAAACTATATTTTAAATTCTGACCTCACTGAATTCAGTGTAAAAAAAAGTTTGTGTGTTTTGTTACTGCTTATTTTAGTATCTTTAGCACTAGTGTCTTAAAGGTCACTGACCATGCAGTGTGCTGTTGGCAGGTACTAACCATAGCAGGTACCATTATTTAAATGGTAGACACACAGGTGCCTGAAGGTTCTTATCTTTAACTTCACCTTCCATAGACCTAGATGCTTTCAGCCTCAATGAGAAGCTTCGGCAACTTTATTCTGCTGAAAATGTCATTCATCTGCTGAGGCTTTAAAAACCCTTAGAAAGGAAACCTACTCAGAATTTAGAAGATGAAGGGGTTCACCTTACTCGCCTGCCCCCTTCCCAGCCCCCCCCTGCCTCCTTTCTGTTGACTAATGAAATTTATTTCTGGGTAATTTTTACAATAAAATTATAAAATAAATTGACTGATTGAAATTGAAATTGAAGCAACTAATGGAAGTTGAAACAATGAATTATACTGCTGAAATATCACCTTCATGACTGAAAACAAGTTCCCCTCCTCCCAAGAGAAGAAATACCCCCAGATATTGTCATGGGAAGATTGTCACAATATTATTCCTTGAAAGCAAAACACTGAACTGAACACCCAATACCAAACTCTCCTTATTAAGGCTCACTTGAGTACTCTACATTCATGTTAAAGAAACATAGGCTTCCCCACTACAATAGTGATGGATGCTTGCTTAAGATCTACCTTGATAACATATTTTTTATTTTTAAGCTCTAAACCAGTGCAAGTGATAGTCTAAGAGTACATTGCTTTCCAAATGCAGAACCAGAAAGAAACTTGTCTTAGTCTGTCAAAGGATTGATTCAAGCAGCTAGATGTCATTTTCTTAAGAAAAATCTGTGTTGCTCAGATCAATTAAAGAAGATTCTGAAATTGACTGTGTAGCAAAACATGATTTTTTGGCATATTCAAGGAGCAATGATTGTTTTTTCTTAAATATATGCTATTTGTCACATATCCAAGTACTTTTTAAAGTTATAGACACTAGTATTAGGCAGGTTGGAAACCCTGCTCTTAGTATCTTGTGCTTCAGCAGAATGTTACAATGTATAGAAACACTGATGGCATAAATAGATGTAATAAGAAAGTATGAGCTATTGATTGCATTTAAAAACAATGTTTGATTTTTGTCTGTCCACTACTTGTAATAAAATGAAGCCTTTTTATTAGTTTCCTTAGGCACACAAAGCTAAACTGACTGCAGCATTGAAAGACTCACAGTTATAGGAAAAAACGGTTCCTGTAGAATTGTTACATCCCTATTACCTCCAATAATTGCAGCGTCACTTTTAATTGCATTAGCTAAAGGCTCTTGCTCATCTATTGGTCCAGAGTGATCTGCAGCAGGAAAAAAAGAACGTGACAGAAAAATAGAAGAAAGGTTTTCAGGAAAACCCAAGAAAGGTTTTCAAGGAATTCAAAGAATAAAAGAAATGTACATGGTTAGAGCTCATGTACAGTATGATACAGTGGCAGTAGCATGGGTCTGTAAGCATGCAAAGAACAATAGTGATGCAGACAATAGTTTGCAGAGATAAAGAGAAAATTGTAAACATTTAAAGGAAAAGAGAAAGGCTAGAGAAAAAGAAGTAAGCACATATAAAAGACAATTGTTCTTCAAACTTCTTCTGAGAGTAGAACCCACATAGAAAAAAAAAAAAGACAGTTGTAATTCAAGTCATGAGTACTCTATTTAGATTTTGCTTCAGAGATCAGAATAAGTGATAATCATATGCTACCTGCAAATGAATGGGTTGTTTCAGTTAATGTTGAGTCAGCTCCAGTTAAAATACCACAGTTGGATTCAGTGAAGTGTCCCCTTACAATGACAGGGGCTGAGCTGCTATGGTGCAGTGCAGCCTTCAAAGGAGCAATGTGGTTGAACTGCACTGATGAAAGGCATCCAATAAACCCCTGAGAGTTTGCCTTCATAGTCTCCTCATCTACATCACTGTTTACTGCTGATCAAAAGGAACAGAACACAATTAATCATAGGGCAAATGTACAAAATAAAGTGACAGAAGAATAAATTAATAATTAACCTTTGTTTCTCTGAGTATATTTGAGTTACAGCAACATACGTAGATTCACTGAATCCTTTTCTTGTCTGTCTTTAATGAAAAGGCAGTCAGATACATGCAGTCTTTTTTTTTTTTTTAACATACGATGGTAGTCTGTTGAGGAAAATGCTTTTAACTTACTATAACAAGTGTCAAAGCAAAAAGATTCAAATTTAACTAAAATACTTAAATTAAAATGCAATACTTTTTCATTCTGCATAAAGATGAGTGAAGCATGCATTCATGAAAAATACATATTTTATTAGATTTCTTCTCATAAATATGAACATTATTGAATCATATTCTTTCCACAGATTCACATATCTGCTGTATCCCATCACCATCCAGTCTGTCATAACAAAAACTCTCTGAAGACGTGGAAATCCACCAATATATTTTCTGTGAAATTCTAAAAAAAAGAATGTTGTTCTAATTTACTATACATTTGAAACACAGTAACATTTTCTTTCCCATTAAGGGAAAAAAAGAAAAAGCAAACAAAACACACCATCCCACTACTCCCCATAATTCTTGAGCTGCCTTTCTGAATGTATATACCATGTCAGAGGTCTCAATTTATTCACCAGCTAATACTCACTAATGCACTACTTTGGAAATGGAAAACAGTTTATTTACTTTGACAGTTCTAATTTAAGCAAAACTCTTGAAGTACTAATTAGTGAAAGAGGAATCTTAAGGAAATTAAGTACTCAACTTTTGTGTTAATGCCATGGAAATTTTGTCTCATTCATTTCCACCTCCAACTTATTCTAGAACCCATGAATGAACTTGTGATCTTTACAATGGCTACCATAGCAATTATAAATACCAATGTACAATGTACCTCTCAATACAGTTAGATTAGTAGTGAAAATTGTGCTAATGTGTTTTGGTAGAATGTTGCAAAATAACATAGCACCATTTTCATCAACTACTTTCTTCCTTTTCCAATGACAATGTAATATTAGATGGATGTCAGCCAAAATTCTGCTCACCTACACTAATGGATCACATAAAGTGTTAGATGTTGAACTGCCTCTGTTCTCTCTGTACCATACACTGCTTTGGATGATTATTTCACTGCACTAAAGTGTCTGTTAGACCTGGATATGTTAAGAAAAAGACACACTTGAGGTGGCAAGAAACAGATGTCCAAACCCCTTTGTGATAAAACATATATCTCTAATTATAAGTAAGATTGAAAACCACAAGAGTGTTCTCTATTATTTCTAATTTTCTATAAAAATCATTTCATTAACATCATATATGTATAATATGAAAAGAAAATAGATATTTGAAATCCTTAGAGTTCACTTGACATTTAAAAGTAGTAAGTTCTAGGGAAGACAAGCCCTTTCCCACTTTAGTGCTTAAGTGAAATTTAGCTGACTGAAAATGACACACGCACACACACAAAACTACAAAATGGTTATTGGAAACTGTATTTTTTAGTAAACTGCAGTTATGCAAGTTATGCATCCTTAAGCCGCCCTATAACAATTCATTTGCTAAGTGTACTCAAATTTTTTCAACAAGGAAAGACAAAATTACTCCACTTACATTGTCTGGTTCAAAAAGAAACCCCAAAAACAAAACAAAAACCAACCCCCCAAAAAATACAAATTCAATAACCTTCTTTCTTGTGTTCTACTTGAACCATCTTTCTCCTGTGAAGTGAGAAGACATACAGCTCCTAGCAGCACATTTTAATATAAGAACTCTTTAATCAAAAGACTGTATTTGACCTTTCTGCTTTTATGATGTTGAAGATTTCAAAATTTTTCCTGTTCCTGTACAGTCTTATCTTGTCTCAAAGTTAGGCAAGTCCATAATATGTTAGGTGAACTATTGGCTGATGGGTTGGGCCCAAAGAATTTTACTCAATGGGGTTTCCTCAGGCTGGTGGACACTCAACAGTGGGGTTCCCCAGGGCTCAATTTTAGGGCCATAGCTCATTAATGTTTTTATGAGTGAGCTGGACATAGGAACCAAATGTCCATTAAGGAAATTTGCCAATAATAATTAATGAGGAGGAGCTGTGCACTCCCTGGAGGGTAGAGAGGCCCTGCAGAGATTTCCAGAGAGACTAGTCAGCTGGGCAATGACCAACCTTATGAAATTTAAAAATAATGAGTGATGGATTCTCCACCTGGGATGGGGTAATCTTGGTTATAGGTACAAACTGAAGGACGAGAGACTGGAGAGCAGCCCCTCGGAAAGAGACCTGGGGATCTGGGTTAATGGCGAGTTGCGTGTAAATCAACAGTGTGCCCTGGAAGCCAAAAGGGTCAATTGTCCATCAGGTCCTGGGGTCCATCAGGTCCTGGGGTCCATCAGGCATAGCATAGCTAGCTAGTTGAGGCTAGCTAGAGCCTAGCTAGAGTGGTTGTCCCACTCTACAATGGACTGATGTGGCCTCACCTTGAGTACTGCGTAGAGTTTTTGGTTGCCTCAATACAAGAAGGACACAAAACTATTAGAGTTTGTCAAGAGGAGAGCAATCAAGACAGTGAAAGGTCTTGAACAAAAGACTTATGAGGCCATCTGATTTGCTCAGCTTGAAGAAGAGAAGGCTGGGAGGTGACCTTATCACAGCCTACAGCTTCCACAAGGCAGGCAGTAGAGGGGGAAGATACTGATCTCCTCTCTCTGGTAACCAGCGATAGAACACAAGGAATTCCAAAGAAGCTGTGTCAGGGTAAGTTCAGATTGGACATTAGGAAAAGGTTCTTCACTGAGAGGGTGGTTGGTCACTGAAACAAGCTCCCCATGGAAATGGCCATGGCACCAAGCCTCTCTGAGTTCAAGGAACATCTGGACAATGCTTTTAGTCTAATGGTTTAGTACTAGGTACTCCTAGCAGGGAGTTGGACTTGATGATCCTTACGGGTCCCTTCCAACTCAGGCTATGAAATGATTCTATGATTCTATGTATCCACTCAGAAGAAAAAATCAATGTGAATTTGACTTTCAGTGTTAAATTCCCAGCTGGAGATACTAACAATGTGCTTGCCACAAATTTCACAACATCTTGTGCAACAAACTTATCTTGATATGAAAATTTTATGATGGCCAGGCTCTTTGCATTAACAGTGCTTATTATAGTTACAACGAATTACATCTATACATCCACCGATTTCAGTTGAGTCATATATCCTTAGTTGTTGAGTTTTTGAGAATTTTAGTTCAGGTTATTTTATTCTAACAAAATTGAAAAAATGGTAATTGTAGCTAGGTAAATTCCATTTTGATCATTAATACAGTGAAACAGACAGCTTTTGTTGAATCACCACTGGACAAAATATTTTGCCATAGCTTAACTCCAACAAATCAAGCATCAAATACTAATCACAGAAAGTTTTTCAAATACAGCACATCAATAGTATTCTATGGTATTTGTATATGATTTCACAGTGATTTTTTTTTTCCTGAGTGTAGGAAAAAGTGGTGTTCTATAATGCTTGATTTCAAAATGAGAGAGAAGTGTGAAATTGTTTTTAATGGATCCCACTCAATCATTTTTTGGGAAGCACTTGCGCATGATTGTATTTGTATTTCAAGAAGACTGCAGTTTCATCCTTGATTGTGACTAAGTGTCTATTAAATCCAACAAATACCTTTCAAATAGATCAGGGTTATTATTTTTTATATGCTGTGATAACATTTTGGTCTATGTTATAGAAAAACCTGTGGTATTCCACTTACCTAAAATCTTACCAAGCGTGAGAGACTTGATTGCATTGAATTCTGTGCCTGAAGACAGAATAAACTTCATTCTTTCATTCTGGTTAACCTGCAGAATGGTATGGTAAAGAACGAAGTAGAATAACAGGACAGATGTTAGTCTAAGTTTGCAAAAACAAAAAAGTTAACATCAGGGTTAAAAATAAAAGGTGTCGAGGGAAGAGTTTTTTAGTTATAGTACAAAAACTAATTGGGAAACAGATTTTCATCTTCCTCAGGTCACTGATTATAACTGTGATACTTAAACATCCCACTTAATAAGCATCTATTTATCTTATTGATTTGGTTGATTCATTATTTTTCATCAATACAATGAATGAAAAATGGTAAACCTTCAAAAACATGGAAAAAGTTCTTTTCATTAAAAAAAGCATTCAACATTTAGTTCATAAAGGTCTAATATTATACTATACTTATTTTGCCCCAGAGGGTACCTCCAGAACTACTTGTCTTCAAACCTTGTACCAATGCATAATTGCATAAACTCAGGTCTAGCCTCACAATACTGAATTGTAACATCCATTTTTAAAAACTTTTAATTAAAAATAATTAAGACTTCTTTACATGTTAATCTACTATTAACAAACTAAATATTTCCATTTTATCACCCAATTTCTACAAAAAGTAACAAAAATCTTTTCCTTAATAGTCACATAGTAAAATGGACCAAAGAAAATTAGACAAATATCTTGATGGTAATACAC
Source organism: Gallinago undulata (assembly GCA_026546715.1). NCBI lineage: Eukaryota > Metazoa > Chordata > Aves > Charadriiformes > Scolopacidae > Gallinago > Gallinago undulata. The sequence goes on from JAOTQQ010000019.1 coordinate 45,465,919, forward strand.
TTGTATTGTAGTTTTATACATAATTTGGAGCACAAACTAAAATGCAATCCCCAAAACAAGTGGTAGCAGTCATACACAAGTCACAAATTGTGAAAATTTAGCCATCAAAAAATTCATTATATTTTCATATAAAGTAATGAGGCAATACTGACCTTTTGAATTGGAAAAAGATGAAAATCAAATGATTGTCTTTAGGCTTTCACTGCGGATCATTAGTCTGCTAAGCTTTCTTGTTTACTTGAGATACTAAAACACAGTTTATTTGGGGTTAATTGCCTTGTTGTAACTATTTCCAAGTATTTTCTTTGTTTTGCTTTGGATATTTTATTTTTTTATGATAATCTATGTTTTTGGGGGGTTTGGTTTTGTTGGTTTTTTTTTTTGTCTAACTGAATTACCTCTACAAAGAGCATTTCTTCCTCTCTGTTAATCTTCACTTGTTGCAGTTGTCCATCAGCCATGCTTTTGATATTGATGCTGAAGACATCAGGATCTTGATGGCTATCTAGCTTGTACCTGATCTGTAAGCTTCCTGCAGGGATAAACAGGCAAAAAGTAGAGTATACTACATACACAACAGGCAGTGTTAGATCACATACAGTGTGTCCTGCTTCACAGGTGCATCTGAAGAGAAAAAAAAATATGTTTATTTAAGGAATTAACTATGAGAAATGAACAAAAGAGAGAAATGAACAAAAGAGAGAAATGAAAAAAGGCCAAAGGAAAAGTAACAGCAATGTTGAAATTAGGATGTAGTGGCAAAGATATACATAAACTGTCACAAAACTGAATAATGAGTTAAATAAATGAGTTAAAATTTGTTCAGAAATTTTAGTAAGTACTTTCATAATTCATCTGAGAAAGACTTGGTCAGGTGGCTCATATCAATGTGACCTTACAGTATTGTTCTTTTATAATGTTTACACTGTCTGGACCTGTTAACTGCTGACCAGTTGACAGTTCAGTAGGATGCAGTTAATAATTTCAGTTCAATTTCCATTTCTTGTTAACTCCCAGCATACCATCTGTACACTTAGAATTCTTTCACAGCAGAAAACAGAGGCAGTGCTGTTTCCTTGTCAGAGATTCTCTCCTAGCTGTGGATGGACTACAACTTCCTACTAATCCTTTGGAAAGCAAGGCCCAGGTGAGATCCAAGCCATTCATAGGTAAAATGTGTTCCATCTCACATGATGGGGAGGGTACTACAATTATTCTATATCCAAATCTGTGTCTGGGAAAGGAGAGAACCTTCTTCAAGCACAGAACCACTGTGACTGCAAAGCATCATTGATAAACCCGAAGATGCAACTCATTCTGTGGGGCTTTTTAATTAAAAGAAAAAAAAAATATTAAATTACCTAGGTGTAGAAGAAAGAATAAAAGATAAAGATCCAAGTAACATTTAATGTTCAGCTTAAGTGGAGACATCAATTACATTATGTGTATTTTCACACGAATATGTGTGTATTCTCATAGGTATATAAGTAGTTTATTAAATTAGTTAAATGAAATGATGTCTGATTAATTCGGAAAATAGACAATACACTTACAAAAAGTAGTTTCTTTGATTATTTATCACAAGGATGGCAATTAATATGCTATGTAATTAGCAGACAGATCAGATACATTTTGAATTTAATTTCAAAATTTTAAAATAAATTATTTTGAAATATTTCACTGCGTTTCTAGCAGATTTCCAGAATTAAGTATTTTTGCCATCATGATTTAAAAAAAAATGTAGTAAAAGTTGAGATTAGAAGAGCAGGAACATTTTTCATGTGGAAAGCATTGCTTGGTTCAGCTGAAAAATAAATATATGATTTAAAGCAACAAGAGGACAATGCTTAGCTTTTGATTCATATCTGGGAATCAGAGTGAATCTGAGTTAGTAACTACAACATTCATTAGCATTCCCAGACAGCCTATCTGAACACTCACCACTTCTGGTAAGAATGACAGAGAGGTATTCCTTGTAGAAGGAGTTGACATAAAGTAGTAAGCTTGGTGTCCGTGTTGTTCGGAAAGCAAATGTAATTGCTTCCCTGTTGAGTGTCATGTCAGCATAGAAAGAAGAAGCATGAGAACTGGAATTTTTAGCTAAGGTGTAGTATTCTTGAAAATTGTAGGTCACAGAAGTGCCAGTCTCAAAATAGGCAGAGATCTCTGAAACAAAAAGTAATATAGTTTTTACACATCATGCAAAATAGGAATAAAGTTCTCTCTTTTTTTTTTTTTTTAATTTCTGCCACAGAACAAAATAAAATGCATTTTTAACTATTGTGTTAAAGATGAAAAACCAAATATAAATTGAAGTAGAATTTAGAAATACAGAGAAAGATAAGACCCAACCTGTGCTAGAGCATAAGCACAGTTAGACATGTGTCTTAATATCTGCTGCATGAAGAAGTGTTTTTTTATGTCTAGTTTTAAACATGTTTTCTGCTTTTTTCCTGTTTATGTATGTCCTCAAGCTTAGTATGTCCTGTGTGGTACGTACACTGCTCCGGCAGAGAAATAGGTGCAGCAGTTTGAATCCTAACATATTTATTAATCTTGGCCACACCTAAAACATGTATATGGGAAAAAGAAGTAGTCAGGTAGGAGAAAGAAACTAGACTAAAGTCTTCTTATGCATAATCACTCATAAAGGGCCTCTGTATCTCTGTGATATTTCATAGCCATTTTCTTCTAAAAGTAACTTGGACTATGTGGTTTTCATTCACAACCTCCACACTCAAGAAAAAAAATCTGTAAATTTCTGTAATCTGGCTCAGTATCTTTGACAGAGGGTGACTGAAAGTTATTACTATGGGACATCCACACTTTTTAGCAACAGAAGCCACTTTGCCCCTGCAGAATAATCAATATGGAGTGTGACCCTTAACCTCTTCTGCCATTGGCAGGGGAGGAGGAAAGTGCCATTCCTCTCTCAGTGGTATTAGCTCTACAGTGGTAGATACAGAGGGACTTCACCAAAGTCCTTTACTCTTGTGGTGGCAGTGGTGGTGGCACAGATGCTGTGCTCACTAATTTAGAGGAATATGTTGTTACAGCATTTTAGCCAATTAGTGCAGAATGCACTTAATATTTGGAGGAAGCAAGTCATTTTTAGCAGATCACAATTATATGCAAATACCAAAAAAGTTCTAGATAAACTCATCTTCTTAAATTTAAACTTAACATCTTATCTACCGCTATGACACCATCACCAAACAACTCCTTTAAAATGGCTGAAAACACAGTCTCAGTCCTGTTTCCAGCGATGTCACTTAGTCTTAGTTTTGAGATTAAGACTTGAAAGACAGAAATCCAAAATTTCATTCATAAAGATATGGTTCCTAGCTTTAGTACAGTATAAAAGAATCAAAAGAGTTGCCTAACATTAAAGGAAAGATGCTCATCCTCTCAGGTAAGATGGTTCCTGCTTTAAATACTGTATGTTGAACATATCTCTGGTAGATAGTGTTTAACAAAACTTACGCTTACCGAATAAATTCAGATGAATGTTTCTCTATGCTATAAAAAACCATAAATATTTTTCAAACATTTAAACATATCTTGAAAGGGCTGTAAAGATCTTGTTCTGGACTGCATGGTCCTGTTTTCAATAACTGATAAAGCTGAAAGTTATGCTTGCCTTTCTTACAGAATGGCCCAGAATAGGCAGACAAAGTGCAGTCACAGGAGAATCCACTGTATTTCTCTCTGCATTTTCCACCATTGTGACACAGGTTACCATAGCTGCTACAGTGTCCAGGACAGCCTGGTTCAACTCCTGGAGTTATCTTTGCTCTCTCTTCCAGGTCAAGGGCCATTCCATTCAACTGTAATGAACGAATGCATCCCAAAAATCCTTTCTGCCTGGATGCTGTCCCACCTGAAAATAAATTAATATGAACCCTTAAAAATGTAATTCTCTTAATACCTCTTCATGTTTTACAGCTCCTGAACAGTCTATTTTGAATTTCAAAGATACAGGCATGTGAAAATATTTATAAATAGCTTTAAAAGCATGACAGTGAACACTTGAGGACTTAATGGGAAGGGAAAGGCAGGGAAGGGCAGGGAAGGGCAGAGAGGGGAGGGGAGGGGAGGGGAGGGGAGGGGAGGGGAGGGAAGGGAAGGGAAGGGAAGGGAAGGGAAGGGAAGGGAA
>JAOTQQ010000019.1:45471122-45482692 GCA_026546715.1 Gallinago undulata
GGGAAGGGAAGGGAAGGGAAGGGAAGGGAAGGGAAGGGAAGGGAAGGGAAGGGAAGGGAAGGAGAGGAAAAAACTAGAAAATAAAGGAAAAAGAACAAGAAAGAAAACAAACAAATTAAAAAAAAAAAGAATAAAGAAAAAGAAAGGAAAAATAGGAAAGAATGGAAATAAAATGGAAAAAACAAAAGGGCATGGGAGATTGATGAGCTGTACAGTTTCACTCTTTCAAGATCTCACTGATTTATGAACTGATCCATGTGTCTGTCTACCTGTCAGTCTCATGGTATGGATCATGATGCCCCACAGCAGGTGTCTGGCCAGACATATTTTGTCCCATACTGGAAGCTATGTCCATTCTTGAGTAATAGAAAGGTTTATCCCTCTTAGTACAGAGGATATATCTGCCTACCAAGCATATCATAGGTTCATAAAATTGCCTAGGATGGAAGGGACATTTCAGATCATGTAGCCCAACCATCAACTTAAAACTGACAAAAACCATCACTAAACCACATCGCTAAGGACTACATCTACCTGTCCTAAATACCTCCTGGGATGGTGACTCAACTCCTTCCCCAGGCAGCCTGTTCCAATGCTTGATAACCATTTCAGTGCTCAAAATTGTTTCAAAATAATTATACAAACTCATTAAGGATTTGAAGGTACGGAGAGTACAGCAGTGAATATTATTTCATTTTACTCCCATGACCTTCAAGAATTTTCAGAGAGGAAAAAAAACCCACACCACCAGAAGCAAAACTTCTGGTGAATCACTCTTCTAATACAATTATACACCTGAACATTATCTGAGGAAAACCAGCTAGACAACTTGCTTGTATATAAGTCAAACCAGTTTTTAAATTGTCAGCTCCATACAGGAAATGGATGTATATAGATTTACTAGATTTTTTTTTAATTATTTCACACAAAAAAAAAAAAAATCACTTCATTCAATGGCTGATCACTTCATAAAAAATTGCTAGAAATGGCAACTGTCAATACAGGTTAGTATGGTATCAGATTGTTGGAGTTAGAAGAACTAGAGATCAATTAATTGTCACAATCATTAGAAAACAGTTTAGACTTGATATTACCATAAACACTTGTATAATTAGACCATTTCTTGGTCTTGCTTCACAAATCAGACCTTGCAAATTCAAACTGATCTATTTTCAACCATTCATATAATAGCAGTTATAGTAAATCAAATAAGACGACAGCATTATAATTTATTGTAGTATAGTAAACAGAAATTTCCTAATCCTTCCATTAATTGTTCTAGTCCATTACTGTGAGTATAACCTAATTTTAAGACTTATCCTAACTCAGTTATATCAAATGCCTTGGTTATCTTTATTACGAAGGCTTCTTCCATGCTTTTAATTAAAATATACAGTTCTTCAATGCTTAATCCAGTTTCCATGTTCTACCCTTGATCCCTTTTGAGGCACAGGTCAGAATTCTGATCTTAGGATAGAAGGCTTCTGTCTCCATTAAATTTGTGCCTAAGGATTCACAGTTTACTTTGCCACAGTTTCCCCTTAGCTGCACTCCTTCCCAACACACAGCAAATAAAACATATATTGTCTAGTAAGATGTGTCTCACAGCAGATCTATATAAAGATCTGTTTAATATGGCAGACTTTACATGCTCTTATACAGTATAGCATACATATATACCAGGAACTCATAAATTCAGAATAGGGCAATACTAAAGTAAGAATACTACCATGTACAACAACACATAGGTCTACATAGCTATATGTAATAGTTAAAAAAAATAATATTTTTTGTACTTCCATCTCTGTTTTTCCAGTGTTTTATCTAAATACATTAATATATTTGCTAAAGTACAAAGGCAGAAATATTTAGGTAAATTTCTTCCTTTGAAGCTTTCACAGTTAAGAGAGAACCAATCATAGGTCTGGATTTTACCTGGATGTGTGAAATGAAATAATCATCTATTTCTCCTGTTTCTAAAACAAAGCAAAGACAATCTGACTATTTCATTAAATGTGTTAGCAAAGGGCCGAGGAATAGATCACAGATTCATAGACTCATGGAATGTTTTGCATTGGAAGGGACCTTTAAAGACCCTCCAACTCAACCCCTCTGCTGTGGGGAGGGACATCTTCCATTAGATCATGTTTCTTGAAGCCCTGTCAAACCCGACCTTACACACTTCCGATGATGAGGCATTCACAACTTTTCTGGGAAACCTGATAAGTAGTGAATGAAGAGAGATTACAAAATATCCTTGAAATTACAGAATTAACACATCTTCCTTCAGCAGACAACATCATCTCAAAAAATAGTGCAAATGGAAGTCCTTTAGTTGTTCTTTGTTCTTCAAACAAATCTCAAAAGAAGAAAACTGTGGTTGAAATCCTGTCCAGTAGTAATTATGGGTTAAGCCACTGAATTTGTGAACTCAAAATAGAGTTACATCTCCATGGATTTTTCACAAAGGCTCTCATCTGATCATACAAACTGTTTTCAAATGAACCAGTTGCCATGTTTTTTTCTTTTTTTTTTTGTTTTTCCTTTTTGTATTTTCATGATGATAACTAGGAAAGATTCTGTTAAATGAGTGCCCACCTACAAAAAGCTGGCTGTTGAGCTGCAAACGAATATGCCCATCAGGTGGAGCACCATGAGAACTTTGAGGAAGATGATCTACTTGTAAAGATGCCTCTTTGATGTTTCGTTCAGCTTTCACATAATGCCACTGGTTGTCGTTTAAGGAAGTGAGTGATTGCACTGTTACTTCACTAGGTCCATTTCCAACATCAAATGAAAAAATCACTTCAGATGGAGCTAGAAAGAGGACAGTAATAAAGAACATTTGCATTATTTCATACTCAATTGGGTCACAAAATTATTATGTGGTAGAACAAGTTACTTTAACATCTAGCCTACTACTTCATGGGATAAGACTGGCTGTATTGGGGAAATAGTGTGCTTCAGGACACCTAATCCCAGAATTCATTCTTCACACTCACTGTTAGTGATTTCACTGCAGCATGGAAATCTAACTGGTTGGGGACCCCTAGAGAGCATAGTAGTCAAGAAAGAGTGAAATGCACTAGCTTTGTTATTTTTCAATTTAGATAAAAAGCATCTCTTGCTTACATTTTATGGATTACCATTGCTAACTATATTTAAATTATCACCATTGTAATCCAATCAACGTCTTCTACTGTCTATTTGCTTTTGTATTTATTCACACAATCTCTACAAATAGCAGAGGGCAATATTTTTTTGTACTTTGTAAGAGTACATATACAATGAATTAAATTTAGTCATTCTCTAAACAACTTTCTCATTACATGGTTTCATAGTTTCCCTAGAAAATAATAACTGAAACTTTGCAGGTCAAAATAATAAGATGAAAAATATGACAGAAATTAAAGATCTGAAAATTATTAATATTCTCTCTGAAACTGTTTCTTTCATATATTCAAGGACAATTACGTATGAAAATCCCTACACAACAGATTATCACCATTTTAAATTATTAAGAATTTGATTAAATGAGAAGATTCCATGAATCCAAGAGAAAAGTTCCCAATTATGTCATTAGACTCTGAGAGAAAAGGAATATGATTAGTAGTCAAGGGAAATAAATGAGCTTCAAAGATGAATTTAGTGAATTAAAAATAATAATATTTCAATGAAGTTTTTTTATTTTCTTCTCTCTTTTTGAAGATCCACTAGATTTTTTAACTTTTAGATCCACTTTGGCCAACCTTTAGACTGATGTAATGCCACATGCTTGCAATCTCTTAAGACCTGAATGTGATTGTTGTATTTTTCTGTAACAGTTGAACCTGAGATAGAAAAATAAAATGACAAAACAACAAAGCATTTGACTTCCCAAACAAAATATGACATAATGTACAGTCAATTTTTAAACAGAATTCCTTTCATAATAAATTATCTCTTCTGCTTAAAAATCAACAGTGTTTTATTCAATAAGAAATAACTGATGTTTAAAAATAGTTCCTTGATAAAATGAATTTTAGGATAAATTTGTTTCATTGGGACAAAGTTGAGAATTCAGTCTCCCCTTGCTGAGGGGTGAAAGAAAGGAAAACAACCACACACAGTGGGAAAACAAAGGCAACAGAAACTCCATGTGACTGTGTAAAGAGAATTTCTGCTGAATGTTACCTTCTGGAGGGAGGTCTTTGAAATCCGCTGGATACTGTTGGAGTGAAGCCTGAAAACACAAATTCTGCTTTGAACTCACTGAATGTGCCTCTTAAGTAGTCTATCAGAATGAAAGGTCTTATAAATAATGTTACTGTTTAGATTTTAAAAGCAAGAAAGCACATAATAAAGATTTTGAAATAACCACTGAAATAATGAGTTATGGTAGTATCACTAAAAAGGTAATATAATCTTGAAAAAGGGAACAAATCCCAGAAGTTCCAGAGATGAAGGCCCAGATAGCAAGGATGACTGTATGGTCATCCATTGGAGTGTTTGAAGACTGACCAGAATATGTCAGAAAAACTGGAAAATATAATTAGTTAACATTCCATAATATTTTAGATAACTCTTCTAAAACCATCTACACTGCAAATTTGGAAGAAATTTGGCATTTATAAGCACAGTCGTCAAACCACCTGTGGAAGATATGCCACAGGACATGAGTAAGTGCTGACTGAGTTCTAAAATTTCTCCTCTTGTGACAAAAGAGCAAGGGAAAGAGCACTTTGGTCATTTCCTGGGCAGCAGGGGAGGATATACCCAGGAGTTCTTTTCAGGTGTAAAAAACCTTTGTGGGCCCTCCCTACCTTGGTGTTACTCAAAATTTTTCAAAATTTGCAGGGACTCTTGTGGCCCTAATGCATTCAAACATAGGCAGAGCACATCTATAGATTGGCAAAGTGGAGCAGAAGATGCAGTTGATGGCAATCATGGAGTGTGGTCAATGGCTAGCCATGGTTAAAAAGAGTAACAGAAAGCACACTCATCAAGAACCATTCAGAGTATCAAGGCTAAGATTCACATGCAAACGCAGAATGTGATTACCAAGTAATATGCCAAAGGATACAAAATCCAAGCACTTTCTGTAAAGGGAACAATAGAATTCCTCTCATCCTGGACAACAGATTATGAACTTGGGCAGACAAAGGCCAACAGCAGCAGCATACTGGGCTCTTCAGAACTACTTCCAAAGCAACCACAGAAGATTCTCCAAATCAATACACTGTAGTGTTTCCAATCCTACCTTAAATTTCTGTTTAACTCATTGTTTTTAAATAAGAAATAATCCTTCAATGAGCACTCAGTATAACAGTTACTCAGACTTTTAGCTAGAGGCTGTAACCTGCAGTCATGTAACTATTTAACAGAGCGTACTCTTCAGAGTTGAATCAGCCTTGCTGCTTTCAACCACCACTTCTGATGAAGATTACAGGAACTAAAAAAAAATAAAATTCAGAGACTTGAATTTTTTATAAATCTGATAAAAAAAAAATCCAGTATCTTCCTCAACACTATTCACTTCTTTTGTGTTTTAAAATACAGTTAGGATACACATCATTTTTGCAACAGCCTCCTAGAATACTATATACAGATGCAGAATAGTCTTTATTTAGTTCATAAAACTAAACAAACAGAACTAAACTTCACATTTCCCATTAAAATTCTTTAACTGGCACTTTTGCTTTGGCAAAGTTAGACTTAAAGGTTTAAAGTTCATTGTGTTATAAATAAAAGAATTAGATATAAAGCTTGAGAACAATCAATGAAATTCTAAGCGAAATCATTGTGTTCACAAGTAGGGAATGCCAAATGACATAATGAGTTTTAGATTATTTATGACACAACCTCACCTTAAACACTGATACCTGACATTTTCATTATTGTTATTATTACACAAATAAAAAAAATATTTATGTGGAACTATTAATAGAATATCAAGTGTAAGTTGGTGATTTTCATTCCTACCTGTTATAAAGGAGTATATGATGTGAAATCTAAGTGATCTTTTGCAATATGAAATGTTCAATGTGATTAATTATTTTTTTTTGAGAAAGGTCCTTGTGATGGAAATGTGTATTGCTCACATTCATCATTTATTGCTTCTCTCATCTCTCACTAGTCACAAGTCATACCAAAAACCAGAATTGTACAGTAGTTTGGATGCTTATGAATGAATGGGACATGAATTTGTCTGCATATTATTATTCTGAGGAAAGAATTATGGTCTTATGCCAGCTGTCTGAGTAAACGTAGTTCTCAGAAGCATTCATTTAACATTTCCATTATTGAACTGTATATTTTGAAAATGAAAATAATTTCTTACTCAAGAATAGCATCACTGCTTAAGAGATTCTACACTGAAGTGCTGACCCAGTATGGAATGACACTGAGGTTATCATGCCACTGTGTTTTCACCTGTTCACAGAATTTTCACAGATGGCAGTTCATACTCTTGATAAAAATGGCAAGAAACCTGTTGAAAACAGGTTATCTTTCAAATACAGCACTACAGTTTGAGATAATGCAAACCAAATTCATTAAACATTACACAATATTATATAATTAAACTTTTTACAGAAGAACACAGTAGGTGCTTTTCTATTTGTTTCAATAACCTAAGACATCAAAATTGGCAAGAAAAACCCAATCAGGCAAGCAAAATATTTTACTTTTAAAAAACTATGTATTAATATTTCTGTAGTAGTATTTTATATTATATGATATATATTTTTATATATATTTATTTGTACTCTTCATTGGTAAGTACTTGAGTGTGATTAAACAATGATTTGTAAAATAATGAAGAACTGTCTAACACCAAGGAAAAAAGAGTTCTAAAGAATTGTAAGAAGTATGTATCAAATATAAGGCTTTTAATTAATGAGCCACTTGGAATTAATTTAAAAGTTTTTTGAAGTGGTACTTCATCCTTTTAAATATTCTTCCTTTTAATAATGAACAATATGACTAAAATATTAAATCAACTAAGACAAAGCTTTCTTTCTACATTAGTCTTCCTACTGAATTTAGTGAGACATTTAATTTTATTTTCTGCAAATAATATTTATTCATGTGTAAAATTCTCAAGACCTGGGTATATACAAACAAAAAAAAATTGAGAAAGTGTGAATAAACAAGGATATTTGCCACAGAAGGTCTCAGTCGTACATTATGACTGAGTGAATCTCACAGCAGCCCCGTGTAATGCCTAGCCTTAAAATTTGCAGGGAGATGATTTGGTGGCGGGGATGCAGCAAACAAGGGAATGAGGAACAGTCTGAGCAGTGAGGGGTTAATTGCTATGCCTTTATATTAGGAACATTCTGGGGCAAAAATTATCTTTGAATGGGTACTTTTATGGTCTTAGTGCTGGGATTTTGAGGGGAATGATAAAGCTCCAATAGCAGTAGTAATAGCAATAAAGCTAGAGAACAGTTTTAAAAAATGAACTTTGTAAGTTAATTCTAATTTAGTCCAACTGAGAGCTAAAATAACAATAATCAGTCCTATTACTTACAGTATAACTCTATCCTTATGAAGTCTTGAATTCCCAGATTTTCTAAAAACACTCCTGAGGAAGCAGTAGTTTTAAAGAAAAATGAGACATCTGCGCTGAGTTCTCCATGGAAGGTGGGGAAATGTAGGTAGGATGTCTCTGTGTTGAAGGATGCAGAATTCCAAAATGTTCCTGTTTTTTAAAAATTAAAAATTAAGTGATAGATACAGTGTTACCTAATATTGCCAGTATAAGTTTTATAACCAATTAAACAAAGGAAAGTTCCAAGGTTTGGGAATGGGTTCAATGTTCAGGGAGTCTAACTTCCACAAAAGCCTCCTTAGTCTATAAAACAAATAGTGGGGTTCCTTGAGACATAGAAGACATTCAGCAACAGTAATTAAGGTTCTCAGTTCAGACAACCAAAAACCAATTAAAGGGAAATCACCTGACATCTCATCCAGAAAGTCGATTTAGGCCCTCCTTTTATGAAGTAAATAAATGTAGCGTCTTTGAATGAAGTGCTACAACTACATTAGCTAGTATAAACTATAATTCACAGTTGTTATGTATATTTCTCACACAAAAAGGAAAATAAGTCTTGTTATTTTTGTACTCTAGTGAAGCTTCACCAGTTATCACAAAGAAGGTAGGATACAACTCCTAGTAATTACTGTGGAAGGAATTAAAAAAAAAAATTAAAAATTATGAAAGTATCTTCTCCTTTGGTTGACTGCAGTTCAGAAATTCATGTACATTCTTACTTAGATAAATCCAGTGTAAGTCTGTTTTGCTCAAAGAAAAGGTCACAAGATACAATATAGATATTTTGCTGGTATGATTTTTCTTTAAGATAGCATTTAATCAAATTTTTTAGATTTTGTTCTTAATTATTAAAAAGCTTATGTAAAATCTCAAATAAAACCCTCTTCTAATAAGAACATAATCTGCATTTGTAGTATTAAACTAGAAGTAACTTGATATTATTGCATTGTATTCTTACAGATCTATCTGTATCTCTTCATTAAGCTATATTGCTTTCTAAATTAAATGAGGCATTCAATACCTTGCTATCTAATTGAACAACGCTATTGCCTGTTCTCCTGATAATACTGTGATATGGTTCTAAATACTATGCAAAACCACAATTTTTGCTTTTTACTCCAGGCAATATCTTGGTTTTTTGGGGTGGAAAAAGAGGGGGGAATAAATTAAAAAAAAAAAAAACAGATTTACAATTTTTTTTCTGATTGGCAAAGTCTAACTCTACAATACAGTGAACACAAAGACCTAGTCCACAGCCCAGTGAAGTAAAACCAAAGTCAATTCACCCATTCCTCCTAACCTTTTGCAGAGTTTTAACAAGCATTCAGATCCCACACACAGAAAAACAGCACGGCAGGATATTGATACATATTCTGATAATTGCTTGCTGTGCTACTCACCACATGGGAGTACTGCCAGCCATCACAAGTTAGAGGAGCCATCAGGAGAACTTTTACGTGGTAGGACAGAGCTGTGAATGGATGACTCAAGCTGGGAAGCTAAAGCATAGCTTTGCACCTAGTACTGCACTGCCTGATGGGGTCCTTGGAATTATCATCCTGTGCAAAGTGCAATCAGCCAAAGGCCTTACATATTTGGATCACTTTTTGACCCGTGTTCCTCAACTGTTTCAACTCATGGCTCCCATAGAGCAAACTTCACCACAGTTATGACTTAAGTATATAACAGCTATTTAAAAAACAATGGGCTGGCTGTTACCAGTATTTCAAAAACAAGAAGTAGTTTAATACTAGTAATTTATATAAAATTGGTAAAACATTGTTAGTAAAAAGATACAATAGTGGCAGTAACAGTCCAGAAGAATAATGATGCAATTAGCTTCCATGAAGCATTTGAATTATCTCTGTAAAACAAAATGGAGACCTTGGGGGAGGGCATTTATAGGAAGTTTTATTCTTCCTCTCTAAGTTTCCTATCTCCCCTTATCTAGTTATTCTTTTTCTCTGCTCTGAAAAATATGTGATTTATGAATGTTAAGTTGCTGTACCAATGAAGCGCATTAAATATAGATCTAGAAATAGTATATTTCAAAGTATCTTATGCCATTGTAAATCAGGGTTGGGAAAAGAATTTCTGAATTTTACAGTATCAGGTTCAGGTTTTCTGAAACTGCCAAACTACCATGCTGATAGAAAATCAATAATATTTAGCATTTTTTGAGTAGTAAGACTGCAAATTAAGTCTTCCAATGCATAAAAACAAAGATTTGGTTTGTTATTAATAAAACAGCAACATATTGTATGGCAAAAATTAATTTAGATTTTGGCATATACTAACTAGTCTTACCAACTTGAAATTGTAAAGTGAAAATGGAACAAATAAGAATAAGGTAGATAAATTACTTATTTTAATGTTGCAAAGATAAAGTGACTATGGAGACAATTGTGCAATTGCAAATCACAGCGCTCAAATTGTAATCAAAACTGAAACCTGTCTATTATTTGTATCATTTTTTCTGTAAGTGTTGTATCATACATTCTTTCAGTGTGAAACTTCAGCAGGAATGGTTAAGTGCTGAGGTAGAGAAAACGAAGATCTTATGTTGCCAAACGATATTTTCTGTACACATTTTTTTTTGACTAGTCTTCCCTCTTCCCCAAACCAACCTAATCTTTCATTGACATGTACATAAAATACCACCCATCTCTTAAGGATTGACATAGCTAAGGCACACTAGTGTTAATCTGGAGATGCTAGCTGTGTTCTCAAAGCAGCTCTAGTCTTTGTAAAGATGACTATTAATGTGCCTGCCATCTTTTCCAAATTGTCGCTCTTAGAGGGTTTTTGTGAAACACTTAAAAGGTACTGTGAGAGCTTCCAGCAGAGTGTGCTTTTCTCTGTGAAAAACAGGTTCTGGACTCTGGTAAACTGACAGCATCTTTGAATTTCACTGGAATGTCACTGTGATCAGTTTATAAGTGCACAGTAGCAGTAATGAAAGTTAATACTGTAGAAAGTGTGCTCATTGTCAATTGTAGATGCCTGTCTCATTCACACTACTAGCTTATCTGACCTTAGTTAAACAACAGTTGATCAGGATTTTGCCTAATGTCTTTGGTCTGCTGCTCCCTATCTGGCTTCTTAAACTAATCTTTAAATTACGTGATCATGTATTATTTGAATCCTAATGGATTTATTTGTTTCACAGAATCAAGGAATTGTCAGAGTTGGAAGGGACCTCTAGAGATTATCAAGTCCAACTCCCCTGCTAAAGCAGGATTGCGCAGAGCACATTACTCAGGACAGCATCCAGGCAGGTCTTGAAAATTTCCAGAGAAGGGGACACCACAGCCTCCCTGGGCAGCCTGTTCCAGGGCTCTGTCATCCTCATTGTAAAGAAGTTTTTCCTTCATATTTGAATGGAACTTCCTATATTCAAGCTTTGTGTCTGTTGCCCCTCGTCCTGTTGCTGGAAACCACTGAAAGGAGTCTGGCTCCATTAGTCTTCAACCCACCATTTAGATACTTGTAAATGTAGATAATGTCTCCTCTCAGCCTTCGCTTGTCCAGGCTAAAGAGTCCCAGCTCTTTGAGCCTTTCCTTATAAGGGAGGTGCTCCAATCCCTAAATCATCTTGGTTGCCCTATGTTGGACTCTCTCCAGTAGTTCCCTGTCCTTCTAGAACTGTGGGGCCCAGAACTGGACATAGTATTCCAGTGCAGGGTAGAGGCCTCACCAGTGCAGAGTAGAGGGGGAGAATGACCTCCATTGACCTGCTGGCCACAATTCTCCCTGTGCAGCCCAGGATTCCATTGGCCCTCTTGGCAACAAGGGCACATTGCTGGCTCATGGAAAGTTTGCTATCCTCTAGGACTCCCAGATCCTTCTCCTCAGTAGTGCTTCCCAGAAGATCCACCCCTAACCTATACTGGTGCCTGGGGTTCTTCCTCCCTATGTGAAGGACTCTATATTTCCATAGACCGGTCTATGAGCCCTGGGGCAGGAGTTAGCAGGGCTCATAGACCGGTCTTTAAACTAGATATGAGGGGGGAAGGGGAGATAACTGGGCCTG
>JAOTQQ010000019.1:45494484-45525219 GCA_026546715.1 Gallinago undulata
CATCATCTTTGTAGCCCTTTGCTGTACCCTCTCCAGCAGTCACCTGTCCTTCTTGAACTGGGGAGCCCAGAACTGGATACAGTTCTCCTGATGGGGCCTCACCAGGGCAGAGTGGAGGGAGAGGACAACCTCCCTTGACCTGCTGGACACACTGATGCACCCCAGGACGCCATTGACCTTGGCCACAAGGGCACATCACTGGCTCATAATCATCCTGTTATCCACCAGGACTTCCAGGTCTTTTTCCTCAGAGCTGCTCTCCAGCAGGTCAGCCCCCAACTTGTACTGGTGTGTGGGGTTATTCCTCTCCAGGTGCAGGATCCTACACTTGCTGTTGTTGAATTTCACCAGGTTCCTCTCTGCCCAAATCTCTGGCCTGTCCAGGTCTTGCTGTATCGCAGCATGTGTAGGGCTGTATGGCAGTTATATTCAGAACTCTAGACATAATTTCTCGAAAAGTATGTTCCAAAGTAGTGCTCTTGCAATAAAATAGCTGAAATTACTTGCATATAAATATACTTATAATTCAAAGAATTAAATAATAAACAATATATTGCTTGTTTATAAAAGGTGTGTGCTAAGATGTGCAGTCTTGGGTGAAGCAGACTTCCTTCAACTTGGAGCCATGTTGCTTACACTAAGCAACACAACAGCTCAATAGCTTTCCAGTTACACTGATACTTTGCAAATACTTTGCAACTTTCACTGAAAGTCTTTCAACTTTGTACAACAATTCTGGAAAGCATTTTTAATGCAACACCACACAGATCAAGAACTAAAACTGATGTTAAAAATATTTATATGAAGGCATTACTTTAAAAGCTACCAGAGGCCACAGGCTAACTACTATGTATATACTTTGGGACTAGAAAAATAATTTTCCTGTACACTGAGACACAGGAAGGATGCAACTGACTGGTAACATAACATAGGAATACATTGGTCACTCTGTCCTATAGTTTGTGTACAAGGAAATGTAACATCAGGCACTCTGTTTAGGAGTAGAAATTACTCCCTCCATGCTCTTCAAAATATAAATTGCCCTATGGTGGCAATTATGGTGGCTGATTAAAGCTTATGTGATTCTGCTGTTTTGTATTTCTGCCAAACCCCCTCAACTATGAATACAGAAGTACTGAGCTTATTCTATTTCAGCTTCTGCTGGCAAAGTCTGTAACATCCTTACCCCCATGACTAAAATCCACTTCTAAGTAGGGTTGAATAGGCTCCCAGTTAAAGCTGGTCTGGGTCAGCCAGGTCAGATTCATGTTCACTACATTTTTGTATTGTAATTACATTGTCAACCTAATTTGAGTAGATATGAGAAATACTAGTTTTCTAACATAGTATTGATGATAATATTTCAGAAGTTTCCAATAGTAGTATTTCTAACTATTTAACAGCGCTTTATTTCATTACCTTCCTACAGGCCACACGTGGCTGACATTATTTATAGAGAAGAAAGAACTCATGGTCACAGAAAACCTAAAGGAAATATCAAGGTGAAATGCCTATTCAAAAATATTATATTGAAAAAAGTCTGTTTAAGGAACTTTTCTATGATTGCTTAACAGTTTTTGGTCAAATTATAAAAAGATGTGAAAAAAATGGCTGGAAATATAGAACAGACTTCCTTTTGTACATGCACATACACACAGGCACAAATATATCTAAAGACTATGCTGAACATAAAAATTAAGACAAACAGGTGAGCTACCAGAGTCATTGTCACACTCACAAATTTAAAAAGAAAAAGAAATGCAATTCGCTGCAAACTTTGTTCATTTTTTCTGGCAGTATGGACTGTAAACTTTTCATTCTGAAACTGACTTCCAAGAATAAAACCAAGGAAAGGCACCTCCCTCCCAACTGCCTGAAAATAGACACCCATGAATGCTAAAGACAAGGCAACACTGTAAGTAGTATTGGCATCTGCCTTCTCTGCCTCTGGTGGGAACAGGGAATACCGGTCATGAAGAAATCGGGATCAAAGGAAATATAGAAGATTCATCCTGTCAGGCTGCATCTCAAGACAAAGAACTGATCAATGAGATTTGCTTAATGTGCTGAATAAGAGGTGACTGAAGAAAATAATAATAGCTGTTCATGGACACACAAGGTTAAATTGGACACTACAATGTACCTTGGAGGGTTATACCCACTTGAAAAAACTGTCTTTCTGCCTTGATTCTTTGGTCTCTTTTAAGCTAATAGGACATTAGGATATTTCCTTTTAAGAACCTGGGCCAACCTGAAATTTGCCCAGTGTGAACTAACACAGTTCACTGATAAGTCAAAGTCAGGACCTGATATGGTGACCCTAGTTAAGTTGTACGGACTGATTGAGATTATGAGAATTTTATTATTTCAACACATATAATAAGTATTCTTTACATCACTGTGAAAATGTACCAATGCCACTGGCAGGCAGAGCTTTGTTAGTTTCTCAAGAGCTAGACATGACCACAAATTATTTACAAGTCAGCATAAAGAGCTTATGATAAGGTTTCTAAGTCAAGTTCTCAACACTTAAGACATTTCTAAACCAAATTCAGCTATAAATTTTTCATGTAGTTTTTTAGAAAATTATGACAGTGTAAAAATATATTTTTGTCACAAAAACCAATAAAGACTTCCATCATTTTGTTTGGAAAGTAGTTCAAATAAATAGAAGCTAAATATACAGAAGAGGAAACAGCCACAAATAAAGCAACAATGATTTTCAAAAAGCCATTTAAACATAAGCTGCATTGAAAGGACATATGTCAATAGGTATACACAGACAATGTCAACTGGTTTGTTAAAAAGCAGGCCAACAACAAACTTTGATATCTAAAACTTCCAGTGATAGAAATGGTCAGATTCAAAAAAATGTATGTAGAAGAGGAGGCAAGCTGCCTGAAAGTGAGGCTGTGAGAGTCCCACCTGTTGCATTTTTATTCTTCAAAATATCTACTTGCAGTTTGAAAATTCTCATTTCCTTAAATGTCCTCAGCAGGCTGTAACTTAATGAAAACGCAGCTGCTCCCCAAAAACAAACTAGTATGACATTGTCTCTATATTGGACACGTCCCATTTATGCAAAGCAGAACAGGAATGCAGTGCTAGCTACACAGCCTAAATCCTGGTATTCTATTTCTCTGGCTAATTCTTTTCCCAGTATTGTGAGATAAGGAGTCACATTTCTTTTGCTGTGTATGTATTCGTTAAACTTACACTCTACAGAGGCTTCTCATGTTTCAATATAACAAGCATTCATACAGACCCAGCTGTGATTAAGGAACTTTTTCACCTCACCTGTCATATTGCAGTATACAAGAAACGGTTTCAAGGGGCCACTTCCATCTGAATCAATATTGTAAAAGCCGGAAGTGTTCCCTCTGTGCTTATAGGCTTCACATGATTGCTCATAGATGGCTGTAAAAGAACACATTCCATCACAAATGTCATGGCACAATTTTACATTTTTTAATTCAGGAAATTAAAAATAAAAACCTGTGGGACTGCCAATGGGGAAAATAAGTTTTCTGTGTACACAGAGTAAAGAATAAAGAACAAATAACAAAATCAAAACTATACTTCCATTTGAATTTGTAAAGTGCATTTGGTTTTATTTATTAAGGAGATCACAAGGGGTATTTTCATGCATTTTCTTCCATATCTCAAGCTGGAAAACTCAGAGAGGAAACTGTGAAATATGAGTGAGTAAATATTTGTAATGTAATGCCAAGGGTATTACTTAGACTCTGATTTTGAAGAAACAAACATTAAAACCTCAACAAAATCAGATTTTTGTTGGTGGTGGTTTTGTTATGACATACAACAGAAAGTAGGCAGTGTTCCTAGGTGTTCTAATTTTATCCTGGTGTTTTTCATCTTTCACTCCTTATTTTCTTCCCTTTTCATAGAAGGGCTAATGACTTGTGAGAGACTGCAGTAAAATTACTAAATAAGCAAAACCAAAATGACAGTTTCTTGGTCCCATGTCACGTGTACATCAGTCAAGGCTTAAAGAAAAGATTGTGATGGCTTCTTTATGATCAAAACCTGAGAAAAAGGACTTATAAGTCCACCTCTGTACTTCAACATGCAGGGACCATACCAGCCTAACTTTTCCTTTGACAATTCAGTCACTGTCCAGCAGTCATACTCTTCTGGTCTTTTCAAAATTAGACTGTGTGCTCAATCAGTAATTATAAAAACTTGAAAACACTATGCCAAAAAGAAGGAGTCATTAGATTCAGGAAAAAAAAAAAAAAGTAGTTATGAGTGTTATACAAGCAAAAACTTAACTCCATAATAATTATAACAGTTTAGAAGATTTAGTTCTATACAAATTCAGTTTATTTAAATTTAAAATGTTATAAAGTACTAGCACAGTAATCTAAAAGAGGTGCCTTTTTTCAAAAAGAAGCTGGTTTTCAGAAGAATGTGATCTCTATTTTTTGCCTGATGATTACTGACATTATATGGCTACACTTATCAAAAAGATAAACAATTCTTTCAGATTGCTTCCTCTAGAAACATTCTGAATCCACAGTTTATGTAATTTTCAAATTGAATGTTTTAGTTCCTTACAGTAAATATTCTTAGTTAAATTTAAACATGACAGAAGAGATTTGATTATTCACTAGCTGATTTATGAGCATGGTAGATTGTATTCTAGTATTTTGAGATCAGTAACTTATTTCTAGGCTTAGAAACAAAAAAAAATGGTTCTTTGAGAATTCAAGGGAGATGATTTTTTTTATTTACACAGAAATGTAGTAACATGACCAAAAATTATTCTAGCTTCTTGATTTGAAACCATTATTAAAACCTCTAAAATCAACTTCATTTTTTGTATTCATAGATACAACATTTTATTAATCATGAACAAACATCTCAGAAAGCTGTTAAGTGTGTTATCAATAATGAATAAGAATTCAATAACTCTTAGCATATTATTATATTTTTCATGGACTCATACTCATTAGGAAACCATGTCCTCCATCTGTCCTCATAGACATCATCAGTTGATTTAATACGTGATTTTTCAAATTGTAATGAGTCAAATTACTTTCATCTTTACTTTGGGTTTGTCACAGTTTTAAAATACACACTGTGATATTCAAAAACATCTGTACTATTTGTATCCTTTTTTTGTTACACAAATTTTCTTAAATTTTTTTATGCCACTGTTTTTTTTACGGTTAAGGTATTAAAGGAAAAGTCATCACTGTTGTTGACTCTGTACAAGTCAGATTTAATAAGGTCTTCTAAAATCAGTGATTTCCTAAAAATTCTATGGGTGTGGACATACATTCTTCCCATAAAATCTGCCAGGAAGAATTGTATGGGGCAATTATGACAGACTTATTTATCTAACTGGGAATTTTTAAAAATTATCAGTACATTTTCATAAGGATTTCTGGTTATTAGAAACATATAATGAAGGCCATAATAATAATTTGTTCTGCTTCCTAGAACTTGCTTAAAACACTACAGATGTAGAGTATCTCCTGTGAAATGACTTATTACTTTCAATTACTCTTTTTAAAATTCCTTCTAATCTACTCCCTGATTCAGCAAGCTCATAAACATATGCTTAGGGCTTAGCATGTGATTACTTTTGCACTTGAATGTATTTCCATTGTCTCATAAAAAATTATTATTAATTATTGCGATGAATAAAGATGAATTAAATATATTTCTAAACAATTTTCTGATTCAGAAAGTGGAATTATATGGATGGAAGAGGATATTTCTGACCATTTCATGTAAATTATGAAAAATGTGAAACAGAAACAGACAAACTTTAGAACTTTCAATGAGTTTTTGCCATTATGTACTTTGCATTCTCAAGGCCTTTCCTTGAATGAACTTATGAATATTTACCTGACTGAAAACTTTTCTAATACGAATAATTTATACAAATGCATATTTTTGTGATGGAATAATTCAATCAGAAATGAAAACATAGTCAGAAAACATCTCACACTTACGATAGTGGCAAGTAGCTCCCTTGTAACCAGTATTGGCACAGTTGCAGTAGAAGCTGTTCCAGGACTGTGAGCATCCACCACCATGTTCACAGTAATTAGGCAAACACCTTAAAAATAAAAAATAAAAAAAAGAGAAAAGAACAATTTCACTCTAATTTCTATACATTTACACGTCATTTATCAAGGGATGCAAAATCATGTCAAAAAAGTATAACATGAAGTAAATCTTCAAGCTCATTGGGGAAGACATCAATATAATTACTAGAACATAAAGAGAATTCCCCTTCATCTTCCCCCTTATTGCCTATTACAAATATATTAATTAGACAATAAGCCTGTGAGGATGGAAATAATTGTAAAATATCCTAATTGTTACTTATTACCATGCAAGTATCTGCAATTCAATATAAGTTTATAGATCAATGAAAGGTTTACATGCTGATAATTCACTGGCAAGTTTTGCAACTGACAGGATTTCTTTAACAAAATGTGTCACAAAAATCAGCATCATAAGAGATTTCTTTCTGTTCTTCAAAAACTAATATTTTTTTTAAAAAATTAAAAATCACATAACAATTAAAACTGACCATGGTACCTGAGAGATATTTCTTATTCTAAAATCACAGTTATTTCCTATTCTAGAAAGAGAAAAACATTCAGTATGTCAGTTCCATTGCAAGAAGTAACTAACAGTAATGTCAGTTTTCTCTCTGGCAATATGAGTAGAAACTTGAAGAATTTTAGTGGTTTTCTTCTGGATTTACAATTACTGACTGAAAAGAAAATTTACCTGTAACTGCTTAAAGGGTAAGACTGCAGCACTATACTTATGTATAAAATATTGCATGGGATGAAAAACTGAAAATTTTTCTTTTTTGTAAACACACCTGAAAATATATTGAAACAGAGTGGCATGCTTTAACCAATTATTTGCTAGCTTTTCACCTTAAACATTAGTTAACATTCCTATTGCAGTGAGTGTATGCATGCATATGTAATACAGCTCAGAAAGTATAAAAAGACTTTATTGTTGACAGTAGCCACAGAAAAAAAAAAAACAGGACTATTAATATTCATATTAATACCTTAAATTACCTTTTAATTCATTCAAGAAATCTTAGGGCAGTATTAAACTAGGATTGTGGAAAGTCCAGCAGTTCAGACACCTGCCTTATGAATAATTAAGGGCCTTTGAACTTTCACTCCTCCTGACTGTCAAAGAATTTTATCTTCCTTTCATGTTTATAGACAAGGGTAAACAGCAGTTGTCAGAGAAGGGAAAGAAAAAAAAAAAAAGGAGCAGGTAAAGTGTAGGTAAAGTTAGTAAAGTGATATAGGTAACCTGGTTTCAAGGAAATAAGTGACATTTTTGCCAGTAAAAGAGCTGATCTTGTATCTATTATCTCTGTTCACAGAATGCATTTCTAATAGATGTCTCAGTGAGCTCTCATTTGGAACACAAAAATGAACTTGAAGCTCTGGGCTTATAATTATTTTGATGTTAAATACTGCATTTGAAGGAATTGTATAAATATGCTTAGCCATAATTCTTAGTATAAATGTTTAATTTTTTTTTTGTACAGGTATGACTACTCATCAATTATTACAAATGTACCTTTCCTCTAACATAAGTGTCATGCAGGATTTTGAGTGTGTCCTCTGACAGCTGCTTTGCTTACATGTGTTTCAGTCACGGTTTTTCGTCTCTTCCTTTTTGGTAAAGACTGCATTATACAAAAATTGCAAGTAACTTACATGGCCTTTACTTGTATTGACTTCCTGTCCATGTTAATTAATCTTCCTAATAGTCTTCACAAGATGAGAAGCTTAGATGAAATTGATGACATTTGAACCAACTTTAATAGAAGTGAAAAGAATTGAGTATAATTTAAATCTTTTAACATTAAATTTTACATCTTCCCTCTGTTTCAGAAGTTGTAAGATAAAGTGGCCACTATCTACATTAAAGTGAAGCTATAATTGCATTATATGTTGTGACCCTACTCAAAGAAAGATTTAGAACAGTCCTTTCTCTGAAGAAACTAATCTTCTAATGAAAATATTTATAATACTTCATCTGTAAAAAGTAATTTTTGGATTCATCACCATGCCTGTTTAAATCAGAAAAATATCCAGCTGATTAAGCATATACCAGCTATTACTTGTTAATATGCTTTTAAGTGTACAACATCTGAAAAGTATATATGATTTAAAACCAAGGAAGCAGACTAATAATAATTATAAGCTAATAATCAAAGGAATACGCTGATCCAGGACATGAATATACTTTTGATAAAGAAGGAAAAAATTAGAACTTCACATGCCATTTACCTCCTAAATACATTTTTGTACACTCTCTGCTTATCATAGTTCCAAAGCGTGACTAAAAGATAATTTGAAAAGAGTAAGTAATTGCTACAATTTTCATTGTTTTTCTTTCTTCATTCTTCAATTTCTTTTTTTTTAAAAAAGAGGAAAAAAATCTTTGAAAACTATACCAGTGCCAGTACATATTTTTACATATAAAACCATTTCTTCTGGGTTTTGTTAAACACACACCTGCCAGGATACCAAAGGCAATAACTCCTGGTATGCAATTATGTATTTCTGTGTAAGGCTTGATGTAATTCTAACAGATTCATCTGGTACTGTCCCCTCATAGACTAAATGTGCTAACTTTGGAAGGCATTGAGAGTCTTTTAAAGGCATTTTGTCAATAGTTTATGTATAATTAGTAGTTAATAAACCAATATATATTGATAAAGGAGCTAAGGGAAGAGATATTAAAGATAAACATATGAAGAAAATTATTTGCATGAGCAATAGGTGTATGAGCAATATAACAATATAGCGATATGATACACAATGAAAAGGCTAAATAAAGAAGCATGAACTGGAAAGGAGCAACGACTAGAAAACGTCATAATGATTTAAGCATAGGAGGAGGAATTGGAAAGTTTATGGAACTGGGAAAACAGAAAACAGGAAAGTGGTAGGGAATTTTTTTGTTGTTTAAAAAGAAAAACAGGTTCAGAAATTACATCCCAGTGAATAAATGAATGTTTAACCAACTATCTGTCAATGAGGACTGTAAATCTGATAAAACAGAGACTATTTTATATATGTTAAATATGTACATACATATATATATGAGCTAAAGAATGGACTCAGAATTATTTTTGGTTTATTTACTATTGCACATACATTCAGAACATGATGCAAACAGTAATTTTTATTTGTGTTCATACCCTTTAAATTTGTAGAACTGTTACTTTTAGTGGTTCATTTTTTCTAATACAAAAGCCATCAGTAAGTCCAGAATCTGGCTCATGCTTCACTATTTGGAATTGGAGATGCAAAGACTTCCATAAAAACCCCAGGACAAAGACGTGGTTTGTTTGCCCTCAGCTGTAGGGAGGATATCTACCATAAGGGACATAGTGGCAAAAATACTGATTAGTTTAGCTTAGGGCAGCCGAAGGCATGTAGAAATCACTGTAGGAAGAAAATATTTTTTCTCAAAGAATATGGTGCACAAGATGATGCAAGCTACTTATTAGAAATTGTTTAGTAAAAGTAAGCAATTTTAATGTTAACAAGGAATCTTATAAACTTGGATTTATGGTGAGATGTAGAATTAGTTTGATAAAGAGAAGCATGAGGTTTTTTCCAGATGATGAGCTGCAGATATCAAATGGAATGAGACTGTGTGAGGAAAATGGAAAGAAACAGTCCCTGGAGCCAGCTAGTTTTTAAAAGGCTTTTTAAAAGGCTTTTAAAAACAGTCTATTTTGAAATAAAAAATGATGAGTGTAATGAAAATAGGTGGATTAATTTTCTATTTTGATAATTTAGGAAAACATATAGTAGTCATGCTGAGCTGAAAACTAAACCCAGCAACGCTAGTGCAAGAAAGGTGCAATTGTCAAAATATAGAAAGACATGAATTAAAATTAGCACATTTTACAGAAAGCAAACACAACCAAACAAAAAACTTCCATAAATACTGTTGCTTTTCTTTGGTGTCATTTGTCACAGGAAATCACACATAATTTTGATGAACTATGAAATTAAGATAAACTTAAAAAAACAGTAGCACTTTGAAAAAGACAGTGTCTGGGAAGCTTAAGTGGCTTACATAACTCTATAGTGAAAGAAAACCACAACATATTACAGTAGTATTGTCATAAAATAAGGATGGTAACTGTTTTCATAGGCTATAAAAATTCAGCAAGATAAAAAAAAAAAAGGAAGAGCTATGTATAAATCTAAGCCCTTTGACACAGTGCTTAGAAGCAATAAAAGAGCAATTGAAAGGGTAAGGTGTAATTCTGAATAAACTGAACTTGTACTGAATAAGAGAGAACTTGAACTTGAACTGAATAAGAGAGAAATGTTACAGCATTTGGAATACTGTAAATAATGCTGGATTTCTATATGTTGAGATTCAAAGAGTGACTTCATACATATTTATACACACAAACTTTTTTTTTAAAAACCCACATGTTCACACTTATGGCCATTCAAAAACTGAAAAGAACTGTAATGACTACATCTAAAAACATATCATCTACCTTTAAAAAATTAGCTAAAATATCTCTTTGTTCATAGAGGAAGAGATGGTTCCTAAGACACAGTTCTGAGATGAGCGTTTTCGGAAGTCTCTAGTTACACTGTACATTTTATAATCCATGGTAAATCAGAGACAGAAATTGGCATAGAATCACAGAATATTCCTGGTTGGAAGGGATCTTTGAGATCATTGAGTCCAACAACAAAAACAAACAAACAAAAAAACAACAACAAAAAACCCAAACCGAAACAAAAAAAAAAAAAAACACAAAAAAAGCCCAGAAAACCAGGACACACCACACCCACCCACAAACAGACACAAACCAACAATGTCAACCATTAAAGCGTGCCCTGAAGCGCCACATCTACACATTTCTTAAATACTTCCAGGGATGGCGACTCCACCACCTCCCTGGGAGGGCTGTAACAGTGCCTGACCACTCTCTTAGTAAAGTAATTCTTCCTAATATCTAATCTAACCTCCCCTGCTACAATTTCAGACCATTTCCTCTGGTCCTGTCATTATTCACTTGGGAGAAGAGGCCAACCCCTGCCTCTCTACAACCTTTCAGGTAGTTGTAGAGGGTAATGAGGTCTCCCTTTAGCTTCTTCTTCTCCAAACTAAACATGCCCAGTTCCCTCAGCCTCTCCTCATAGGACTTTTTCTTTCACCAGCTTGGTGGCTCTCCTCTGGACACATTTTAGCAGCTGTAGTGAGGGGCCCAGACCTGAACACAGCACTCAAGGTGAGGCCTCACCAGTGCTGAATACAGAGGCACGATGACATCCCTACTCCTGCTGGCCATGCTATTTCTGATACAGGCCAGGATGCCATTGGCCTTCTTGGCCACCTGGGCACACTGCTCATGTTAAGCCATCTGTCCACCAACACCCGCAGGTCCTTTTCTGCCAGGCAGCTTTCCAGCCACCCTTCCCTGAGCCTGCAGATTTGCCTAGGGTTGTTGTGACCGAAATGCAGGACCCGGCACTTGGCCTTATTAAACATTATGCCATTGGCCTTGGTCCACTGATCCAACCTATCCATACCCCTCTGTAGAGCCTTCCAACCAGATCAACACTCCCACCTAGTTTGGTGTCATCTGCAAAGTTACTGAGGGTGCACTCAATCCCCTTGTCCAGATCATCAATAAAGGCTCTAAACAAGACTGGCCCCAAAACTGAGCCCTGAGCATCAATTATATTATCAGCCAACTTGGTGAGGTTTTCCACTCGCAATCTTGCTTAGATCTCCTATAATGTGTTCGACTGAAGAATATGCATATCTTTACATGACATTCTTTAGACCTGATTCTGTTCCTGATTCTGTCGCTTTATTACAAGCAAAGAAAAGGTGGGCAGTGTAATGGAAGAGAGATTCAATTCCAGAGTTGAAAAGACAGCAGTGATACAGTGCCTTAGAAGCCAGAAGGAAGCATCATGAGGTTTATCAGAAAGGAGAGAAAGGAGACAGTGAAAGAAGCTTGAAAGTGAGAAAATGAGTCCAAAGGAGCAGGGTAAGAGAAAGCTAAATAGAAACATAAATGTATGCTGCAGCCAAAATGGAAATCCTTAACAAGTTATATAGTAAAGTTTCGACTGAGGCCAAACACTGTTTTGTCATGTCTGTCAAACTTACTGCTTACTGTAAAGTCAGGATTAACACAGTAAGGGACAAATTAGCACAAAGAATGATATATACGCAACTATATATTTTCTGAAAACATGATGGGTATAGAAAGATTAGTGAGAATACACAATACAACATAATTAAAAGGATCACATTGTAAATAGATTTTTTTGCCTTCTTTTGGAGGTTTCTCTTCATAAACTTTTATGAACAATTAGGGAAAGAACTAGTATTATTTTTGTCCTTGATCACAAGGCATTGTGACTTGCTTTAAAATAAAAACCTGGATAGTCATACACCATGTTATCTCTAGGAATGGAAAGCATATCACAGAAATATGTCTGTGTGACTGAATGTGAAATTGGCTACAGTCTTGAAGTAGATCAATTCCTACATTGTTTTCCCCAAAGAGAGCAATTTTTAAGTCTTATAATTCAAAGGCCAGATTTTTTAAGATCAAAAGGCAACTTTTTAGGACTAGACTTTTAGAGGGTGGGGGACAAGCGTTTACAAGCATATCTTTCCCATACCTGTTCTGTCATTTCAGTATAGCTGTTCAACTTAGCCCAAGACAACAATTTCTGGATTAGAGCAGACTTTGCACAGATGCTTATGACTGCATTCTCATGCATCCGTAGCAGAAAACTTATGCTTCCATTGCTTGCTTGTGTCTGCTACCTCTCTTATCAGCAGCCTCTGCCATTCTGCAACACCCCTTTTGACTCATCCTCTGCCTTCTTTACACTGAACTCCACTAGTGTTTTTCTCTCAAGCATTTCAATCTATTTCAGGGAAATAATACAGTCTTTCCTCCCTGCAGAGGGAGACACTTGAACTAGCTGCTCTGTTTTAGATAGATGCTAACACCATCAATAGCAAGTTATAACATTATTTCTGATCATAGCCTAAAAAAGATTGCTCACTCACAGTGATGAATACTATTTACTGTGTTTTTAGATGGGTAGAAGATAGGAAACTGAAATAATTAGTAAAGAACATAGCATTTCAAAGGGTAAATGAGACTACATGTCACAGGTGGCAATTTGTGTCTGTAGCTTTACTTGAAAAGAATGTAAGATATTTAAAGTTTGTCAGAAGCATCAGAGAATTTTAACCCCAATTACTTTAATTTTATTTGCAGTTCATGGAAATCTAATTGCTATGCTATGTAAAATACATTTATTCAAGACATTTGAACTCTTACAAAAGAAATAGCATGCCATGTTGTTAGCATGCCATGTTATCATCAAGACAGTATCGGGAAAAAAAATGAATAAGTCAATAAATGACTAAATATTATTTTCTTACCTGTCTATAATGCCACATAAATCTATCTGAAGGTCACTGAAATTGCCAAAAATATTTTGCTGAACTGAGATCATATCCACTCCTTTGTTACCAATGGAAATGAGTCGCATGCATCCTTGAAAGGCACCAAATGATGTGTTACATTCAGAAATGTTTCCACTGTTAGGGCAGCCTGAAAGAAACATAAAACATGGAGCTGAAGAAAATATTTTATTGAAAAATTTATATATTCCAAAAGTAAATTTTTATAATCTCCAAGTATTGTAAACTTTGTGGGTGGAAGACTTTAGCCAGAAGTTCTTCTGATTAGGCATAATGGTGCAACTGTAAAGAAATATTTCTGTGCAGTCTTACTGTTTCTAAAGCATATGCAAAAGCATCACTAAAAATTTGGATAAAGGATAACCCAAGCAGCAGTTTCAAAGCAATGAATGGGATAAAGATGTGAACAGATTGACTGGCTGACCTTAGTCACAAAATGTTGTTTCAATACAAGGTGCTTACAACTGAGACAAGTTTTGAACTCCAACCAAAATCAAATAAGACAAAAATTAGCTACTAAGAATGGTTGTTTTAATTTATGAAGCTGTTCAGAAGATTCTGGAAAGTACCGAAGAAAATTTCTTGTTGCAGGTTGTCAATGACTCACCTAGGAGAGATGATCTGTGGGACCTGCTACTTGTAAACAAGGAAGAAATGTTTGAAAATGTGAAGGTCAAGGACAGTCCTGGTTATAGCAATCTTGAGACACTAGATCTTATGATTCACAGAGAAGAGAGCAAGAAAAAAAAAGTAGAATTGCAACCCTAGACTTCAGGACGGAAGTTTGGTCTGCTCAGGACCTGTTTTGAGGATCCCACTGGAAATTGCCTTGGAGAGTAAAGGAGCTGGATATTTTTCAACAAAAAAGCTCTTTGAAGCATAAGAAAAGTCCATGGCAATTAGTTAAGATAGCATGGAAACATAAGCATGGAGCTCCTGAGTGAGTGTAAACACAAACAGAAAGTATACTTTCTGGTGGAAGCAGGGATATGCAATTTGGAGGAAAATACATGTCTAGGAAGGCAGTTAGGAAATCCAGACCTGAGTTAGAATTAAAACGATAAAGGAAGGTGAAGTGCAACTAAAGGTTTCTATAGGTACAACAGTAGCAAAAGGAAGGCTAAGGATTATTGGTGCACTACTGCATGCGACAGGGGACCTAGTGACAAGGGTATTGGGAAAGACCTTTTTTCTTCAATCTTCACTGCTAAAAATAATGCTTAGGTTTCCCAGGTCCTAACAGTATGAAAAAGGGAAGCAGTACACAGGAAAGAAGGAAAAAAGAGTCCAAGGGGCACCTGAGAGTGCTGCAGGAGCTGGCCAATGTCATTGCAACAATTGCCATTGCAATTGTGAAGCCATTAACTTTTTAATCCTCAGAAAGTCTTGGCAATTTGGTGAGCTTGACGTCTGGAAAAAGCAGATTTTACACCCATCTTCAAAAAAGTCAAAAAGAAGGGCACAGAAAACTAGAGGCCCATCAGCCTTACCACAGTAAGTGTCAAGTACATGGGCTAAATCCTCTTACAAGCCATTTCTAAACACATGAAGGACAAGAAGGTAACTTGGGAACTTTAGCTTCAAGGCTAAATCATGGCTGACGAAGTGTTTTATTTTCTCTGCTGAGGTGATGAGCACTGTGAATAAAGGGAAATCAGTGAGCATTGCATACCTTGACTTCAGCAAAGCCTCTAACCATTTTCTATAGTCTCCCTGTCACCAAACTGATGAGATATGGGTTGGATAAGTGGGCAATTGATGACAGTCAGTGAACTGAGAGTCCTTGTGGCAGTGTGCGCTCCCTGTTTTGCTTCCCTCCGACCCCCCACCCCCGGCTCCTGCTTGGGCCTTGGCCACCATGGCCATCACAACAGCAGTTGTGATAACTTGTATCTGGACTTCAGGGGATGGCTGGCAACATAAGTCAAAATACTGTCTGGAGTGGGAACCTAGAAATTTTATTCCCATGAGAATGTGACTATAGGTCAATTATCTTACTCTATAAATAGTGGATAGCCCAAGAGCCCTTGGAC
Source organism: Gallinago undulata (assembly GCA_026546715.1). Lineage (NCBI taxonomy): Eukaryota > Metazoa > Chordata > Aves > Charadriiformes > Scolopacidae > Gallinago > Gallinago undulata. The sequence goes on from JAOTQQ010000019.1 coordinate 45,510,051, forward strand.
CTCTCCTGTACAGCAGTGGGCTGCATGCCAGGATTTCCCCTCTTGTGAGGATGCTCGCTTAAGGTTCTACTCCTTGAGGTTGAGAGATTCCTTGCCACAACAGATTCTCAGTAAATGACTAATAGAATGCTAAACTTTGAAATCTTAACTACATTATGTAAAGGATTGATTGCACATATATAATCCTTTATATATAAAGAATTTATTTATGTATAACAGACATAAACCGTTGACCAAGTATGGGACTAGGACTGGATCCAGCCGCACCCAGACTCCTCTCTGAGAAGGAGTTTAGAAAGCAATGGAGTCCTTTCTGAACCTTGTGACTCAACGGGAGGGTCTCCCTGACAGCTTGTCTGACCCTGTCCTCTATGCAGTACCTTGACATCGAATCTCGTAAAACACTATTGCATTTACTACTGGTTTTATCACACTTACTACTGATTTTGTTAAATCATTGTTTCACCTTAATAAATATTTCACTACTTCACCCTAACTAGTGAAATTAATCACTCTGTCTGTGACAGGCCTTCAGAGACCAGTACTGAGAGCTACGCTGTTTAATGTCTTAATAATGACCTGGATGATGGGACAGAGTATGTTTTCAACAAGCTTGGGAACAGGGGTCAAATGTTGGAGGGCAGGATTTCAACTCAGAGGGGCCTGGGCAGGCTGGAAAATAAGCTGAGAGAAATACCATGAAGTCCAGTAAGATGGAGGATAACTGCCTGGTTCCACAGAGAAAGGCCTCAGGTCCTGTGGCAAACAGGTGGACCACGAGCCAGAAATGTACCCTTGCAGCACAGAAGGCCAATAGCATTCTGGGCTTTATTATCAAGAACACAATCAGCATATCTGGGGAAGTGGTACTTGTGAGGCCCATCCAGATTGTTGCAGTTCTGGACTCCCCAGGATAAGAAAGACATTGACATCCAGGAATGAGTACAGCAGAGGCCTCCAAGATGGTTGGGGAGCTGAAGGCACCGGGTTTATGAGGAGAGGATGAGACACCTGGACCTGCTCACTCTTAAGATGAGAAGATAAAGCTATCTGATAAGGTGATACCGAGAAGATGCACCCAGACTTTTTCCAGAAGTGCAAAGGACAAAAGTAAGAAATGGTGCATTCTAATCAGACATAGCAACAAGTGGTTTTGCCATAAGGGCGGCCAATATGTTTGCCCAAAGGAGGTATGAGATTTCCGTCCTTGGAGTTGTTCATAATTTGAGTGGTCAGAGCCCTGTACAGCCTGATTTCATCACACTCATATAGAACAGAGGATTGGACTAGATAGTGTCTGGATCTCCTACCCAATCTATGAATATGAATTCTGTAAGTATCTAATATTGTGGGTTCTCCATTGTGTTACTGATCCTGAAATGCCTTGTTCAATCATTGGTAGCCTATTAACTAAATATTGTTAATAAATAAAAAAATTGCTTTGATCCTGATTTGATTTAAACCATGTCCATTCAGCAGTTTTTCCAAGACACAAATGAAAACTGCATGACAAAATATGCCTAAATTTTTTTTTTCCTTTTGCTTTCTTCCAAAGGGTAATATTGTTTCTGGAATCACGCACTGAAATGCTGTTCTTTAATCTTAAGTTAAACAATACTGCATTCTGGTTCACAACATTTGAAGACTTATTTGTCTAACATGATGTTAGAAGCAGTGACTTTTAAGACATTTCTCTGTTCTAAAGAGCTAATGGGCACTTTCTAAGTTCTGCAAAGACAGCTCAGAGGTTTACTATACAGGAAAATAAAATAACAGTGGAAACTATGAAATCTATTCACCGGAGTGTACAACAATACAAATACTAAAGGTATGTTTTTAAGAATTATATAGTAGAAAATTAACTAAAAGTGAAAAGAAATAAATAAATTCCTTATAATTGTGGGGCAGATATTAAAAATAAGAAATAATCCTTTAACAAAAAAAATGACGCAATGTGCTCTTATTGCAATATTAAATAATCTCTTTTTGTCCTTATAGTTGCAATGAGTTATTATTCCAAGAACTCAGAGAGGTCATATATCCTTGATGATAGCAGGACTAGAAATTGTATTGACATAATGCTAAAGTATTTTCATGTTTATTATGCATTTTCGCATCTAAAGATACACATTTCATACGTATTTTTTATTCATTAAAACTAAAGCACCATGTCCCCAGGACACCTCTCCTCGAAGGCTGATATTCATGTTTTAACAACAAACGTATAGAAACATGGTAAATATTCATGTAAACTTAGAAAGAAAATAAAAATTTGTTGCCTGCATTTTGTCAGTGGTATATGACATAAAATTTTAATAAACAGTTTTCTAAACTCAGAAACTTTCTACTAGTTTCCCCCAACTTCATATGACATGCACGAGCTGCTGATTCCAGTTACAAAGTTGAGTGGATATGAAGTTGTATTTTCAATGTTCTTGGAATTAATTTGCCTCTTCCACCCCCCGAAAGATAAATAGAAATGTCCTTGCACAACTGAGTTGAATATTCTGCTATTTTGGGACTGCCCATATCCCTTCTGTGCCATCAACCCTGCATTGGTGCAAGTCATCTGATCAGAGATGTGGCAGTTGGTGACAGCTAATTGTAAATATTGCTAGGGAAATGAAGGTATCTAAACACAGCACAAGTTATATTCTCCAAACATATCACAGTGGTGTCACTGTGGTAAAAAAAAATAAAAATAAAATAAAATTTAAGGGTGTATATCATTTAAAAAGGATATTTGAACTAGTAAGTAAGCATTTACTTAAAATGAAAACTTGAAGTCATCCCAGCAGAAGATTGTCACTAAAAATTGATTTAGCAACACTGTAAGTGTGCAAAAAGAGAGACTTTTGTGCGCCTGTTTGATTGTCAGCCAGTATATAGATTGTATATAGTCAATCATATGAGTATGATACCAGAAAATTATGTTCTAAAAAGTGACTAAGGTGATAATTTATTCTACCAAGCATTATAAAATTTTAAGGAAGCACAAACTCAAAAATATCACAGCAGCACCGGAAAACCAGTTATTTTGGTAGATATCCAATCTAGGCAAAGACGACTCGAGTCAAGGCAAATAATTCTCGCCATTTGAGTAGGTATGTCAGGAAAAAATGGAGTTCAACTGTGGGATATTGCCAGCATAAATAAACAGCATATTTCACCTCCAAAGTAGAAAGCATCTCCTGAATAAATTTGCAGAGGTATGGAGGCATGAGCAGATGACATCATATCATTGTCCACGATTACACTGATACGATTCCTTTTGGCAGACAAGGATACAGAATGCCACTGGCCATTATTTAATCCAGCACCTGGAAGAAAAATAAAAAGCAAAATGAAGTCTAAATATCCATTATTTTTTACACTACCTGAATGTTATAGACTTGAAAGGAGGAGAGACCAGAAGAGCAATCATAGCTATCATAAAATCTACAAGTGACAACGAAAGAAAAAACATAATTATTAAAGAACACAAATGTCTTCTGTGAAGACAGAAGCTTTGTCCATTCCCTTGCTTCACAACTGATGAAGAAAAAAATAAAAATACTTAAGTGAATAAGCCTTACTGTTGTAATACTTCTAATTATCTGTAATACATCCATTTAATGTAATGACTACAAAAATTATCCTCCCAAACTAAGGAGCTTATTATTAAGATATCATTATGATGGCTGATACAGTATTTTACACATAATGCACATTTTTACTGCACTATTACTAAGGATGTCTTAATCTTTTAAAATCAAAGGTAGTCATTATATTATAATCCTGTAAAATAGCAAAATCCTGTAGATGCTAAAAGCTTCAGCAACCACCATATCAATGTCACAAGATTATTGTCTTTTACTGTAAATGTCTGAGAAGTTAGCCTCTCACACCAAATTACATTACATCTGGCTGTGTAGTTGTAAGGTCTCACAAAGTAATAAATCTAAATCCCTTGTTCTGAAAAGCCCTTACATATTATACTTAAATTTTATTCAGGGCAGTACTTCAGTACATTATGTTTAAGAAATGCTTTAAGTCAATCATGCTCTTGAGTGCTCTTCAGAACAGAGGAACTTCTCGCAGTGAAGAACAAAGAATACAACCTTTGAATTATGTGAAGCCTTTTCTCCACTGCAGAGTGCCTATGATTTGTCATTTCCCTCTTGAAATTTCATGTATTTATATACTCCTCTCTAGAAGGCTCAAATAGCCAAATTATATCATACTCTGGATCCATATTTTGTTAACTACCACAGTCTAAATGCAAGATCAGCATGAAATCAAGAGATAAATATAGAATGACATTATAAATTCAGATAAATTATCATATAGAAAATATCTCTACTATATTTAAAATAACATTAGTCTTATATGCTTTTTCCTTACATCAGGCATTATATTTATTAGGGACCACATAACAAGAAACCTTAAATATTTTGGTTTATCCCCAGCCTCAGTGAAACAACATAAAAGCCATGGCTAACAGATCTTATATTTGAGTTGCACTTTCTAGAACAATTCACCTTTGTAGTATAGTGGCAGAAAGCATAGGGCTGCAGTCACTCATTTTCTGATACCATTCTGGCCATTACTTATTCTGTTAGCAATCTATAAGTGGCATTTCAGTTTGCTAACAGGAACAGTTACAGTACACTTGTAGTAAGAGAAAATAATAACCATTAAAGCTATTACTAATTTTCTGGGTAAATAGGTGTATTTTCTACCACATATTCATATTTATGGGGATGGATTTTCTACTAAAATAAAAATTGGAAACCAATTCTACACAATATAATATAGTATGAATATTATTCCATGTTGCTACCGGAAGGTCACCTGTAGAGGGATAACAAGGTAATCCTCCTTTGGATTTTTGTCTTTTGGTCAAAAGGATTTACATAGCCCTACAGGCAATGTGGAGAGAGTTACTAGAGTTTCCCTATATCTTCAAGATGTCCAACTGCTGAAGAAGTCCCTTTGTACTAGTGACAGTCAATATAACTTACAGCAGAATTCAAGCTGGTGTAATTCATATTAGACCCAGCATATTATTGAGCTGAGGATCAAGAAAATGCACGAAACTATTTTGGTTCTGGTTGTGTTTTGGCTAAATAATATGATGTGTAACAGACATTTGAAAAACAGTAGATAATTAGAAAAATGTCATTGCTGCCTTGCAATGGGAAATTTATGCATGGGAATAAATGAGTCACACTGTATAATGAAGTTTCTAGATTTAACAAGTACTGTTATAAATCTCTCCTATTTGTTTAGTACTATTTGCAGTGAGAACTCATCAAATATATCAAAAGGTTTTACTAACTTCATACAAAAATCAACAAAGAATCACAAACAGATAAAGCATCCTTAGGTTTTTTTTATACCACGGTGAACTTCAGTGAACAGTATTATTTCATTAAAGAGATAATAGGTATGCTGAAATGAATATGAATAATGTATTTTTCAAAGCACAGAAAATTAAAATCTAGAAAGGTTTTTTCCCAATTCCCATTTTTCTTCTATATATTATTGTAGAATTATCCTTTAAGAAGAAATAACAATATCCTTCAAGAAGAAATAAAGAATTGTCTCTAATACCACTTGTCACATTGTGTTTTTAAGATTAGTCCTTTCCCTACTTAATTACTTCCCTCTTACTCTAGCCTCCATCCCCAGCTACCAAAGACTCTGGCTTCTTTCACCTCATCTCCAGGATTAAGCAAGGAGTTTCTCTATTTGTGGAGGTATTTCAAGTGAATGAAGATTTCCTCAGTCACATCTCTGAAATATGCTATATTTTCCTTTAGTAATCATAGAAACAGAGAATCAGAGAATAGTTTGGGCTGGAAAGGACCTTTAAAAGTTGTCTAGTCCTATCTTTCTGACATGTGCAGAGGTATTTTACTAGATCAGGTTTCTCAGAACCTCATACAACCTGACCTTGAACACTTCCAGGGGTGGGATGTCTAAATCTCACCTCTTTCAGTTTAAACCAGTCCCCCCTGACCTGACCTAGGAAAAAAAAAATCACTTTCCATCCTTTTCATAAGCCCACTTTTAAGTATTGAAATGCCACAATAAGGTTTTCCTAGAGCCTTCTCTTCTCCAAACTGAACTACATCAACTCTCTCAGCCTTTCTTCACAGGAGAGCTGTTCCAGCCCTTTGACCATGTTTATGCCCCTCCTCTAGACCTGCTCTGACCTGTTCATGTCTGTCTTTTGCTGGGAACCCCAGAACTCAGTGCTGTACTCCAGTGGGGTCTCACCAGAGCAGAGTAGATGGATGGAATCTCCTCCCTTGATCTGCTGGCCACGCTTCTTTTGATGTAGCACAGGCTACGATTGGCTTTCTAGGCTGCAAACACACATTGCCAGCTCATACGCAATTTTTATGCTCACCAGTATACCCGAGTCCTTCTCTGCAGGGCTGCTAAATCCATGCATCCCTCAGCCTGTATTGATAATGGAGGTTGCAATGACTGGGCATGATTAGAGATACTAAATGATGTTCATCCCAAGTTGACTTCCCAAAAGTCCTTTTCATTAAGTCTGGGGACTTAATGAATCTCGTTATGGAAGCACAAGACACTTGTGAGAAAACATCTCATTCTAACCCTTGAATTGAGAACCTTGATTAAATTCACAGTTGCTCATGCAAAGCCACAAAGTAGTACACTATGTCAATGGTGGAGGCCAACGAACTGCTGACATTTCCATTCCAGCTGAAAATGATATTGTCTGGTGCTCTACTAGGAGTGTTAAAAATACTTTACCAGAAAAAAAAAAAAAAAAAGTAAGAAAAAAGTAGCAATGACACTTTTAGTGCGTAATAAGATACCTATTAAACAAGATATAATTTTACTTTCATTAGTAGTACTTCCATAATTTTAATATCTAAGTGCTAAAAAACCTGTCTGTGAAAAGTTTTGCAGAGCAACAACATCCAACCTCAGAAACACGCATATGAAAAGAAACCTGTCCATCCATCCATAGTTTAATTACTCAGTCTCCAAATGCAGACTTGAATTGTTTCAGTGAGTGTAAAATAAACACATCAAAAACTCAAGAAAAAGTTCCCCATGAGGTTTTGTTAGATAAAGTTTTTCTCGGAATAGAATAAGATGTTTTTGCAGTAGTTTCCATCTTCACAAAGGCAAACACTGTTCCTCCTTATTCCTCTTATGCTTAACATAGCATGAGAATATTACATTTTGTTTCATCATAGTGTCAAGATTTATTTTGGTGTATTTCAGCTAATATGGTATGCATTGTGTTGCAGCTTTGAAACTGAATGTTTTATGTGCAATTTTACAACTAAGTGTCACCACCTTCAGCTGGTCTCTTAAAATGACATTGTATGGCAATATCTTCTTTATCATACATCACCTAATTAAACTGCAATTGAAATAGCTCCTAAAAAGCCAAATTCATTACCGTTAACTACATAACACTGATGTTCTTACTAAGGGCTTGACATTTCAAACGGCAAGCCTAGGGAAACCCCTTGTCATTAAAATGTTACTCTTTGTGCATCAGTTATTTTAGATTTTAATTAATACCAGGGCTGATCCTACTGTCACCCACAGAAACAGGATCAAAGTATTTATGTAAATTCCAATATTATACTTGGTCATTACTGACTTACAGTCTTTTCTTGAATTAAAATAATCAATTGTTTAAACTTTTACTTTTAATCATTATAAACCTGTAGAAACATAATGAGCTTCAAACTTATGTTTAACTTTGTTGTTTTTTTTTTCACCTCAAAGGAATTTTGTATCAGGTACTGAAGTAAGGAATTAATCTAAAAGAAACAAAGTCACAGAACTGAGATTAAAAAGACCTCATTTTCAGGTCCTGTGGCTGTTTCTTTGCAGTGCTTTAATCTGCTTTGCTCTGCCAAGGACATGATTCATGAGCATTTTAGATGGGTGATTCTAAATTTGAGTTTGTACCAATCATTTTTTTTGTACAAACTTCTCCTTCTTTTATACAACTTTTTAAAATTCTGTGGAGTTCAAAAGACAGTGGGGAGTAGGGGGTGGGTTAATGTCTATGATAATTATTTTATTTTTTATTTTTATTTCAGTAACTGCTTCGTGTACTTACTGTATTTGTTAGTGCTCAAAATAAACTAGCACTAAGCAATATCATGAAGATCTTTATATTCTGGCTTGAAAACTCCCTTGAAAGATGTCTTTGGTTTCATTCCTATCACTCCAATGAATACAATGTATATTAGATTACACTCTTCATGTATTCAAGCTCTTAACTTGTTTTCTAAGTGACAATGTAAAATGCAGTTTTTCTACTTGTTGTCCACCTGTTTTTTCAGTTTACACATTACATTACTGGAACTAACTTGGCTTCTTTTTCACATCTTTTTGCTGCCTTATGAATGTGAAACATATGATTGTTTACAGTTCAAAAAAAAACTAGGTATAACATGTTTTGGATGTCATCATTATGCTTTCTACCAAATTACCCTTTGCTTCTGTGTCATATTCCTCCAGCTAGTGATCTCTCATCATCTTCTTTTGTCCATCCAGAAATCACTCCAATCCCAGCCTCATTTCCTCTTCTTCGTATATTCTTTGGAAACGTCTTTATCCACCTAATCTCTTTAGTCCTGTTTTTTCTGCCTGAGAACTCATTCTAAAAATGACCATTTAATCCTTCTACAAGAAGGGGGTAAAATTCAATTCATTTCCATAAAAGAGGCAGCTGTGATGAATGGAGTGTCAGAGTATAATCTGCTACAGACTATATTTTTTTTTTTATTTTGTTTTTAAATTTAGACTCAAACTTGCCCCAGCTGTCTGGAACACAACCTGGTATTGGACATCCACTGTCCAAACTTAATGGGCAGCTCCATAACTGAGATGTCTAGAAAACAAAAAACATAATATTTATAATAATGTATAATTTTATAGAAAAAATAGTTACTTCATGCCTTGTGAAGGCACTGAGAAAAGGTGAGAAATATCTTAATGTCTTAGCTTGACAGAGTAAGAAATTAACTTGTTTACACTTCACAACTGAAAAAGTTGCTTAGATTTCTCAAATTTCACAGATTATCACATGAGCTTTACATACTGTATATTTTTTTGTTACCTGCAGTAATGTCATTCAGTACTTTTCCTGGTCTATGAAGACTGATTTTAACTTTCCCATCACTCAGATACAAGAGGAAACCATCTGAAGCCTGGTGTAGTTTACTAAATAATAGAAGTCCCTCCTTGTTCCAGGTGCGAAACTGGAAACTGATGAATACTCCATCTTGCCCTGATGTGCCTGGCAGTGCCAGGTAACTACTGGAGCTCAGAAATGTAACAGGAACCACACGTGGCTCTAAACATGAGAAGGACATATTGCCCTAGAAATAAATGAAACAAACATGGCATTAGAAACATTCAGGGTAAAACAGTCATGAAAACTTTTGTATGGAAACTAGAGTTTCAACACATTGTTCATAGAACCCAGTATTTGTAATGCTGTATTAATCTACAAATCAAGTATAAATCATTTTGAGAGATGTTTACCTAATTCTTTGACCAGAACAGACATATCTGCCTGAGCAGAGTGGCAAGTGAATGAGGTAAGATCCTAAATTACATGGGTGATTTAATGGTACTTCAGGAATTAGACAGACTTGCTTTGTTTCTATTATGGCTCACACTTGACTTCACAAATTTCTGGATGTCAGATAAAATGCCATTGAATGCAAACTTTGCATTCATGGGTCAAAACACTTGTACACAGAGAAAAATGTTGAGCTTGGATACTGATTGTTTAAGGAAGTGATCAATTTGAGAAAAAAAAACAACAAACAAACAACATTTTGCCAGACAAAAGAACAATCTTTCCAAAACAGTGCAACCAGAGATGTGCACTGACCCCAATATTTCTATTTCTGACAAATAGTCAGAGAAAATTCCACATACAAATTCTTGCTACTTCCAAATGTGAAACACATACTTCATTAATCATAAAGAAACATGTTTTCAAACAGGCCCATATAGACCAGATAATGAGTTGTGTTTAGGCATCTAGCCTTTATTTTGTACCTGCTTGCTTCTGGAATCACTGGTTCTTAAGTGTCTAAAAAAAAATTCTGCAACTATGGCTGTACTGAATGATATAGATAAGTCGACAGGAATGGTGATAATGCACTTTTTGCATCTGGTGTCAGTTAATACTTTATGAATCTTGACACTGATACACTTTGTGCTTTGATCTAATGACTTGCTGGCACCATTTGAACTGTAACTAATTTGTTCTGTACAGTTGACTACTAAAAAAATGATGTCTTTAGAATTTAAAGTACATTTAACTTCTGTTCAACATGAAAAGATTTTAAATTTTTGAACATACATAAATTGTTGATCTTATAGGAAAAATGTAAAAAAAAAAAATTTAAGAAAAATACTAGCCTCTAGCATGGTGAGATATTAAACTTCATCTGTTTTCATTTTCTTCAAGGAAATTGTATAAGTAAAGTAAAACTTTGTCTTATGGACTCAGCTGTAGAGAAATGAATAGTCAACTGAATTGACCCATAGTGAAAAGGCAGTTGTCAGATTAATAAACCTTGTTAACTGCTAAAACCTTACCATCTGCAGATTCCTCCTCCATGTTATCTGGACAGCTGCCTGATACTGAATCAGACCAGCAAAGTGGCTATTTAACAAGGATTCTATGGCAACATAGGTGCTTTTTGGTTCATTTACATTATAATACATCTTCTAAATAGTTTTGAAAGTAGCACAACAATTTAAATCATATGAGATTAAGATGATGCGATTTCCTATGGTAATAATTTCATAGTTTCCCTTTCACTAGTCCACACAGAGACTCTTATAACAGCCATCTCCCCAAGATTCATCATCATCACAGACAGGATATTGTATGATGGTAACAGTTTAGTTAATTCTGGAATATTTCTAATGAACTTCACATGAGAAGAGACGCCTGTCATCCATTTTTTCTAGAAGAGAGAAACAAATTTGACTGTTTATACTCTAAACAGAAATACTTAGAAGATTTGGAGCTTGAAAACACTTCGTATTTCATTAATTATTTTGAACTGATTGTTTCCATCATATCTCTGTATTTCCTGTTGCTAAATAAACAAATACTGCAAATTGAGATGGCTCTTATACAATTGGAAAGAAAACAAAGGGTTTAGTAAAACTTATATGAACCTTCTGTAATATAGAAGTTATATTGTTATCCAAACTGTTTCTCTAAATGGTAGCGGTTTAGTTAATACAGCCTGTCCATAACACAACAAATACTTTAAACCCACCAATCTAAACTGCAGCTTTTCAGACACAGCACAGTATAAATTGATAAACATAATCAAAATTATAATACTCTGGAGAGAATGGCTCAGTGTCCCAGGCAACATGAAGCTTTTAAGATGCACTGCTGATGTCCTTATTAGTCAGGTACGGAAGTCAAAAGCAGAGCTTTGGTGACTTCAGATACATCTTACTTTACTCACTAACTTTTGTGTGAGATACCACATAACAGTGAGGTATATCCCATATATCTAAATAGCATCTAGAGGGCTGAAGAATAAAATGCATCCTGCATTGTATACTAGATGAGTTTGTACAGCAGCAGACATAGAACAACAGCCCAATATAAAATAGCAGTCCGATTAGGTGATTCTGTGATTTTTCTTTTATTAAAAATCATTGCTTTTACTAGAACTGTATGTTAACATTTACATATGAAACTGGCTGTGGTCATCTACTGTTCTCTATTTACTTATTTATTCTTTCTTAACTATAAATCTCTTACCACAATGTAGATCTGAGACTTATGCCTCCTGGCCAGGTCAATAATATTCACTCCATTATAATAAATATTTTCAAAACACCCATGAAAGTTCCTGTGTGACAATGTCCCTGATTTTCCAGGCACTGGGATCCCTCCAAAGCTGAGCTTAGAAAGAGAAGATAAATCAATTACACTATTAAGTAATTTTCTAAAGAAAGAAGTTGCCAATAGTGTAAGAGCAGAAGTCAAGGACTGGTCAATAATGAACCTACTACTTCTTGGCTATTTTCTTATATGATATCTAAGTATTAATAGAACAGGCTAACAAAAAGTAGGCTATATCAATTTATAAGTACGTGTTAAAATATTTGTTCTGAAATGTTGACTTTTTTTTTTCCTTCCGAGTCTGCCTCTTAACAGCTGCCTAGAATAGAGTCTTATCAGTTTTCAGGGTCCATTACAGCTGCAAAACCAAGGGGACGAAGGACAAGGCACAGTACACACAGACCATTCTGGACAGTGAGAAAAGGAAGAGAATTTTTGAATAAATTCTTTAGGAAATTTGAGCCTGACCTCTCCACTGTGTGCAAATCATAACTATTGTAATAGAGGACAAATTGCATAAAATTAAATTATTCTAGGGAAGATTCATAACTAAGGAAATGAGATACATTTTCCTTCTCAAAATTCTTAGGCTGGGGAGTTTCTTAATGTGATATTGTAGGTCTACTTAGGTGCAGAAAGAGACTGGAAGATTTCATAAAAATAAAAATCTATTGGGAGCTATTAAATTCAAGAATATCATTCTGTCTTAATAATCCCCCAAGGCAAAACCAGTTTGAAACTAGTAGTTTTATTTTAGAAAAACATTGCCACAAGTGTGACCCGAGTTATGGTCTATCTTTCCACTTTTGGGTACAATCAGAAACAAGATGCAAGTTTAAATGAACTTTTGAACTCGCTCATTTCAAAGGTCTTCTAGTTGACATTGTAGAAAAGGTCAGTTCGAGATACTTATCTTTTAATTTTGAAATTTCACTTAATATTTAAAATCATTTTATGAAAAAAAAGTAAACATGTTTCATTAAGTTATTCAATTTAGAATTTTTTATAGTCAGAAATGTGCCTCATACGTTTTTGGAAGTTTTCAGGTGTTTTTCAAGCCTTTGCTTTCCTTCCCACCTCATATTGGTAACACATACTTCAAATTTCAGTATGTGGATAAGAGAAAAAATTTTGACTTATTTAACAAAATAATTCTATATACCAGTCAGTTGAATTTAACATTTTTTTCCTCTTTTTTCTCTTTTTCCTTTTTGGCTTTCTTTTTTCTTTTCTTTTCTTTTTTTTTTTTTTTTTTTTTTTTTTTTAAATTGGTATGATCCTCCTTGGCATTGTGGCTTACATTCAGAAATCTTAAGCAGAATCATAAATGTAATCTTGTGAGTTATATTTTTGAAAAAAGATAATTCAGACACAGAATAACATGAATTTTTACCTTAAACTACTTAAAAACTCAAATCAGTAGAATAAAGTAATTTAGATCTGCTGGTTCCAGACACTCTGCTCTACCACTCATTGTCTCATCCAACGAACAGGACAGAGGCAAACATAAAGCAGCCAGTCATCACATTACAACTGCGAAATAGGGCTATTTTTAACCATAGGTGGGAAACTGACAGAGCAAATTACATCCATTCATTTTCATGTATCAACCATTTGTGTAGTAAGATTTTTTCATAGTATATTACATAGTACATCTCCTTTCCATAGTACAAGGAATTTAAGCCTCAATCTAAACATTTCTAAAATTATTTTATGCTGATTTATTGTAGTTTTCATCAAACCATAAAATAACTTTGAGCTGGGGTTTGTTCCTTATGTTTACATACTGTTTACCACATTTGCAGCACTACTGAAACAAAAATATTCAAATAATGAATTCTGAGATCCAAAAGATGGTCTTCTGAAACTTTTGAGCTGCAAGTCTAGTTGAGCATTACCGATCTACAAACAACTCTTTTTCTTTGTTTCATTCCTTTAGGAGACAGAAAATCCTTAAAGTCTGAAGCATTACAAACTTCCTTAAGTTCTGTCTCCTTTGTTTGTTTTACTGCATTTACATAGCAAAGTCAATAAATGTAATAAAGGAAAGGTAATTTTCACACCTCATAATCAAGGTCCAAATAACTGAATTCTCCTTTTGCATGAAAATGATGAGTGTGTTTATCCACTGTAAAGTTTACTTGATTGTTAAAGTGTTCAATGAGAACAGAATGCCAGTGTTGATCATCCAAAAGGCTGCCCAGAGTAATATTAATTTGGGCATTAGAAGGATGAGTTTTAGTATCACCTTGAAAGAAGAAAAATAAAAACTATTAATTCCATATAAAAATATAATTATTCAAATATACACTGCCAGATTATCATACTCTACACATTAAAATTCACGTCACAGATTAAAATAAGTTTTAGACAAATAATACCTAATAATTGTTTTCGATGTTATGAGACTTTAGCTGTTACCTAAATTAATGAGTAGGGACAGCTTTCCTTTAATTAATTTCAGGGTTATGTGGTCTCCATTTTGTCCTTTTCTGTGGAGGAGAATTCCATCACTTTGCATTGACTTAAACTTCAGAGAAATCACATCTTTCAGAGCACTCATGAGTTTTTGATTAAATGTGTAAATTAGACAACTTTTCCCATCAAAGCCAACCACCTCGGACCCTAGAAGTAAAGAAATGAAAGATAATATATACTACCGTGTCTAAAAGAAACAGTTGTGTGTTATTTCAATACAGTATGAAGTCCTACCACTAACATCCCTAGATTCACCTGTGCCTTGTAAAGTGCAACTCATTTCTGTTTTTCTTCACCAAATGTTAAGACTGTCTTGTTTTAATGATGATGATATCATTAGATAATAAAGCAAGGTGAGCAGAGATCTGGCTTTTATTCCAATCTGGTAGAATCTCACATGCTGAAAGATCTTCCTTGCCTTGGAGCCATGAAGTACTTTGATCATTTCTGTTCTAACTTATTTATTCAGACATGGGTCATTACCATGGTTGAGTAGAGGAAAGGTTAACTTTCCTTGAACTGCTGGCAACACTCTTCCTAATACAGTCCAGTATGCTGTTGGCCTTCTGTGCTGCACGGGTATGTTGCCAACTCATGGTCAACCTGGTTTCTACCAGAATTCTCACATCTTTTTCTTCAAAGACACCATCAGCCCCCCAGTGTGTGCTGGTAAACTCTTGCTGGAATTATTCCTTCACACGTACAAGACTTTGCACTTCACTGAATTTCACTGAATTTCACTGAATTTCACTGAATTATTTTTAGAGTTGGAAGGGACCATAGAGATCATCTAGTCCAACT
>JAOTQQ010000019.1:45537728-45566493 GCA_026546715.1 Gallinago undulata
AGAAAAGAAAAGAAAAGAAAAGAAAAGAAAAGAAAAGAAAAGAAAAGAAAAGAAAAGAAAAGAAAAGAAAAAAAGAGCTAGTGAATGGGTTCATTACAGCTAACCTATTAAGCTAGTCATAAACAATGAGAGTCATAAACCCTGGACAAGAGCAACAGTTTGCAGAGTGAGATCCTTTCAGACCTCTTGTCCCTTCAAATCCTTATTTGCAGTCTGTAACAAATATTGCTTCCATTGAAAGTGACAATCTGTTGGCAGAACCAGAAGCCAGGCCCTAGAATTTAAACAACTGTGAGCAAATTAAGTGTTTGATTAAGACTTAATTTTTTTTTTCCAAAATAATTTTCAGAGGGAAGCCACCTCATGAAAATTAGTTGTTAATTTTGAGTACAGAATGCATATGCCTTGATTTTTCACTGCAGGGTATACTAAAGCCATGTGTTCTTAATTTAAAATTAGGTTTTTAACTTCAATAACTGCCTAAAAGTAATTCAAACTACTCCTTAAACTATTCAGAATGGCCAATTTAGAAATCAATACATTTATCCGTCATATTGCAAAGCTTTTATCTGGGAAGAATACATTTTAAAATGTATCAACTTAGTCAAGTGGCAAATAGGTCTTTATTGCTTGATTTTAAACAATCTAAAGGTTAAAATACATAGTTTGGGTCTTTTTCAGTGTTAGTCATTTTCATAGGAAAGAAAGAGGAGTCAATCAGACAGCTTTTCCTCCAGGCTACAAATGCTAAAGGCATACCTGAAGCTTATGAAAGTAGCTTGTAGGCTTTTTAAAGGAGGAGCATATTCAACATGACAGAAACACTCCTGTCTTTGATGTAGAAAGCAATTACTGTTTCGTGGTTCAAACCAGCAATCGTCTAACTACACAGAGTTATAACCATATAATGAGCTTTCTTGCTCCCACCCCTACCTTCTTCAGATTGTTCAGATCACTTCATTCTTGGGGCAGATCACTTGAAGGGAACATGCCATTATTCCAGATTATGCAGCATGAATGTTACACATAATAATAAATTTTATTTGCATAAATATTAATTGAGTTGTAAAGTTAATCCCTCCAGTATAAATATCTACTGAATTGAAGCTCTCACAGATACTGTAGAATACAGGTTTTTTAATAGCATGAAGACATACCATCTTTCTAACAGAATTCAATTTTTGAAATACAGAAACACCAAACACTGTACTGCAGTTTAGCCTTAAAAAGTAGCAGGGGTACTCAGTAGCATAGATATCTTAGTAGATAGTTCTTCATGGCCTACTGTGTTCCACAAAGGAAAAGCACCCTGGGCTGTACATTAGTCTGAAAGGATGGCCAACTCGCAAACTTGTTTTAATCCTTCTACCCAATTATTATCCCTGCAGTTTCTTTATCTCAAATTATCCCTGCTTTGAAGACAAAATTATTCAGTTCATTATGGCATCAGAAATCATATGTGTTCTCTGGACAGAATTAATAAAGTTAAACCCTCTGAGTAGATGGGTATCACCTGTCTCACAAGCTCTGAATGATTGTGAAGGTAAGCTTACATCAAGAAATGTTAAAAAGGAAGTTCTTTGCTTCCATCTCCATCCTCTACTTAGAACACAAATATGCTTTAAAACCAGGATATCACCAGCATCATGTCCAAAACTTCTTCAGCCAGTAAAAAGTCCCCATAGATAAAATTATATATGAGATGTGCACTGTGTATAATGAGCTGTACTTTAGATCACCTTGAACAGACAACACATCTACTAATGCAACGTCTACTGTATAATATACTATATTTACACAGAAAAACATACTATAGGACTAAATATATGCACAATATTTTTACATATATTGTGTAGCCATTGTAAGAAGAAGTGTAATATTTATTACAAATATTACTTCATATTAAGTATAAATAATACTATGTTAAATAAGTATATTTAGATGCAAATTCTCATTTCAAGAACTGGAACCAGACCCTAACTTAGATAACTTTGTTGGAAGAGAAAGTTTAGTAGTGAGGTACCAGTGTACCACAAGAATGGTCTGAGATTCATCATGTGTTTTATGAATTTTAGTACCAAAACCAGCAAAATCAGCTAAGAGCTTGCTGCTGTTGCATGATGTTGTATGATGATGGTTATGCTTTGGAAACACATTCCAGCTAAACTGCCTGTACAAGACTTTCTGCTTATGACAAAAACTGTAGTTGGTATTAGTCCCAAGGTTCATCAGGAAGTGAATAGAAATCCTGGTGGGCTACTGGCAATTTATTCACCTTAGACCGTCATTCAAAATACTACATAAACCAGATAGAAAAAAAAAAATCATGGGTAGACAACCATCATAAATTCTTGCTGCAATCAATGTCCAATGCTTGTGACATCTTCTGCTATTTATACTCAATCTGGCAAGTTCTAATGCATTTACATCATCTGCACATCATGCACATCATCTGACCAATGCTATGGCCAAAAAAAAAATCTGACCCGCTATAGCAATAACATGATTTGCAAGCAAAACAGTGGAGGGATTTTAAAATCACTTGCATGCTGCAACCCTGACTGTTTAGTGTCTGATTTATTGATGTCATATACAAGATATTATGTTTGTCTTTTCATTCAGTGATTGCCTCAATCTGTCATCTTCCTTAGTTACAGTAGAGTTAGACTTATTTCATTTTTCATTTATTTGCTTATTAGGGTTTTTATTATATAAATATCTCTAATGTACTTGCTTAAAAAACCTACAATAGCTGATCTAATTTTTATATAAAACTGTATCTCCCTCCTCCTAGACTTAAATCACTGCAATTTCCTCTTTGGCAACAGTAATATGGAAGCAGGATGACTGTTGTCTCTGTAATTTTTATTAAAATCACAAGCTTCAATATAAGTAAATTCAGAAACTACTATTTTTTGGTCAAAAACATCTCTGTAGATTCTCCATGCTAGGTCTCCTGTCAACAATCTGATTTCTTTATTCAGTCAAGTAGGTGTAGTATTGCTAAGGAACATATTAATAGTGATATATTATGCAAATAATTATGAATATGTTACTCTACCGTAGTAAAATGACCCAGCATTCGGATGGATATGACACATACTGCTGAAATTGCCATCCTTCTTATATAAAATTTCTCCTCTGAATTTTTGACAGACTTAGAACCATAGAATCATAGCATGGTTAGAGTTGGAAGGGACCTTAAAGATCATTGAGTTCCAACCTCCTTGCCATGGGCATCTCCCACTAGAGCAGGTTGCTTAAAGCCCCATCCAGCCTGGCCTTAAACAATTCCAGGGATGAGGTACCTACAACTTCTCTGGACAATCTGTTCCAGAACCTCACCACTCTCACAGTAAAACTTTCACTCCATTACTTTTCCTGACAGCGATGTATGAAATGGAAGAAGAACTATGGGGTTGTTAGACAGCATTTTCTAATAAAAGTTACTAGTTACTCTGACCAGATGTGAAAGAAACACTTGGCTATTTTACTCAAGTGTAGCAAAAGCAGAGACTCAACTGATTACTTTAATTCTGCTGTATTTGAAAACTGGATGAACAGTTGGACTCTGAGGGTGGTGACCAGTGGCACAAACTCTATGTGGAGCCCATTAATAGCAGTGTACACCTGGGGTCAATAATGGAACAAATCTTGTTTATCATCTTCATTAATGATCTGGATGATGGGACATAGTGTGCCCTCTGCAAGTTTCCTGTTGACATCAAAACTTGGAGGAATGCCTGATACACAAGAGTGTTCCTGCTACCCTCAGCAGGTTGGAGAAATGAACCAACAAAAACTTCATCATATTCAGCAAAGGGAAGCGCAAAGTCACCAAGCTAAACATGAGCCAGAAATGTGCCATTATTGAAAAGAAATCTAATGGTATTCTTGCCTCAATTAGGAAAAGTATTTTCAGTGGGTGGTGGGAGGTGATCCTTCCCATTTATTCAGAACTGTTGAAGCCACATCTGGAGTACTGTGTCTAGCTGTGGCCTTCCCATTACAAAAGAGAAATGGACATACTGGAGAAGGGAAAGACCACAACAATAACAAAAGGAATGAAAGACTGAGAGAGACGTTCAGCATAGAGAAGAGGAAACTCAGAGGTGATATTAACAATGTACATAAATAGTTGGAAAGAAGCCAAAGAAAGATGGAGCCAGACTCTTTCCAGTAGTGTCCTGTGATAGGACAAAAGGCAGTGGGCACTAACTTAAACACCAAAAGGTCTGTCTGAACATAAGAAAAACATTTTACTGTAAATAAATACTCTTTTGCCAGAGACCTGGAACAGGTTAGCCACAGGTTGTGGAGTTCTTGGACATCTTCAAAATCCCCCTGGACATTTTCCTGGGAAACCAGCTCTAGGTGATCCTGATGAATCAGGGTGTTAGACCAGATGACCTCCAGACGTCCTTTCCAACCTTAACCATTTTGTGATTCTGTGATATTTGGTTTCACATTGTAAAATGGAAGTTTTGTGAGGAGTTTTTTTGACCTGGGTGGTGGGAAGTAAAAAGCAGAGTTCAAAATTTAAACCAGACTGAAATCCCAGTGGAACCTCTGTGAGGCTCAAACTTTCAGGTTCACATCCATCCTGTGGTGACATGTCCAATGCAATGCAAAAGAGTGCACCGAAAACTTGACATACAAACTACAGCTTACAGCTATACATTCCTTTCAATATGCTCTGACCACTATGTAGATATTTGACCATGTGAAATATTCCCTTCTCAGTTCTCTTTTTTTCATTTCTCTACCTTTTGCCCCATTTTTTTTTTTTCTCTTGTAAAAATGCTAGGCCCATCTTTCCTCTTCAGACTTCTTATTTCAACCCTGATCTTAAATCTAAATTATTTGGATTTTGAGGGGTGTGCATCTGTGGGAAAGTACCGGAAGACTGGAAAGGAGGACTGTAAACACGCTCAAGTGACTCACATGTAGGGTGCTGGAAAACACATCTATCACACTAATTGTTGCTTACTTTTGTGTGCTCAACAAGCAGAACGTCTGCACTCAGATAACATTGTCCTGGGATGGACTCAGGGGCACCTTATCAAACACACCTGAGATTCCTGCCCTGCTGTTGAAGAGACCAAAGCACAGCAGAAAATTCTGCCTGCCAGAATCTTTGAAATACAGGCCCAAACAGCAAGTGGGAGCTCTCTTTCTCCCTCAATCCCTTGCTAACAAGGACTCTCATGCTATTAAGGACTCTTGCTCTGCAGTGCCTGCATCCCCTGCTTGTCTGCCTCTGCCCAGGTGTTGCTTCCAAAGTTCCCTGATCCATGAGCTATTGAGATTAAATTTGTTCTTTGCCCTTAATCCATGGTTTTGTGGTTATTCCTGTGTCCTGTCTGCATCGGCTCGCACAGTGTCATTGTTGATGGTGGTACAGTTCTGCAGCACTTCTGTCATCTTTACAATTTCTCTTCCTGGGAAGAAGTAAGCCGTGAACCACAGCTGGCTTGAAGGCCATAGCTGGTCAGCATTCACTAGATCCTCACGCTTTTCTTACAGCTTTCTATCAATGTCAGCCAGAAACAGGATACTGGGGATAAACTGTACCAATATTATTTCAGCCTATCTCTCTTTTTTATTTCTTCACACTGGGTGATTTTTTATTTGCTGGGATATTATGTCATGTTTCTTTCTCTTTTTTTTTTTTTTCTCCTTTTTCTGTGTGAGCAGAGTATCACCGTAGCTTTATATATGAGAATAGCTCAAGAAGTAGGAGATGAAGAGAGGATGAGACCACATTTACCAGGTAATTTATCTAAGGCAACAGCTGATATTTGCAAATGGGTACAGTACTAGAGATTCTTTCTGTCTTTCTCTTTTTTTGTTTGGATTGGGATTAGTTGGGGTTTTTTTTGCTTGTTTGCAGTTTTTGGGGTTGTTTTTATTTATTTTCAAGGAACAAAATTTGAAACAGTTTGCTTTCATATTAATAAAGAAGAAGAAGATTTTAATATCTAAAAAATAAGATATCAACAAAATTTTGTGAGCTTTGTTTCTTTTTGCAGCAGTAGCATTTGACTACTCCATTTACTCAAAGGCATTGCAGTGATGTGTAAGGAGGGTATGAACCTAGGGCCTTTGATTATCTTTTGCTAGCCAGTGGAGGCTTATCACCACTTAGCCATACTCCTTTGGAAACATGGTTAATAAAAACAGTGTCTTTTTATGGTTTTGGTTTTGTTTTTTTATTCATGTTTGGTAGATCTGAAATTAAAAGTTACTTCATTGTCTAGATGTCATGGCGCAGGGACTAATGTGTGCATTAAAAATATCTTAATGTAAACCACCAGAGATAATGACTTCTTTTGAGTTCTTCCTCCTACCTTATTCTAGTGTCATTCATGCACATGTAGCAATAAATAGTATGTAAAGTATCTTGTCACCATTGGAGGGAGCCCTTTTATTAACACAACTGGGCACAACATTGAGGTTTGCTAATCATCCCTTCATTAATTCCCAGTATGTAATTATGAAAATACTATGCTTTATTTATTAATAGCTAAGAACATGTACCTCACAGATATTCCCTGAAAACTGTAAATGTGAATTTGTTTCGTAACAGTATTACTGGAATTCTAAACAATCTTTATCCTCAATGACTTTCAAAGGTTAGCTAATTTTTTATATGAAAAGAATATAGATGCCTTTTTAAAATATGGAACTCTAGTCCTTGAATTTGTATTCTGATATTCTGAAGGTAACTGCAATGGTATCCAAAGACAACAGGAAAACAAGCAAAACTGTTTTTGTTGGATGTGTTATGAAGATTTATTTTCACTTTATTGCTTTTTTTTCTTTTTTAAAAAAAAATTTGAAACAACTATAAAATATGAATGTTTTGAATTTTGAATCTGTAGTGTAACTGTCCTTTCTATTTTCATATCAGTTTGAAATTTAACCACTACTGTGCTGGGTAAAGAAGTGTTTACTAATGGTATTTAAAGTTGAGTGTCAAATCAAATACATTTACATACTTAGAAATAGTAAGTTCCATAGATGTTATGGATATATATGATGTTATAGATGTTATGATATGTTTTAGAACATCACTAAATGATTTAACATGTTTATTCCACTTATTTGTTTGTTAAAAGTTGTAAAATTTTGGGTGATAATATATTTCTCATCGTATGAAATTTAGATTGGAATCATGATTCATGATTATACTTCCACAGCCCATAGCATAGCACAGATGCTACCAGAAAGCAATAATAAATAAAGATAATTCAGGTAATCTATATTACCTGATATCAAAACAGTAAGTATAAATCCTTTTTGTTCAAAACAATATAAAAAAAGTCTTATGCATACAATTTCACACTTTGCTCTGAAATTAAATTAAATGACTAGGTAGAAAGGAGGGAAACCTCATTAACTATGCAGCTTAGAAATGTCAGAGCAAATTTTCTGTAGGTCTTATGTCCTGAGGGTCATAGATAATAAAAGATTTCAATAAAAAGGCTTTTACTATTTATGTGGTTTTTTCATATACAAAGTCTTACTATTTCTAACTTCAGAGAAATGTCTGTATATGAATTTTTCCGTAACTCATCATTATGGACTCAAAATAGTGTAAAATGCATCAAGTTAACATAATGATAAGCAGTTTCTTATGAACTTTCAAATTAATCAAATATTTCACCCATCTCACCAAAAACTTCTGTGGCAAAATATAACTCTTCTTTTTACATAGTACTTTCCATTCTGGTTACAAGAAAACCTTTCAAAAGGAAGCAGTTGAAATTCTCACATAGCCAGTTGACCCCAGGTCCCAGGTTTTTCACCTGAACATCAAATACTTCACATATTAATCTAGCAATTTCATATTTTATGATTCTGTGATTTACTTCCTGCCACATTTTGTCTTTTTATTGATCTAATAAAATTAAAGATTTTTTTATTATTCATAAGAAATAGACACAATTATTTCCATAAGATTCATATTTTATTGTCAGTTTGATTGATAGCCTTTGCATGACTCTTGAATACAACACAAAAAGCCCCATCTGTGGAACACACAGGATCTCAGTAGTGTTCAAGTTAGTGAACTAACTGCCTTTATCTCAACACACAAATTTTCTCACTTCTGCCTTTCTGATTATCCTCCCATCCCACTGTAGGGAGAGTGAATTGATTGGCTGTCTGGTGTTTAGTTGCTAGCTGAGATCAAACCATAACAAAGAGACATTCTCAATCCAGACTTCAGTGAAAACTGGAAGGTTTTATATCATCAGTTGCAATTATTTTTCTTTCTAGACTTACCACTTTATATGTTTATATGATATCTTTATATCTTTTAGCCTACATTGCACAAGAATAAGTATTAGCTCATAGTACACAAAAAACAAGTTATTTTCATCTTTTGTTCTTTTTTTAAAAAGAAACAGAGAAAGTACACATCATAAGAGATCTAACTATGTTTAATAGCTAATGTACTTAACACACTACTGCTCTAGCAGACATATATTACAGAGGTCCCATAACGGTGTAAAGCCTATGCTGTAAACATGCTAGATCACTTAGGAACATTCACTAGAGTATTTTCTTGTGCCCAGGAGATGTGTCCTAAAAAACACAGTAGGATTTTTTAACTAGTGAATAGTATAATTTCAGGTTCCTAGGACACAGAAATTTTGGCACAGAATCCAGTATTAGTCTAACCAATACACTTGGGTACCCTAAACAGTAAAATAATGGTAGTTCAGCCTTTCCTATATTCCTGTGCATTTAAATACAAATAAATTGCTGGCAAATAAAATGACTAGCAAATATGGCATGCAAAAAAAACAACTAAATACGTGTGATAGACAGGGTACAGAAAGGACACACTTGCAAACCTCAGCAATTGTGGAAGGGACAGGAGAAATGGATGAGATGGTTATGCCTATCAGCTATGGGAAGTGCAGAGAGAATGAGTTGGCTACCCACACAGTGGGGAAATAGATAATAAAAAGAAAGTCTCTGCAGAAACACTGTGAAATCTTGAAATAGATGGGAGAAATCTTGTATAATCTTTGTGGCTACTGCTGAAAGCTGTCCACTTAGTGGCATACATGCAGATCAAATCTATTGTCTGGTATGCCATCATTTCTTTGACTATGATACAGTTTCTTTGAAGATATGAATTTGAATAACTTCATTATGACACATGGTTCATGGTTTGAGGACACCTCAGTGATGGCCTCTGCCTGTCTTCATAACAGGCTATCTAGTGGAGAGAAGTAATGTAAGGTACTATAGTATTAACAATAATTCTGATAAATTACTTTATGTAGAAAAGCTGAGAAAGGTGTGCTCATTGAACACTAATTCCATCCCTTGTACAGAACATTTAATTTTATCTTCTCTATTTGTTAAGAAAAAAAAAGTAAAATATGCAAATTGCATCAGGAGCTGATAATGTTTTGACTTTGATTGTCCCAACTGCTTTCTCACAAGTTTTAATATACAGAATGCAGTTATGCCAAATACATACTGCTTTTAAGTCCAACTTACACTGGCATTGATTTAGCTCAAAGATAAGCACTTAAGCATTTGTTTTAAAGTCCTTGGTGTTACTGCAAATATTACTCCAATTTAGCTCCATGCTACTAATACAACAGTAAGAACTGTATTACAAGAAGCCCACAATAGGTATATGAACATCTCATTGTTACAATAGGAAGGGCATAGCACTCAGTTTAACATTTCAAGGGTTTTTCAAGGGTTTTCAACTCTAATAGTTAGGAATCACATCTTACATGGGGCAAATGGGAATAAATTCTGTTTAGTGCATACAACATGTGTACCCATAACTTTTCTTCTTCAGTGGACCTGATTGAATATATGGGAATAGTGATGGCAACTTGTCATGCTAATCACTTTAGTCTATGTCATCATAGCAAGTATTTAATTGCATGTTTATGTGTACATCTGTCAGTAAAAGTTGAAGTTAAAAGAGAGGAAAATGTTGATAATGGGTGGGGGCTTGTATGGATTGCAGAGTCCACACTACAGTACTTTTACTCCTAGACATTTGACCATTTCTTTTTTTCACTAATTATCTGCCTTCTGGATAAATTGTCATTGAAAAGGCATGATCAATATGAAGTACAATTCTTTATATTAACAATGATCTTATTTAAATGAAATAACCAAAAAAATCTCTTTTCACTTGCTCAACATGGTGATCCTAGAGGAACGTTCTCATCCCAGAAACATGTTTGTGAAATAAAAATCTAAGCCACAAAGCTCTGCTGAAACACAAGTGTTGCCAGCTTTCATTTTCATAATTTCCAGAATATTTAATTTCTTTTATGTCTAACATTTATGAAATATCTTGAAGGGTGAGAGGTAGTGAGAGTCTTCTGTATGTTACAAAACAATATTGTGATCAAATGACTACTGGTACTAAGTTGGTCACATTTCTCCAGATAAATTTTTCTTTGGCCAAATGTAGTCTTGACATTGATTCTTATTTCATTAGTTTAGATATTCTAAAGAGATTGTGTGGGAATAGCTTTTCCAAGAGAAAGAGCACCACTCTATAGTGCACTGAAACTGCACCGAAACTGCACCCTAACCCATTCTTTAAACTGAACTGAGGATGGATGGCATCTCATAGCTTTCTCTAGCAAAAAAACAGAAAGTAGGAAAAGAGAGTATCTAAATATTTACGGAAAAAATAGAATTTCCTCCTTTTTTTTACTTTTTTTTTTTTTTAATGTAGATATTGCTTGCAGAACTTTGAGCTCAACAAAATCTTCTATTCTTCTGCAAGAATCTTTACAATAAGAATGTTAGTTCTTTGACTATATATTTGTAACAAGAGATTTCATTTCAAACTAACTTTAATAATAATTTTAGATTACTTTTAGATATATAGAAAGCTGAAGTAGTCTGTAGGAAAGTGTGAAACACAGATTAATTGTTACTCCCTTAGACTTTTTGTAATATTTCAACCTAGTTGATCTTGCTTACATTGTAACATCTTTAAACTGGCTTTGGTGCTCACTGGTGCTGCAAAGTGGGTATAAATAGAGCTGTCTCAAGTGTAGAATTCTAGTTTGAGATTATTCCTTAACTTCTCCATGCATCTGGAAAAAACTAAGAGCAAGGCAGAAGGGAACAGAGAACTAGTCTCATATACCTAAAGAAAACAATGCATCTAAATGGATAAATGGATCCTGATACTTGAAACGCCTTAGAAATGCATTCAAACTGAAACCTAACTGTCCGAAAACTTGAAGGAATTCAGGTACAAATCTAAATTTGAATTCTAATAGCAGGCTGCTCTTTATATTTTATTTATATCTCCTGTAGGGGTTCTAAAAAAACCCCTACCAACCAACCAAACAAAAAACCCCAAACAAACAAACAAACAAAAATTAATGAATTATCATGTGATTCCTGTAAGAAACCAAAATCTATCTAAAAATTATTCTTCACCTGAATGAAGGAAACATAGATTGCAGAGATGGATATTAGTAAATGTTTTCTTAATCCACCTTATAAATCCAAGTTGCATCAGACAAAAGTAATTTTAGTGAGGACTGTTTTGTCTTTCATTTATAATTGACACTAAGCACGCACAGTTTAATTTGCAATACACTGTTAAGAACAGAAAGTAGGGAAGCTTATTTAGCATTTTTCTTTCATTTGAGCAAAAATAAATAGGAAGAGCTTTACTGCCAAGTGACCACAGGGATGATCAAGTGAATTCAGTTTTAAAAACATTTTTATTACAGTGGAAGACAAGTTATTCCTTGCCTTTGATTAAGGAATTTCAGCATGTTTGTGGTACAGTAGAAACTCCATTCTATTTCTAAGGAAGACCTAAATCTGGAAACAAATAAATCAAGACAAATATCAAACAAGAATGTGACAGATCACAATTCAGCAACACAAATAGAAATGATTGCATTTGAATACCCAGAGTGCAGAGGTTAAAAACAAAGTACTAGATAGTAACACAATTTAATTAACTGAACAATTAAAACTAGTTAACCAGTGTGTTTCACAAATACTAGAACAGTCTACAAAAGGAAAGAGGTGAAAACACTTCATCATTGCATTCAGGCAGTCCATCTGATAGTGAGTCATCTACTCAAAGCAGTTAGAAGTGCCCAGATAAGTCAACCAATTCTCAAGACCTAAGTTTCCAACTCTTGGTATTGAATTTATTTTAAAAATTGTCTGGTTCCTACTCCATGACAGCTACTTTATGTACTACCTTTTCTTTTATTTTTTTCTTTTTTTCTTTTTTTTTTTTTTTTAAACTAATTAAAGCAATACATAAAGCAATTCATGTAATATAGACTGGTCTTTATAATAGGCACAAGGAATTTTTTGCTCCCCAAAACCTTCGTCATCATTGAATAAATCAAGGACTTAGCTAATTATAACAGGAGACTGCTTCTGCTTGACAAATTAACATTTTGGCCATCAGAAGTGATTTCAAAATAAATACAGGAAAAAGACATGACAATTTAATAGGGTATCTATTGTATACATTTTTAAATCCATCAGAATGTGGAAATCATTCTTCAGTGATCAAACTACACTTCAAATTATCTTCATATAACACAGAGTGAACTGAAATATTTCTAATACTTTCTAACTAAAAATGTCACTCATGTTGCATTTAAAATACTAATAAATGTCATACTTTTAAAACTCTTTTTTTTCATACCATAAGACACTGAAAAAATACACTTATAAACAATATCACATAGTTTGGTAAATGTCTTTAAAATGTATTCCTCATAACCAGTTGGAATAAATATACATTTAAGAAAAAACAAAAGCAAGCAAGCAGGACACAAACATAAAAGGATGGATAAGATTTCATCAGAAACATGAATTTAGTAGGTACTAGGTAATTTCTTCATGTAATTCTTAAAATAATTTGCAATTTTTATATAAATTTTGTTATTTGGAGCTGCATAGAATAGCTTAAAACATGGGTTTTCTTGAGATATATGTGTGTACTTCAATTTGTCTTTATTCTAAATTATTATTAACTGAAAGCCAGAACTGTAAAATAAAAATGAAGTTTTAATTTTTCAGACTGTTTTCAGTACATGTACTCACTCCATTTGTTATTAAGTCTGTGTGAAGTTTTATTTGTTATTAGGTCTGTGTGAAGTCTTGTTATAAGGGGAATCTTACCAAAGCAATAATCACTAGGAATGCGCAAGAATTATTCAGACCTCTGTCATATCTAAAAAGCCTTTTGTGGGCACACTGCCTGACAGTCTGCCTTGTTTTTCTCATTAGTTAGTAAAGACAGACATTTAAATTATTATCTCTCATAGAAGGAAGGTCATTCTAGAAGTTGGAAGTCTATGTACTGATCAGCTTTTAGCATACAGAGGACTGTAAACTAAGACTCATATTTATCATGGCAAAGAGGCAGAAGACATGGAAAGGGAATTTAAAACAGTTCTGGCCTAGGCAATAAAAGAATTCTAGGACCATAATTAGAAGCTTGGATGACTGAAGCTGATAAATGAAAATGAAGCACTAACACAGAGATTTCATTCTGCAGCTTATTTCTTATTTCCAGATTTAGGCCATGAAAGTTACTTTCTGAACATGGACCATATGTGAGATTATGTGCTGTATCATTTATGCTATTGGCATGACTGGATATTCTGACAGTCATAAATAATACAAAAGAACTTTTATTTCAGACTGAATTTACAAATTTGTGTGTGTAATAAAAGAGAAAGGAAAAACCAAAACTAATAGAACTAATTCAACATGAAGCCCAGGTACAGGCCTTGCTTTCCTTCCTGTAACCTTGATAGCCAGTGTCCCAAAATAACTACTCCTCACCATCATATTAGATGGAAAAATCTTTCTATATGTCATGCTGCTAAGGTCTGACATGGTGCTAGCAGCTCTTAGCTGCTAAAGAACTAGAGAGAAAATTCTGCAGCAAAAGTCTGACCCTATCTGTGCATATCTGTACATGTATGTGTTTGTAACACAACAGAGGCTTAAGAGAAGAGTATAGTAAAAAATGGCAATAGTGTAGCTTATCATCAAAATAGTTTTAACAAATGAAAGCATAGAGTCCATTGGTAACTGGTAGGATCTTGTAACTGATTCCAGTGCAACCTCCCTTTGCCACTTAGTCCAAATTGCTGAATGCTTGGCTCTAACTTTGGTAATACCCCATGAAATCCCCACCTGGACCTACTGTGCAGAATGTTGAGTGCTAATTAAAAAAAAATCATAGAATCATACTGGGTGTTGTAAAAATCTTCCATGACTTTTGTAGCTAGTTCCCTTGCACAACAGAGATAGGCTGCTGTTGCATTATGGGTCTACTACACTTTGCTTTAGATATATAAAAATAAAGAAAGGTTTTAGGAAGGTTTCTTGAAGGGACAGACTCCTCTATCCCCAAATAAACAGCCACTCCTACTTAAGGTTTCAGCCACAGAGAGCTAAGCTGTTGCCTAACTTTCATGCCATCCTTTTTTTTTTCCAGGCTCTTTCTCTGACCAGGACTTCCTACAAAGTCTCCTTGAATTTTATATTCATAATAAGTAACTTTCTAGACTTTACTGGGTTGAGAATCATCATTCAGAAATTGCATCTTTCTTCAAATTCTACTCTGTCTGGGAGTATTCCATGGTTTTACAGCATAGTTTTTACCATCTTCACAAGGAATAAATTGCACCATCCAGCTTGCTCTGAGGTCTCAGACAGAAGTCTTTGACCACAACAAAAACAAACCCACCAATTTTTATTTTTTCCAAGTCATAACCTTTCTAATCACTTGTTTGAATGTACAAGCAGTATTATAAATCTAAAGATTAACTCGATTGTAGTGATTCCTGTTGTCTTCTCCAACTATGGCCCAAGAACCCAAAATCCCAACTCCAGCTCAGCAGACCTAAATTCTCATTGAAATTCATCAGAGCTGTGCAAGTAGGAAAACAAATCTCAAAGCTTTGAGCTGCTCATGGAGAGATCCTTGCTTGTTGCCCTGGGTCATATGGATACATCTTCAGTATGTCTCAGTATGGGAGAACATTGCAGTTAATAATAACCAGCTGTGGTTTTGTAGACCACTTCAGAGTTGTTTTTTGCATGCTTCTCTTAGCAGTTTTTATGGTATGTCCACTCTTGTGCAGACAGAGATTTGCTCTGTGCTATTATGTGAGATTCATTCCCATGATGGTTAGTTTCAGCCAGTTAAGTAGTTTGGAGTGTAAGCTTACAAGTTATACACATATCCAGACAAAAAAAATGTCCTACACAAATATGACAATCAAATCTTACATTGGAAAATAAAAGTCAGTTTGGGCAAGAATACATGTTGTTAGGAATAGAATTTCAATTCATATCACCAAAAATTAGAATTGATATATTGTTAGAATTGATGTACTCCCTCAGAAAGTCCTAAAATAGGTCTATATTAGAGACACCCCTGTCATGTTAAAAGTAATCTCCTATAGGTTATCAAAACCAAGTCTGGAGTGTAAAAAAGGGGAAAACACCAGTAAAAACCTACTTGTTAAATCTAGAATGTTTAATTTTCTAATACATGTCTGAGTGATCATTTTTGCTCAGCTATAACACCACCTCACAATTCCACTGATTTCACCTGAAATAACTGCTTTTTTAACAAAGCAAAGATCTGATCTCACGTGAAGGAAAGGCTAAGACAACATTTTGAAATAATTCTTGTGAGGACAGTACTTTCAGTTAGAAAATTAAAGTATAAATTTTCATTACAAAAATTAGAAAAAAAAAAAAAAACAAACAGAAAGGAAAACATTTCAGATGAAAGAAAAAAAAATGTGGAAAACATGCCATAACAAAACAATAATGCAATTTAGAACAACTGCAGCATGCTTTATCCAGACTGAGGAAAACATGCAAGATTAACCAACCATCCAGCCCTCCTTAAACATAATCTGCTTGTGAGCAAATTAGTTATGGATACTTAATTCAATTAAGAACATAGATGTTTCTTATTGTTTCACTTGAGGCAACTAGTTTGGCAGTCTTAATTGAAGATGAAGTGAAGATGATATGGCAGTCTCAGCTTCATATATTCAGAAAGTCATTTTGTGCTTTTGGAGGCTTGAGTTATGTTTTTGTTTTTACTTTTCATCTCCTCAGTCCTATTTTTGTTATTTAAAAAATGTATTTTTTTATATTTCTTATTTTAAAGTCTATATCCTAGCTTCATATTTTTCCATTCTTTTTTAGAAAGGGAAAAGAAAATATGTATTATAAGCAAACTAAAAAATCTTAATTAATGATTGTCAAGTAATTAATAAACAGCAAATGTGTTTGTCTTTTTATTTCTTTTTTAAGAAATATCCTGCATTTGGATAAACACGGACATGAAAGTATGGAAATTAAGGTAAACTCACATGTGTAAATGTTTGTATTTCATATTGTTCTTGGCAATTTTAGATATATTAAAATGTATGACTTTACTCAATTGGCAGTAAAAAGGTGTATGACTTTTTTCTTTTTACAGTGGCCAAATGATTTCTATTTCTCCACATCAAAGCTGTTTGTATATTATTTTAAGGTTAAATAACTTGATTGAAACGTCTGTAACAAAAACTTTAACACATTAGTGGACTCAATTTCTTATTTTTAAGAAAGTTATGAGTTGACCCAAAGTACAGCTGTGCTTTGCATTATTGAGATTCTCTTACTTTCAACAATAAAAAAATGCTATTATTATTGCCTTGAAACTAATTTATATCATATACACTATATTAACATATATATTTTTTTTTTCATTATTGCCTTACAATTATCAGTCACCTAAGGTGATACAGATTTTCCAGTCTTGTAGAAGCTACCGCTACAAGTTCTGATCTTTCCTGCTGGCATTCCTTGACGTATCTTTAAAGCTTTCAGTCTCTCCTGTCTATATTAACAGAGGCTTTATGTCCCTACAGCTAACCATCACAAAGAGAATTGGAGGGGTCACAGTTGTTCAAAAGATTAGATCCTGCAGTAAGATAATTCTGAAAGTGGACTTTTTTTTTAATTATTATTATTTTTTTTAAATCTCATTTTTATAAGGAAGATAATAACTGTGCTGGATATCTGGATTTAAAAAAACAAGTGCATCCACTCTTTATGAAGGTTATGATTATTGGCCTTATTAAACAGAAGTTGCTGCAGGCTCTTTACTCTTTTAAAATAATTTCTTGCCTGTTAGATATTTTCTATGCAATATTTTGCAACTAGAATATTGTTTGCCTTCTGAATACGACTTAGTAAAATGCAAATTTGATTTCAAGTCCACACAACACTTACTAACCAAACTGTAATGCAAACTCCATAAGAACAACTAAATATGGCCAAAAAAAAAATTGTAATAGCCTTATGATAAATACTGTCTAAAGAGATAAGAATCACAGAAAATACCACATCATGATTATCCATTATTCAGATATCCAGAACCCAGTGTCAGGAATGTGTTTGCCATACAATACAAACCCTTAGTACAATTAATTGAAAGAAATAACAAGTTAAATTTTCTCTATTTGGGAATAATTTCAAACATAGAATATTTACTTTGTTATATCCACCACCCAAATTATTTGAACTACCAAGGTTTTTTTTCTTTGATAGGCTATATATACATGACCTTTTATATTAAATATTTTTATTTTAGTGTCAGTAGTGACCATTATATTTATCACTATAAAGATACTTCTGTAACAACCAAACTGAATTCTTTTCTGAATGTGTTATATACAAGGAACAGTCAGGCGTGCTACAATGTAAGATGTATCCATGTATCCCTCATTTAGTCTTTAACGGACAGGTTTAAGTAGCCTCCTCAGAACAGACATCTCCAAAGGGATGAGTTTTGTTGAGTCATGAGCAGGCTACATGATTCCTGCTCTGCTGAACTGGTAGAGGTACCAAAAAATTGCTCTTCTTGCTCTTCATGCAACTGTGCTTACAGATTTCTGTTGCGTTCTTACTCAGTGCTCGCTTTTCCTAAGTATCCCAGTTTATTCAGTAATTTCTTTCATACCAGCTGTCCCCTTTTTAGTCTTTTAAATCATCATTCTCTGAACCTTTTCCAGTTCTATTTTATGATTTTTAAATGGTGGATCAGGTCTGCACTGAAGACACAAACAAAACGCTTATTTACACACAGGGCTAATGAGGCTTTCCCACATATTCTCTACTTTTTTCTTAATAATCTTGACACTCCATTTACATTTTTCTCCACGAGGATTGAGCTGATACCCATAAACAGTTTATAACAATTTTTAGCCCTGCAATAGACTAAAGACAGCCATTTAACATAGAAGGATTGAGAGTTTTTTGGGGGAGGTGGTTTTGTGGTTTTTTTTTACCATGCAGATTATGTTAGTAATGAAACCCAGAATTTCTTTTTTTTTTTTTCTGTTTCATTACATTATTTCATGTATAATATATGTATATATATATATACATATATATAGATGTATATATGTGTGTATATATAAATATATATATATATGTATAATATAATAAATGCACTAGATCAAAATATAGCACATAACTCAATCTAGGAGTAATTTTTTCCTAATTTATT
Source organism: Gallinago undulata (assembly GCA_026546715.1). Lineage (NCBI taxonomy): Eukaryota > Metazoa > Chordata > Aves > Charadriiformes > Scolopacidae > Gallinago > Gallinago undulata. The sequence goes on from JAOTQQ010000019.1 coordinate 45,556,321, forward strand.
TAATGTTTGCAACTAAAACAAAACAAAACAAAACCCAACAAAAAAACACCTATAAACAAAATCAAAAAAGAACAAAAAAGAACAACAACAAAAAGAAAAAATAAATACACTTCTTCTGACCATACCAGAGAAAATTTAAAATGGTAAGATCACATACGAGACATCATGGACAAGGTCTGGAAAATAAACACACATATTTGTTAACTATTTCCTGTGTTTCTAGTTATGCATTTAGTACTGCAATACATTTTTTCTACCGGTGATAAAGAGATGCCTTCAGTCAAGTTTTAGTTTGGTATGCTTGCTTCACAAGGACGTGATCTTTCTCTCACACAAAAAGTTATATTATCATTTGTTCTAATTAAAAAAAAAAAAAGTGTAAAGCTATGTTTTTCAGGCACAAGCATTCCAAATTACACATACACTTTTCAAAGTAAGTATTTTCAGCTGAAGTTTGTATGTCTGTGTGAGAAAGAGACCGAAAAGATTAACATATAAAACTACTTGTACAATTGAATCATTTTCATCATTGGAATTTTTTCAAATATGGGTTCAATCTAAAGAAAAATGCAATCTTTATTAATTTATATAATACTTATATATATTTATATATTATATATAATATTTATATAATATTTGAAGATGAAACTGTGAGAGACCCATAGGGAATGGAGATGAGTAATAGGAATTTATGAGACCTCCAGAGTTTGTGCAGTGTTACAATCATCCTGCCTTCGTTGAAACTGAATGAAACGTTAACGATTTTTGTTTGTTTCCACCTTCCGTCAATATTTTTCATTTTCATTTCACAAAATAATAAGTTAAAGAAATGGAAAAAAAAAAAAGAAGAGAAGGTGAGTTGGTGAAGTAAACTTCAGGAATCATTCAAAAGAGTACTATTTCTTTGGATCATAGAGTAATTCAGGTTGGAAAGGTCATTCAGTCCAACTTCTCGTTTATAGCAAAGTCAGCTATCAGGCCAGGCAAAGTTATTTCGGGCTTTTCCAGTACTTTGGCTTAATATGCAGGAAGAATTTAAAATACATGTTGAGGACTTTTAAAGCTATCTGAACATGCTGAGGCATTCCTACATGGATGTTTTGATATCTTGAGGGAGTATCTTGAAATATGTTTATAATTGTTTACTAAACAGCTACTGAGGTAATTCAAAATTGCTTTTCAAAGACACTCTTGTTGTGTCTGCTTAACATCTGTCATATTAACTGTCACAGATTTTCAGTAAGGACCTCTTTTCTTCTTTTTTCTCTTTATACAGCAGTTGAGTAGAGACAGAAGACAAGCAGAGTGCATAATTAGATACTCTTTCAGCTTATTAAGGGTCTGATTCTTCTAAGGTGAGAAGTATATCATATCTTGAAGAAGTCACTTATATGAGCCACTTTGGTGATGTTCCAGATAGAACATGGGGCAGATCAGAGATTAACAGAGCAATTTCACTTCATATTACAGAAAATTTGTTTAAAGACAGATGTGGTATACATATCACATGATCTAAATAATCATATGCAAGTTGTTTTTTTAAAAAAAATTACATTATCATGCTGACTATTTAACTGTTACAAGCTAAACAGCCTGACCAGTACTCCTAGGATTCTGTTTTGGTTTTCAGCCTTCTGGAAATAAAAGTGAGCTAGTAATCCAATTTTATTTGGGATTTATGACCTTCAATTCCTAAACACCATTTACAATCAGGGAAAAAAACTGTGAGAATTTGAAAATATTTTATTTATATATACTAACATATAAATAATTTATAACATTAATAAATTATATTATCTTTCAAATTGAAAGATTTACCATATATGCTTATATAAGGATAATTAAAAATACATAAAATATATTAACTATTCACCAATTATTGCCTGATTTTTAAGTTTGTTTTAACACCTTAATCTCCACAGTTCAACTGCTCGTGTTTTGAAGTCATGTTATGTCACTGTATGCTCAAAAAATACAAATGACAGAACTAGCTCACATAATTTACAACTGAGGAAGTATCTTTTAAAACCCTACCAGTTTCACAGAATCCAAATTATTTTGCATCTTTGGAGAATCGAAACAGATTTGGCATTATTTCAGGTATCCACAAAACAGTGTGAAGAAAATGCCAGTAGAATCGCTGTTAATGAAAGAAAAAATGTTTTCAATACATGGGCATATCCAAAAGTTAATAAATCTTATATATAAACATACAGACCTTCACCTACAGTCTGTTGCTAGCTGAAGCACCTAAGACTTGATCAGATCACAGAAAAAAATTTTCATTAATCAAATCACAATGCATCACAGTGAAATCCAACCGGACTTTGTTTTGGCAATAACAACTTTAAGAACTGCAGATAACTCTAACAGTTGTTTTTCGTCAAAAGTAAATGTTTAAAGTATGATTTTATTTTTTCTATAATCCCTGGAAATCTCTTTAGTCATGATAATGAATTAAGAAATTATATTGATATTAAAATGAAAGTTGTTCAATTATATTTATTTTCCAAACATTCAATTTCTGAGTAAGAGAAAAGATTATCTTCCATCTCTTTTACCAACTTTTAGACCTAGAAAAGATGGCTAAATCACATCCAGGATCCCATCAAATAGAGCAGCTTCACTGCCATAAAATGAAAAATTGGGGTTTTCTTGGTTTGTTTTCTTGTTGATATTGTGTTTCTTAGTTGGTTTTGTTTGTTTGGGGTTTTTCTCAGGGAGAAATCTGTCAGTGAGAGTTCAGGGGAACAAATACTGTTTTTTCACCAGGTGTTTCACTATATGAGCAAAATTAAAAGAACAGTCTATTGACTTCCTTTGGGAAAATTTTGAGGAAGCATTATGTCAAAATATTTTGACATCATGAAATATAAACAGATTGCACAGGAAATCTGAAGAGTATTAATCCCTCAATAATATTCTTGTATTTTCCAGTATTTGTGGCATTTTTCTGGGGTTAGTCAGGAGAAAGTTATTTATGGAGAAGAGGCAGATAAGAAGAGAAAGGTATAATCTGAACTGCAAATATGATGATACAACAGGAACAGTGGAAGTAGGAAAGTATAAGAGGATTTTTAAAGATATTTTACATCTAGGATGTAAAGAGCAAAAGGAGTCTCTAGTAATCAAAATCCTTAATAACAACTTCTATTATTCAAATTTATGCTTTAAAAAAAATGAAAATACCCATTACAATATCTTTTAAAAATAAATACACAGGTGTAAATGTTACTTTTAAGCACTGAGATAGTGTTAACAAGTCAATTTCCAACATTTTTTTATTTCATTATGGATCTAAGGATTTTCACACAATAGCAGCTAAAGTTCTAGTGTATCTTGGAATTATTGTAGTGGTCAACAACCTTCATCATGGAAAGATGACTGAATGACTAAATTTTTAAAAAATGGTCTTTCTGAACGACTGGAATGTATGGTTAGAAGCAATAGTGTAAGCTATTTAATGAATTTTAGGCAGAAATGAACATTCATACATTCTATGTAATGGAATTCAGGCAGAAGTAGTAGATCTATGAAAAAAATATCAGGAAAGGAAACTCTAATAAAAAATGTATTATAATATATATATTATATAGGTGGTACTGCATATATCATCCTTTAGTGAATATCAAGAAAAAAGATCTTTTTAGTTAATATCTACAAAATTAAGGGATTGCAGCAGCTCCCTTATGAGGAAAGGCTCAAGAAGCTGGGACTCCTTAGCCTGGACAAGCGAAGGCTGAGGGGGGACCTAATTTATGTTTATAAGTATCTAAAGGGTGAAGGATGTTGGAGCCGGACTCTTTTCAGTGGTTTCCAGTGATAGGTCAAGGGGCAACGGGCTCAAGCTGTAACACAGGAAGTTCCACTCAAATATGAGGAAAAACTTCTTTACGGTGAGTGTGACAGAGTACCGGAACAGGCTGCTTAGGGAGGTTGTGGAGTCCCCTTCTCTGGAGATCTTCAAGAATTGCCTTGATGCTGTCCTGAGTAATGTGCTGTAGGCATTCCTGCTTTAGCAGGGGAGTTGGACTAGATGATCTCTAGACGTCCCTTACAAAACTGACAATTCCATGATTCCGTGATTTCTGATATGATCCTGTGCAAGGGACTTTGGTATAATGTGATCAACTCAGAAAGTAACTTTCCCTCATATCAGAGGGTATTAGTCTGAACTAAATACCTTTATCATCCCAAGGATACTAAATTCCTTCATTCTGCTTTTTAGTCTTTTTTTTTTTTCTCCTAGGTGACTTTCAGAATTTGGTAAAATTTATCTAGATTTGTAAGACAGCAGAAGTAGAATTATATGACACCCCACAGTATCAGTTATCCAGTACTGTTATAAAAAGTAATAAATACAGCTTAAATGCTAACCTCATCAAAAGAAATTTAAGTAGCTTATAAAGCTCTTGAACAGTCGAATGTTGTATATAGCAAAACTTTCCATGTGCCCTTCTCATATATAATACCTTTTTCTTTCCATGAATGTCTTCTCAGAATTAATTTTTTTTTTTGTTAAAAAGAGTTTGACTGCAGTTCCTTTTTAAACAGCACTCTGTAGGATAGTGTATTTATGCAGTAATTTGGTGCTCCTGATAATTTATTATCTGGAATCAAATCAAATCAAAACAACACTTTTCAAGAGCGTAACAGTAATGTAGTGGTAATTTCTTTCCTCCCCCTCATGAATTCTACATTACAAGACACTAAATCTGCTAAGGAAGGAGTGGACTGATTTGTAGAAAGTGTTCAGAGAGGAGTATTAAGTCTTCAAGTACATAAATGTAACTGGGACGGAAATATTTTCTAATGGGAGACTTATTTTTCTGGCTTTCTTTGCAGGACAAGACAAAGCCCTTTAATTTCACTGTCAAATCTAAAATACCACTGTATGAAATAGAAACAGTTGCTTTTAATGAAACAACATATATTGGATTTTTGTGGCAAGGTTTTAGTAGCATGGATGTTACAGTGGTTGTTTCTGTCAGCAGCTGCTAGAAGATTCCCCTATGTCTGATAGCTGGCTCCAAAATGGACCTGCTGCTGGCCAAGGCTGAGCCTATCAGCAGTGGTGGTAGCACCTCTGAGATAACATATTAAAGGAGGGAAGGGAGAGAGGCAGGAGAACCAAATCAGCAACTGCAGCTGGAGTGAGAATACACAATAGAAGTCTGCAGACACCAACGTCAATGAAGAAGAAGGGGAAGTATGTGCTTTATATGCAGGAGCAGAGATCCTCCTGCAGCCTGTGGTGAAGACTATAGTGAGGCAGGTTGTGCCCCTGCAGCCCATAAAGCTCCATGGTACAATGGTGGAGTGGATATCCACCTGTAACCTGTGGAGGACCCCATAATGTAGCAGGTGGATGCCCGAAGGAGGCTGCAGGAAGCTCATGCTGGAGCAGGCTCTTGGCAGGACCTGTGGATCAATAGAGAGAAGCACATGCTGGAGCAGGTTTGCTGGCAAGACTTGTGACCCTCTGGGGAACCCATACTGGAGCAGTTCCTAAAAAAATGCAACCCTTATGAAGGACTCATGTTTGAAAAGTTCATGGAGGACTGTCTAGCGTGGGAGGAACCCCATGTGGGAGCAGGGGAAGAGTGAGAGGAGTCACACTCCTGAGAAGGAACAAGTGGCAGAGAGAATATGTGATGAACTGACCACAGCTCCCATTCCCTTTCCCCATGTGCCACTTAACATGGGAGTTAAGTTAAGCTCAGGAAGAAGGGCTGGGTGGGGGAAAGTGTTTTAGGATTTAGTTTTTATTTCTTATTACCCTTCTCTGATTCAATTAGTAGAATTTCAACCAATTTCCCCAAGTCAAGTCTGTTTTGCCTGTGGTAGTAATTGGTAAGTGATCTCTCCCTGTCCTTATCTCAACCCTTATTATACCTTCTCTCCTGTGTCCAACTGAGGAGAAATGGCTTTGGTGGGCACCTTGCATCCAGTCAGGGTTAATCCACCACATCACATAATATTATACACGCAATTTTGAAATGTTCATTGAATTTATTTAAAAGAGATAGGAAAATTCAAGAAGTGAACCTAAAAGATGTACGCTTTCATCTGAGAATCAGAGCTGGAGCTGATCAGGGCTGACCATGATTATGTCAAACTGTAGCTTTAAAACTATATATTGAAACTATGTAAAAAAAAAAAATATATTGAAACTATGGTAATACCCATAATAAGCTCCTAGTTTCATTTCAACAGACCAGTCTCAGTGCTACTTTGTGACATTGTTCACAAAAATGAAAAATGGATGCAGGTAATTCAGAAGGCTACTAGTTTATTCCCAGCATGACAACTATTTCTGTGCATGAACGATTTTCCAGAAATACACAGTATCTAACAGTCAAGCAGCTGAGCCTATTAGAGTTACAGGGAAAAGAGAACTAGGTGACGGATGCTAAAATCCTACATGTCCTGCTCCAACAACACTGCTTTAATTTTTCTTTTTTATCATACGAATAATGAAGACACAATGGAAAAAAATACTTACTGATCCAAAGTCATCATTGGCAAAATGTTGAAACTGTTAGTTAATTCAAGAATTTGGTTTTTTAAGCAGCTCAATAAAAATACTTGAATTTCTTTTAAGATTCAAAAAATTGTATTAGAATTGTATATACCTGCTAATAGAGTCATTGCTGATGTTACAATATACATTCTTTGCAAAAATGTTAAAAAAACCCCAATGCCATTATTCATAAAATTTAACAGCTGGAGAGATGTTATATATATAGTTATATAGTTATATATATAGTTATATAGTTATATGGTTATTTTAAGGACCAGATAATTTTCTTTATTACTAAGCAGTTACAAAATATCTTTCTACTGGTAAACCTGAAAAGGTAACATTTCTTTTAGTTGAATGTCTCTTTTGGAAAAAACTCCTCTCCATATAAGGTTAATACTTCCTTGTTGATTTGACCTTACATCATATATAAAATATAAATGAAATTATTTTCCAAATATTTCACATATTGCAGTTACTATAAAATATTCTTTTATTAAAATTTACTGGGTTTTAATACATTTGAGATCAACAGATCCAATGTATTTATCTAGCCTGAAATGCATTCTAGTGTCAACAATACTCTTATGGAGAAATAATTTCATATCAAAGAGGAAATGAGCTCTTCACGGAAATCAACAATTTTCTTTCTTGGTAATCTTTAGTACAAGTAAAAGAACAACTTAATAGCCTGGGAGTAACTCAAATTTTCAGACTGTAACAAGCATGGCATACATTTAATTAGACAAAATACTTTTTTTCTGGAATATGTATGTAACATATAAAAGACATCGTACAGGCATACACAAATAATATCTGAATGCTAATCAAATTCTAGCCTTTTTTGTTTCCAGAATTTCTCAAATCACTTCTATCTATTACATTCTTTCATTCAGGATTTTATATCTTAGAGTGTACATGACTGTATACAACTAAAGAAGATGCCAGATACAAGAAGTTTTCTATGCCTTGAGTAAATGTGTTTGACCCACAGTACCCAAGAAACATGCAGAGAATCTCTACTAAAACAAAGAGAGTTGTTTGTTTTTTTTCTTTTTTGTCTCTGTTCTCCTTGGAAATCATAGGAAGGTAATAGATGGATGAAAATGTCTTTTAAGTTTCAATTTTTATTTTTACCAAAGATATACATAGGAAAAATTGTTCTTTTTTTTCGCCTTCCAACATGCTAATGAAATTTACATATCTTAACTGATGGACTATACTTATTTTCATCCCCCTAAGAGGATTTTGACATCAACAGAATGACTACCCCATACTAATTTCAAGTTAAGAACATTTTAAAGGCAGTTAAATGATGCACAATAAATGTTACCATACTATGAAAATACATCTGCAAAATCACAATTTGTAATGGCATTAAATTTTGTGGTGTTTGTCAATGCTACATATGTTGAGATATAGTAATAGAATATGTGTTGATATAAAGCTATGTATACTTATATATAACGGTAACAGATCATTAATGCAAGAACTAAAAAAATAACAAACCACATTTTTTAAACAAAATTCACAATTCATCAGAGATACTTCATGTCAATTCAAAGGCCAAAGCAAGTTTTACAGTAACAATACCAACATTTTTTTTAAGACTTTTGGGGAAAAAAAATCCTGATAAATCCTTTACAAAAAAGGTCCTATAAATAAGTCCAGCCTGGGCAAAGGACTTATAACTGTAAGCTATTTAAGATACCTCTAGGAAACAAAAGAGATTAGCCAGAGTAAAATTCTCTGCCAAAACACTGAGAAATAAGCTCTGAAGTCTGAAATAACCTATACCTACAAAACCAATGAGGTAGGTTTTTTAAGTAGATAATTTCGTATTACAAAGTTGCAGCTTCCACCTCCCTTGCTCTTATTTTCTCTATACACTCACAAATCCTATTTTGATTAAAATTACATCTGACTAACTTATGAAAGTTTTGGAGTACTGCCCAGGATAGCACCATTGTTCATTTGGCAACTTCAGCAAATCTAGCATCAATCATTCCATACCATATCTCTGTTTCCAAGCTGGAGTTTTAAACGTGTAATGGAAGGTGAAGGAGAGGAAGGAAAGATGGTTGTTTTGTTTGTTTGTGGTTTGTGAGATTGTATGTGAAGTGAACAGATACCATATCACTAAGTCATTTATGATGGCAATATACACAGAGATAAGTAAAGGCAAATACTTTCCAAACTTTGAGCCAGGACTGCACAAAGGAAACTTTGGCACAACTTCTTGACCTAGTGAATGCTGCTGAAAATGTTTTCATTGTTTTCAATGGTAGAATGCTATGCTAAAGGGCAGCAGCTTCAAAAAGCTGTATTCCTTCAGTCGGTTCCCCCAGTGCAAATTCTATGAAGGAACTCCATGAAGGAAAGAGGTTCCAGGTCATTTAATTCAGCTGGCATAGCCAGGAACAAGTAGTTTCTGATAATGTTACTTAAAATAATTGTTCTATGAGATGCAACAGAATCTAACAATATCAGTGAACTTAGAGAATGGAAAGATAGGTTACAGAAAGATGTAATAAAAAAGGAATAGTCTAATGTATCTGTTCATTTTTACTTTTTTCTAATTTATTAAACTGCTATCTCCCACCAGTAATTCCATTAGAAAACCAAATGAGAAATCAGGATCTGAGAACACTCACTATGAAACTAAGAGTTCCACTGAAATCAGGAGGAAAGATTGTGGAAGAAGAATATGGTTCTAAGTTTGACAGCAACAACTTTTTTATCAAACTAACGCTGATGTTCAGTGTTGAATGGAGCATTGAGCTACATCTGTGTTTCAAAACAGCTCTGAAAGCAAATATGACAAAATTAATTGGAGGTCAGATACTGGGAGAGGGTGTAAGAATGTTTTGGTTTTTTTCAGTTTTGAAGTTGATTTCTCAAGTGATTTTACCTGAAGAGGCTAATGATTAGCTTGGGCGTGACTGACACCTCTGCTTTGCTCAACAGTAAATCCAAAATTATTGATAGAGAGTACCAGTTGGTGCTCAGGAACTGACTAAACCAAAGACAGTATCTCTGAATAATCTCATTTCATTATAAGATCTAGAAGCTTGTTTTATTATTTATTGTGAAGTGAAAAACATATTTGCAAAACAAATTTCAACTTGACCGTGACTTAATTAAGTAATAAAACATAGACTAGATTCTGCTGTTGTGAAGGACTTTTTGTTGCTGATTTCACTTGGATTAAGTAAATAAATAAATGGATAAGTATAATAAAAAATAATGATATAAAAAGTAAAAGTAAAAACGAAATTCCTTCTTCATGATTAAATTAGCAAATGCAATAACTGATATGTTGACTGGACTTTCATCAAAGTTGATAAGACATCTCTATAAGCCTGTATCTTAACTCCATTAATATAAGTTCTTTCTAGGGGGATATCAATTACTTATAGCAAGAAGAGAGCAAAATTATTTCCAAAAAATAAGAGATGGAAGCCTAGTAGTGATAATTCCACTTTTCATTAAATATGGAAGTCTCTCCAGATGAGTTATCATAGAATCATGAATCATAGAATCATTTGGGTTGGAAAGGGACCTTAAAGATCGAGTTCCACCCCCCCTGCCATGGGCAGGGACATCTCCCACTACACCAGGTTGCTCAAAGCCCCATCCAGCCTGGCCTT
>JAOTQQ010000019.1:45567269-45580459 GCA_026546715.1 Gallinago undulata
CCAGCCTGGCCTTGAACACCTCCAGGGATGGGGCATCCACGACCTCCCTGGGCAACCTGTTCCAGTGCCTCACCACCTTCATTGTAAAGAATTTCTTCCTAATATCTAATCTAAATCTCCCCTCTTCCAATTTAAAACCATTTTCCCTTGTCCTGTCACTACACTTCCTCGTAAACAGTCCCTCTCTAGCTCTTCTGTAGGCTCCCTTCAGATATTGATAGGCTGCTATGAGGTGCTCCCCAGAGCAGACCTCATAGCAGACCCCGGAGTTATACATTATTAGGAAAAAAAAAATAAAATAAAGAAAATGTTGCAGAATGAGATATTTTCAGAAGTAACAAAGTCAAACAATTATTTTATTCTTGGAGACAAAGAATTTTATTCTTGGAGAAAATTATAACGTTCTGAAGATATCCACTACTGTAACTTGTTGATGTTAGAACAATAAAAATTTTTATCATGTCAATATTTTTCAAACTCTGTTGATGAAGAATGCATACAGGCAATGACAGGACCTGGAAGTAAGCAGTCTTTCCAAGACAATGACTGCACCTTCTCTGGCACAACAGGACACCTGTCTAGGTGAATGATAATTTCTTCTTTAAAGCAGATTATGATTATCTATTTATGGGTACTCATGCAAGTCAGGAAAAATATGTATTTTTACACTTACCTTGAGTATCTTCTGTGGCCTGATTCAAAGTTACAAACCAAAAATTTTGTAGTATATGTGAATTTCATTTTTTTTTGTTACCAATATTAATGACTCCCTATTGCTCATGATGCAGAGTCTAACGTTCATGTTATATACCCAGTACATGGCAGGAACAAAGTGGAAATATTATGGGATTACTTACAACATTGTAAGCAGAAAGATGCCCTACAAAGAAACTCAACATCTACCAAAATATATAGATTTACATAATATTATGTCAATCAGCTCTTGATTTGCTGTTTCTTGCTTGTTGAGAGTTTTATTCCCTCAATAACATCTTGCCTCTCAGAAAAATCATAAAGTATTTATTTTGTTGAAAATGTGAAATGTCTGATTTTCAAATACAGTCATGTTTAGTCAAAACTAGTTGTTTATTTATAATCACATTGAAATCTGTGTTTATTTTATTATATGCGAGGTTCTGTCCCACATCGCTATCAGAAGCAGTTCTTAATCAATCAGTCAGAGGGATGGAGCACCTCCCCTATGAAAACAGATAGAGAGAGCTGGGGTTGTTCAGCCTGGAGAAGAGAAGGCTCCGGGGAGACCTCATAGCAGCCTACCAATATCTGAAAGAAGCCTACAGGCGAGCAGGAGAGGAACTTTTTCAGGAAGTGTAGTGACAGGACAAGGGGTAATGGTTTTAAATTCAAAGAGGGGAGATTTAGATTAGATATTAGGAAGAAATTCTTTACTGTGAGGGTGGTGAGGCACTGGAACAGGTCGTCCAGGGAAGCTGAAGATGTGCCATCCCTGGAGGTGTTCAAGGCCAGGCTGGATGGGGCTTTGAGCAACCTGCTCTAGTGAAGGTGTCCCTGCCCATGGCAGGGGCGTTGGAACTTGATGATCTCTAAAGTCCCTTCCAACTCTAACTATTCTATGACTCTATAATACCCTTTAAGTCACAAAAAGAAGAAATCCTTTCCATCTAATTGCATACAGGGGACTAACTACCATGGCACAAATTCATGCAGCACTGGATTCAATTGTTTTTAACTCAAAAGCAGTAAGCCAACCCCTGACACTCATAAGAACATGAGAGGCCACTGATTAGACCTCTGTTGCTCTGATTAGACCTACAATACACAACTTTTCTGCTTGTTTGTGGTAAGAAACAAAAAGAAATTGGAAAAGAAAACTGTTTCACAATTATGTTTATTCATAATAAATGCCTTAACATATTTGTCAAACTATCCCTCCTGTGGGATATTTGCAGTCCCAGCCATAAAGAGTTTCTGGTTTCTGTTTTCCAGTGACTTCCTTCTCTAAGAAATTACCTGTTCAGTTCAACACCAATTTTGTCTTTTTTTTAAGGCCATTGTTAGGACAATCTTCCTAAATGTAAATAAACAATCAACTACAAAGACAAGTACTGGAGTTAAATGGGATATTTATGTGGTTGATGACAAGCACAATGATGGGTGATAATTCTTCTAGGTGGTGTGTCCCACCTTCTTTTTTGTGGTATATTTTCACCAACTCCAAAGTATTACTATTGTCTATATAGAAGAAAGCAAAACAGAAAGATCTAGCAAAATGTACCCAGATTCAAAATTACTCTTATATTTAAGATCAGAATCAAGGAATCATAGAATAGTTAGAGTTGGAAGGGACCTTAAAGATCATCAAGTTCTAACCCCATAGAGATCATTGAGTTCCAACCTCCCTGACATGGGCAGGGACACCTCCCACTAGAACAGGTTGCTCAAAGCCCCATCCAGTCTGGTTTTGAACACTTCCAGGGATGGAGCATCCACAATTTTCCTGGACAACCTGTGCCAGTGTCTCATCACCCTCACAGTAAAGAATTTCTTTCTAGTATCTCATCTAAATCTCCCCTCTTTCAGTTTAAAACCTTTACCCCTCATCCTATGGCTACATTCCCTGAAAAGTGTAAGAATTATCTGAATACATTAATGTTCATGGAAGGAAATGCATATTTCAATATTACCCTGTCACGACTCTAAAAGTGTAGAAAATTCCCAATTATACAAATTAAAGAAGGGGAAAAAAATCATTATCTTCCTGAGAATGCGCAAACTTGAGTCTGCATTGTCAGGTTTTTCTAAATCACTGGGGCATGAGAGAGAGAGAGAGAGAGAGAGGAACAAAGGGAGGCAGGGAAAGAGAGAGGGAGAGGGACAAGAATCATGGAGCTGGCAAGATCATGGAGCAGATTATCCTGGAATTTCTCCTAAGTCAGGTGGAAAATATGGTGTTGACTGGTCACAACCAATATGGCTGCACCACGGGCAAATCATGCCTGACAAATTTGGTGTCCTTTCATGCCACAGTATTGGTAGATGAGGACAGAGTAACTGACATCATCTACCTCAACTTGTGCAAAGCATTTGACACTATCCTGCACAAGATATTTGCCTCTAAATTGGAAAGTCATGTATTTGATATAGGGACTACTTGGTGTACAAGGAACTGGCTGGATGGCCACACTCAAAAGGGTTGCAGTCAATGAGTTAATGTACAAGTGGGTGCCAGTGACAAGTGGTCTTCGTGAGGGGTTGGTCATGAGACCAGTGCTGTTAACATCTTTGTCAGTGACATACGTAGTGGGATAGAACGCACACCCTCAGCAAGTTTGTCTCTTTGAGATACAGAGTGTCAGAGTAATTTTTCAGGTAATATAGATATGCCCCAAAAAAACACAAATAGAAAAGAATATTTGTAAAAAAAAAAAAAAAAAAAAAAAAAAAGGAACAAATATTTTAAACTATCTCTAAAAAAAAAGGTAAAAACATTTTTGTTGAAAACTATTCTAAGCCATGTTCATGTGCTGTTATTTCTCATTTGCATGTTCTCTATTTTTGTACCAAATTAAACTCTAATTTTATAAAGAAAATCAATGAAACATAATTTGAATATGGTATCTACCATGGCCAGCTTACTTGAACAATAGTAAAAGTCTTGTCTCACACAATACAAAAATCCTCTTGCTGAGTATTTTTTGAGATATTTGCCCAATGTTTGAGTGTGCTGGTTTTATTAATGTCAATAATTTATTGTATCCGATCAAGATACTCAAATGTTTGCTGTCATTAAGAGGAAAAGATTCCTTCTGCAGTTTTATTTATTTATTTATTTTTAATAGCAGTGCTATGATTTTAATTTCCATGTTACTTTTTAAATTAAATGAATGCCTATTTTCTCTAGTAATAATTTTGGGGTTTCCATTATTGTAGCATGCAGTATGTTATCTGTTGCATCAGTAACACAATAAAGGAGAACAGCTACCACAATTTTTATATTTACATATAGATTAAAAACAATTTAGCCTTTTCAAAATATGTGTAACATGTTTATTCACAGCTAAATACTTTCACTTAGCAGAAATTAAAGCAAGACTATAAAGCTAAACTGAACAAGTGACCTATGACATATTCCAGGGAACTTCATTATAAGCTGTTTCTGAAATCTGAAATCCATTACATTCCTGACTTTAGTAAAGTCATTATTTCCCTACCTTTACAAACAATAAAATAAAGCATCTTGTGAAATCTGGAATTAAAAGTTCTACATTTCTTTAGCTTTTTATTCATGCAAAGTTATAGTCATGTGGAGTTTAATATTTACTTGTATTTAGCCTGAACAGTTAGATGAGATTTTTTCCCCTAAAATCCCCCATACAATAAAACACTTAAAAATTCTAAAACACAAACTACACAGAATAACACTTTACATACTTCCTCTCCTGAAGCTATCTGATTTGTTTCATAGATATCAAAACAAAATAATGCCATGCAATTCTTTTTTTTTCTAATCCAAAATATATGAGAAACAAATATTTTACAGACTCATTGCATGAGCAAGAAATAAAGCATCACATATAGAGTCCTTTCTAAGCATTTATTAGCAGTCTCATGTAAAGGTTGCATTTGCCAAAGTAAGCCTCATAAAATCCACAACCAGTGTATAAGCTGCCTACAGTGCAACAAACTAATGAGGTTAGGAAGGTAGTACATCACCTGCAGTACTGAAATTAAAAAAGCAAAAGAGAAATACTTAGTAAAATGTGACTCAGTCCAGTAGGGTAGGAAGAGATACATGGACAGAAGACAGAACTCTTGAGGGCCTAATGGATCCAGAGAAAAGGGACAGATGGAGGTGAGGAGCAGATTTTACTGTTTTTTCAGTGGGGAATCATAAACCATGAACGTTATGGACAGGGTTTTGTACCAATGTCACAGGCATTCAAATTTTAACATTTTGCTGGAACAATCATGTTTGGTCAATTAACCAGTGAAGAGCTCTGGCCAATTGTACAAAGGGACTGTAAGAGCTGGAGAGGGACTGTTTACAAGGAAGTGTAGCAACAGGACAAGGGGCAATGGTTTTAAATTGGAAGAGGGGAGATTTAGATTAGATATTAGGAAGCAATTCTTTACAATGAGGGTTGTGAGGCACTGGAACAGATTGCCCAGGGAGGTCGTGGATGCCCCATCCCTGGAGGTGTTCAAGGCCAGGCTGGATGGGGCTTTGAGCAACGTGGTGTAGTGGGAGATGTCCCTGCTCATGGAATTCTATGATTCTATGAATTATTTGCCACTGTGTTTTAAAATTGAAGAATAAAATTGAATTTTGGACAGGCAATCAGTAAAGAAAGAAATGCAAAGATAAAGACATTTTTCCTAATGCTCAAGGTGAATTCTTATTTCCTGACTGAAATGATACCTCTGACCTATCCATTTCGCTACCTTGTTGCTGTTCTCCACTGAACCACTTTTTCACTACTTGTCACATCTGGGCCTCTCTAAATAACTGGCACTGAAGGGTAGTATTAGAAGCTATGCCTACTTTACTACATGCTACGGTTTGTTGACAGAGAGTGTGAAGAAATAGCTGTGTTGCTTCTCTATGTCCCTAGAGTTCAATGTGCTCTGACAGCTTAAGCCATCAGATCTGTTGTCTACAAATTGTCTGCACCAGAGATTTGTAGCCAAGAATGATTTAGCTTTATATATGGACTTATACAAGTCTATTCATGCACTATTAATTTTGCATGTCATAATAAGTGTTAAATTAACTCCATGTACAATTCTACGATGCAAGAAATATAGACTAACAGAGAAGAATTAGTATTTTTCATTCAAAATGCATTTTAAAAAAGAAAGGAAAAATATACTCTGCATGACTCATGCTACAAAGATTTGAGAACTAAAAGAACATGTATGAGGAAAAGACAAAAACCATTTATAAAGATGGGAAAAGACAAGACTCAGGGGGATGTAATAAAAACCTATAAATATACTCAGGGAACACTGTTATTCATGGAAATACTGGAAGTTATTCATGGTATTAAAACAAAGAAATAAAATTTTGTTGAAGTTAAGAGAAGAAAACGTTCAAATTCACTTATAGAAAGTAATTACTGAATGACACACGCTTAAACAGCAAATTGATGATGGTGGTGCAACACACCTAAGAAACAAATAACAAGGGTGAGTTAGTGGTTTGAGCCTACATCTAAGGTTTCTGGAGTTCCAGAAAGAAAATCATCATTCCGCTTTATTTCTAACCTGTGGAAAGCCTCTTACTTGCTATGACTTAGGGTTTTTTTAAAAAATAAATTAATTTTCATAGGAGTATAACTCCAACAGATTCCAAGGGCTCTTACACTCCTAAATCACTCATTTCTTTTCTTCAGGCCATTTATACTATCATTTCACTGATATATTATTACATTCCAGGGTTTGAAGAATTATTTTCTTTTTATATTTACTTTATGCTTTAGGTTAAGTTCCTCATAAGAAACAGAAATTGACTGAAGTTATTTCAGTTAAAATAAATAAAAAAAAAAAGAAATAATATAACACTAATGAAAAAGCAAGGTTTTGCAAAGTCTTACAGATATATGTCAGGAATCACACAGTAGGAATAATTTTTATTTCCTACTGGATTTGAAGATTTATGCATAATAAAATGACTATATATCTTAACCTTGGATAAATAAGACAAAGTTGAGCACCTCAACTTCAGCAACGATGACAAAACAATAAACTTGGGTCCTATTTATATCCTGCTATTCAAAATAGCTGTTTTACCTTTCATAAAGTGTTAGTAAATCCAATGACTTGGCGGGCTTGAAAGTAAAACATTTTCAAAATGCAAAACAAACCCAACATAACTTTCTATTTTTTTTCCTACTTCAGAATAGCATGTTTCAATTCAAGTCTAGTATTTCTCACAATGGTGAACAGTAAAATTTAAACCTCTTTGAGGATACATTTATTTACCAGAATTGTAATAATTTTCTGCATAGAAGTTGATAAGTAAGTTTGTTCTTTTTATTTGACACTGTTTTAAATAAACTTTTCAACTTGATATATTTAAAAAAATAATATTGAATAAGATTGAATAAAAGAAATGTAACTAAATGGCTTCTGCATGCCTTTGTAGATTCACTTACCTAAGGTAACTCTTTTGTTTCAACAAATAAGCAAGCAGTTTAAAGACTAAAAGTTTTCACCTTCTTTCACTTCTCAAAATAAGGTTCCATATTTTTTTTTCCTAGGGACTGGAGGTGAAGCCTGACCATAACTTCCACTGTATTTCATAGGTATAGGAGCTGACTGTGCCTTCAGATGTTCTTTCACATTCTGGATAGGCTTTTTTTTTTTTTATATTTTTTTTTTTACTTTTTTTTTTTTCTTTTATTCAAAGAGCCAGGATTCACCTACCAAAGGGGAGGAGGAAGCAAGAATAGACTGTTTTGTTTGTATTAGATCTTTTCTGGTTTTGCAGATATCATCCTGCTAAGGAGACACTGTGATCTCTTCAGAAATAAGCATATCATAGAATGAATCTAGCATTGACCTAGTACAGCCAAGTTACCATTTAACTATGTCCCTCAACACTACATATATACTTCTTTTAAATACCTCCAGGGACAGTGATCCAACCACTTGCCTAGGCAGAAGTTTCCAATGCTTGATAACACTTTCAGTGAAGAAAATTTCCCTAATATCCCTAAATCTAAACCTCCCCTGGTGCAACCTGAGGCCATTTCCCCTTGTCCTAACACCTGTTACTTGTGAGAAGAGACCAACACAGCCCTTGCTACAACCTCCTTTCAGGTAATTGTAGAGAGTGATAAGGCCTCCCTTCAGCCTCCTTTTCTCTAGGATAAACAACCTCAGTTTCCTCAGCCACTTCTCATAAGACTTGTTCTCTGGACTCTTCACCAGTTTTGCTTCCCTTCCCTGAACGCAGTCCAGTACTTCAATGTCCCTCCACAACTGAACACAGCACTCAAGGTGCAGCTTCACTAAGTGCATTGTACAGAGGTACAATATCTTCCCTAATACCTACTGGCTACACTATTTCTAATATAAACCAGGATGCTGTTAGCCTTCCTGGCCATCTGGGCAAACTGCAAGTTCATATTCAGGTAATTGTCAACCAACATTTTCAGGTCTTTTTGTGCTGGGAAGCTTTCCAGACTCTCTTCCCCAGGTCTGGACCCAGCATGGGGTTGTTGTGACCGACTCAAGTGTAGGACCTGGCACTTGGCCTTATTGAATTTCATACCATTGGCCTTAGCCCATAATACAGCCTGTCCAGATGCTTCAGTAGAGCCTTTCTACCCTCAACTTCTTGAGTTTATAACACTTCCACTCAACATACTGTCATCTGCAAACTTACTCACCACAACTCTGTGGGCTGAGCCACCCAGACAGTTTTTTTACTCAATAACGTGTATATCCATCCAAGTCATAAGTAGGCAGTTTCTCAAGGAGAACACTGTGGAAGATTATGTCAAAAGCTTTACTAAAATCTAGGTAGACAATATCCACAGTCTTTCTCTGATCCACTAAACAGGTCACCTTGTCATAGAAGGAGATCAGGTTAGTCAATCAGAACCTGCCTTTCATGAACCCGTGCTGAATGGGCCTGACTGTCTTGTATGTGCCCTGTGATGTCACTGCACAAGGCTCCATAACATTCCCTGACACTGAAGTCAGCCTGACAGGTCTGTAATTCTCCAGATCCTCCTTTTGGCCGTTTGTGCATAAAACAGAACAACTACTTTGATTTAAGTTTCATTATATACTAGCATCAGGAATGCAGATTTTTACTGACACAATGCAATTTCAATTTTTTGGACGTTTGCTGTGAATCCTGGCAGAGTATTTTGGAAGACTACATCAGGCATTGTTTTCCAGTTGCATGGTATTATACAGGGACTACAGTGTATCTACAGCCAATGCAGAAGGCAATTTTTTTTCTTGGAATACCCTAGCAGGAGAATCACTGAATATGCACTACAAAGAAGCAAGACAAACTTCTAAGCTTTTCCCATGTTTGTCTCGTAGCCTTATACTCATGTGTAGAGCAACTTCCACAACATATAATTGGTGCTTAAAATCCCTGTTTAGTGTTAACATGTATTTCTCATTCAACATTACAGAATTTCTTTCATAAATATGAAACAACACTACAATCTGGTCTGGAGAACCAGACCAAAAAGGCAAAATTTTTCTTTTCTTGATGTCTTCAGCACTGGAATGCTATTTTCCTGTCCATAGTTTTGGCTGGAAAATGTCTATTAGAGACTTTTTTAATTTCTCATTACCATTACAAATGTATATGCATTTCAATAAAAATACTAGAAATAAATATAGAGGTCAGAGTTGGGCTGCAGGCAACTAGCCTTTATCCAGCTTTTGAGGGGTTTAAATTTTGTACCAAAATTTCATGGTACGACTCCAGAATTCTTCAAAATTGTACAAAAATAGAAAAAGATATGAAAAAGGAAAATACGTGTATCTAAAATATTGGAGCATTTTAAGATGCTCACTGAACATTCTCTTTGCTTTGCTGAACTGAAAATACTCCAGAATAGCTTTGGTATTTCCCTCTTTAAGAACATAGATCCTCTTTGCATTTCATCTATAAAGCTTCTTTGAACTCAAGTAATTTAAAATATCTGCTCCAAATTGAAGAAAAGTTGATTGTTATAATTTTTTTCAGAAAGTTTTCCAACACTGAGGTCTGAACACACACTGTAGAGACTGATAAGTTAATATATTTAATCTTCTTTTAGGAAACGGGCATATTAAAGACAGACATTATTTTTGTGATAATGGCTTTACAAAATCACTGTAAAGCCAACAGTTTAGCTCTTTGACTCAGTTAATGAAAGTCACAGGTCATTTTGTCTAGCTATAAGTATTTTTCTCACGGTTTCCAGTTAGTGAATATTTTTCCCAGTTAGGGAAGATAGATTTTATATCATGCTTTATTTGCTTTGTTAGAAAACTTGACTGACTGATCACAGTGTCTCTATAACATCACATTACAGTGTCCATATATTAATAATGAGAAAGGGAGAAATGGAAACATACTGCAGTGGAATATAAAAATCCTGGATCTGACTTCAGATGTACCAAAGATCTTTGGCTTCCAGTGAAGTGCAACGTGCATCACATGTACAAAAATCTATTTTAGGTCATGCACTGAAAGTTCAGTGATAAAAAGGATAATCTGTTTAGGAGGAAAAAAAAAAAAAAAGAAGGAAAATAGAAAAAAAGGAAAAATAAAGACCCAACTGCAACTGTCTTATGAATAATAGTTGATCATATAACTGAAGATTCAGATCATCAATTATCAAGTTTTACTATCTTGTCATTGATAATAAATAATATTTTTTACTAGCCAGAAGGATCATTTACCCAACAGAGAATGTTCTTCTGTTATTCCATCTTTGAAAACCAAATTATTTCCTATTTCACTTGTTGTGTATATATATATATGTGCTGCATTTAATGTACTCAGCTTTCCTAAACTAAATAATCTAAGCATTGTAAATATGTATATATTATGTACTCCTTGGTGTTGACCACTTCTTTCTTTCAGCTTCATGTTACAGGGGTAAGCAAAGTTTTAGTCTTCTTAATATTTTTCCAGTTTCCTTACTCTTTTTTTGTCTAGAAAAATCTTAATGATAAGGTCCTCCAGAATGCCTTTTGAGGTTTACATTCCATCTTTTTCTAATGAAAAAGTTAAAAACAACTGGTATTTTCTCTTGGTCTTTTAATTGTGTTACATCAATAAACACTGGAGGCTAATCTTCACTGTTCCACACATGTAATAATGGATTAGAGCTCTTTGGAGAAAAATAATGGAGATGCCATTCCAATGACAAATATCTTTGGCTTCCTTCTTACCATAGGTGACAGTATGTTTGAATTACTCAATTTATTATGATGTTCATAAAGTCTGACATCCTTTTAAATAATGAATTATCATCTGTAGAATATTTTTTTAATGTTCTTACCTGAAGCAGTGAGAAGCGATTTACTCATAGTCATTAATGAGTAAATACAAAAAATACTGCTTCTCAGATCTTTTTTCCTGACATCTGTGATCACGTATCAATACCACAGTTGTTCTCATAAAAAACCAATACAACACAAACCACAAGTTTTTCTGTTTTTTCTTTCTTGATTTTTTGTTCGTTTTCTTTTCTGATGTTGTTTTCAACCAAACTGTAAAGCTTATGTCATGCAAAATTTTTATGGGTTTGCAAATAAAGAAAACAGGAAGACTGAAAAAAAAACTTAATGGAATTTTTCACATGCATATAATTGTTTATAATTGTTGTGTTTAGGAAAAGGGAAATAACCATCAGCCTAAGGCTTTGCTGGGAATTTTCCCCTTAGCTTCCCTCAAGTTCTTCTTTAGTCTTAGTCTTCCCTGGCCACAGTTAACACATGCCAGTTTAAGTTTCCATCTATTTTTATTTCAGTTGTCATCCTATATCTTCTCTGTCTTTGGTGCTTTGTTCTGTTCACAACAGTATGTCTTTTGTCAATATTGATATGTTTCTGTAACCGAATGGAAAGTTCAGCAAGAATAAAAACACTGAGGTTTAACACAGTGAACATAGATCTACATTTCAATCAATAATCTGACACGGACAAAGTTTATAATCTCAAAAGAACAATATGCGTAAATCAATTTGGTTTTCTTAACGAGGTCAGCAGTAGGGTGATAAGAAAAAAAACAACAACATAAACAATAGCATTGCAGTAGAGTGCTTAACTTTGACAATTTTATTCAACACCACTAATCTCTTCCCATCATTCTTTGTATACCTCAGCTATTTCAAAAACCACAAACTTTTAAGTCCACAGAATTAGAAAGCAGTTTTACCTTTACATTATTTTAGTTGATTCATCTTCCTAGATGTTACATTTGTCATGTGATTCAGTTACATGAGTATATTTTGGAAATCAATTAATATTAAATTATAAAAGAGGATTTATATGGTGTTTATACATCAGAGTTTTTTTATGATATTGGTATGCCTCTGAAAAGGTCTTCCTACTGCCAAAGGATTATTAACATTTCCATATTTATGCAATTAATAGAAAACTCTCTGGAAAAGACTTTATGGTTAATATGCCGTTTGTTTTTAAAAAAAATGTAGAATGTGTAGAATGTACACTACTGCAAACATACATACTAGCATGTTTTTTAACAAACAAGGATCCATAACAACATCATTACCTCTCTTTAACATATACCTCAACAATATGAATACACATAAATTCACTTTTGTTTACACTGAGATTTTTAGAAAGGAAATTGATAGGTTTTTTTTTTTGCTCATCATATTTTAGTTTAAAATAGCATCTTTCACTTAAAATATTGCATACAGCCAAAATCACTGAAAGCTATTAATGACCAAAGTGAAGGCATCAGACAAACCATATGCTGTGAACTATACTGGAAGACAGTGAAGGAACAGAATGTGTACTGACAACTCAAAAAGCATTATAATTTTCTTTTCTATCTACAGAGGGAGATTCCAGGACTTCAATTATGCTCTTATCTGAAAAATCAGACAGTGAGCAAGAAGACAAAGAATTAATTATTCCATATCATCCACAAAAGTGGAGCCTATCCTCACCAGCAACAATAATGTTTTTTGCTTTCTCTTTTAGTTTTATTTCTTAGTTCACCTCCTTCTACCCCTGACACAATGAGATCAGTGTTAAAATAAGTTAAATGCTATAAATTAGAATGTTTCACAGAACTTTTCTTGTACTTAGACTCAGTTCTGGAGATTAAAAAACCATGGAATTCCAGCTGATTACTGTATAGCTAACTATATAGAGAAACAGGGGAAAGGGCACTTTGAGGGAAATTAAGGAAGTTCTTCTCAGTGATATTTTAATTGGGGCCGGTGACCTTCAAATAATTAGGGAACTTAAGAAGTGGGAAAGAAGAATGTGTTCACTGAGTTTTCAAAGTATAGAACTGATCTCATTGAACTCTTTACTAGATATGAGCAATGCTGCTATTACTGATTAATCACTTATTAAAATACACTAAAATATTATTTTCATAGTTTAAATCCAGCAAGTTTTATACAAGGGATGAAATCACAGAATCACAGAATCACAGAATTGTGGTGGTTGGAAGGGACCTCAGAGATCATCGAGTCCAACCACAA
>JAOTQQ010000019.1:45582292-45609172 GCA_026546715.1 Gallinago undulata
ACAGAGCGATAAGGTCGCCCCTCAGTCTCCTCTTCCCCAGACTGAACAACCCCAGCTCCCTCAGCCTCTCCTCGTAATAAAACTCATTTTAAACCTACTTACCTATGACATTTAAAACAAGTGGTAGCAAATGGCACTGACTAGCAATAGAAAATGTAGATTTAAATGGATTAAACACCAGCCTACCAGAGAGCAACTAATTCTTTATTCAACATGGAAATGTATGCTGCTAAGAATTCACTACATGTCCAGCACAGAAATTCCATTCATTTCCATTTATCAAAGGTCCTAAAATATAACAAGAAACTATGCAATGTTGATATATAGATTACTAATCTTGTTTATTCTTACATGATTCATTTTTTCCAAAAATGAATCAAAAATATATTAACACAAGTTTGTGAAATTTTAGCAAATTCTATGGTATTACCAAGGCATAATTTCCCCATACTAGAAGAAATGATGCTCACATGGATTCTTAATCAACTATGAAATATGCACAATGGAGATTTTATCAAGATACTGGTCAGATTAATATCAGTTGAAGGTGTGATTGATAAAATAAGACATTCATACTTAGAGTTATATAATAATTTTATTTCAAAATTAGGAGAAATTTCATACATACCCTCATAATGTTCTTCTCCATGTATAATTAACTACTATAAACTCTGACTTAGACATAGAAATTCACTATAACTTTAAGCTATATTTGCCCATTAAGAAATGTACTTTACAAATAGATATTATTTTTTTCCCCAAAAAATCTCTGTATTCTAACAGTGTTTAGAAGTTCAGGTTTAGCCATTATCTATAACCTCAACTACATAAGGAAACGACAAGGTAGAGGTTTTCCAGGTTTCCAGTGAATGCTTAGGCATGGGTTTGCAGTATCGTGTGCAATGTGCTATTGCAAACTCAATAGTTCATGAAGGGTGGTAATACAACATACAGCAGGGTGGCAATTGCCTATTCCATGCTAGATTACACAGCACAAGAAATAATGGGGACTTCTGCTGTGTCTGTGGAACAGAACGGCTACAGAAGCAAATGGCAGATTTTACTTCTTCAATAGCCTGGCTTGTGAACTGGGACAAAAAACAAACATACAATTACAGCAGCAAAGGAAAAAGGAAAAAAAAAATCCAAACCCAAAAACCAAACAACAAAACCCCAAAACTTTAAGGCACTACTAAAGCCCAGCAATTCCTATTGAAACTGAAAAGTGTCATCCAATCATGTAAGAGAAGATTAATAATCATGGTGTCTCCTTTATAGATAGATTTTATAGATCTCTTTCCAGAGAAAGAGCAGAAACAGATGAAGATTGGATTGAAACTGCTGAAATGCTACAGATAAAAATCAGATTCCTTCAAGTTAAAAAAGAAATTTGGGACTCTAAGTGTACTTTGGAGCTTCCGGGCTCAAGCAAATCAAAAACACTTAGATGTCCAACTTCCTATTTCTACTTTTAGGAATCTATAATTTTAATGTTTAAAAGTTCTCTAAAGGAATTTTAAGTATCTAAAAGGGAATACCAAGGCTAAGACTGTACATACTTAAAATAAAGTTGAGGTTTTCTCTGAAGTTCAATGATCAAAGACTTTGCTAAAAATTCACTTTTTGCTCTTCAGTTAACTTCCTCAGGGATTACACTAGGCATAAAACAAATCCACGTATAATACAGATATGCTTCCAAATAAGGTATTTAGTCCATTTCTGAAAGTATTTTTGCTACATCTAAGAGAGTGGCTGGGTTAAACAAGAGAGAAGCTGAAGGGGAGTCTGCTACTGCTCACTAGCTCAATAGTCTTTGAGCAAACTAAACATATATGTTCTGGTCTAACCCCAGCAGGCAGTTAGGACCACACCACCACTCACACAGTTCTCTTCTTTCCCGCAAAAGGGTAGGGAGAAGAGTAAGAAAAGGAGGGAACAGAGAAAGAAAAAAAAACACCTTCTAGGTTGAGAGATAAAGAGAGTTTAATAGAACAGTAACAGAAAAGTAAAATAACAATACTAATACTTAATAATAACAGTAATGAAACAAATGACTCTCACTACCTGGTGAACTGGAACCTTCCTGAGCAGCTATTTTAATTACTTGCCCCGTGGCTAACATCATTTATATACTGAGCATGACATCTATGGTATGAAATATTCCATCGGCCATTCCATTGATCTTCCTAGGCTCCTTCTCAGCTTCTATAGAAAGCTGAGCAAAGTGCTTGAAAAAAATATAAACATTGCCTGTCAATAACTAAAGCCCATTGCTGAATGAAGTGGGTGTCCTGGTGACAGAGGATGCAGAGAAAGCGGAGCTACTGAATGGGTTATTTACTTCAGTCTTTAAAAAGCACATGGAGGATCCAGGAAACTACAGGTTGGTCAGCCTCACCTCCATCCCTGGAAAGGTTATGGAACAGCTCATCCTGGATGTCATCTCTAAGAATGTAAGAGAAAAAAAGGTCATCAGGAGTGGTCAGCATGGATTTGCCAAGAGCAAATCACACAACCAATCTGGTAGCCTTCTACAATAGAGTGATTGTCTGGGTGGATGAAGGGAGAGCAGTGGGCATTGTCTACCTTGATTTCAGCAAGGTTTTTGACGCTGTCTCCCATAACATCCTCATAGGTAAGCTTAGAAAGTGTGGGTTAGATGAATGCACATTGAGGTGGATTGAAAGCTGGCTGAGTGGCAGAGATCAGCAGTGCAGAGTCCTTTTGGAGGCCTGTGTTCCCCAGAGGTCAGTACTGGTCCGGTCTTATTCAACGTATTCATCAACATCCTGGATGAGGAGACAAGAGTGCTCCCCAAGCAAGTTTGCCGATGTTACAAAGCTGGGAGGAGTGTCTGACTCACCAGAAGATTATGCTGTCATTCAACAAGACCAAGACAGGCTAGAAAATTGCATGGTGAGGACCCTGATGAGATTCATCAAAGGCAAGTGTAGGATCCTGTACCTGGGGAGAAATAATTCCATACAAGGGTACACGTTAGAGGCTGACCTGCTCAAAGGCAGCTCTGTAGAGAGAGGCTTGGGCGTCCTGTCAGACAACAAGCTGACCATGACCCAGCACTGTGCCCTGGTCTCCTGGGTGCATTAAAAAGAGTGTGGCTAGCAGGTAAATTTCTCATTCTATTCTGCCTTGGTGAGGCTGCATCTGGACTACTGTGTCCAGTTTTGGGCTCCCCAGTTGAAGAAGGACAAGAAACTGCTGGAGAGAGCCCACTGAAAGGCTGTGAAGATTATCAAGGGACTGGAGCACCTCTCTTATGAAGAAAGTTTGAGATACCTGGGTCTGGTTAGCATGGAGAAGAGAAGACTGAGAGGGGATCTTTTAAATGCTTAAAAATATCTAAAGGGCAGATGTCAAGAGGATGGGGTCAGGCTCTTCTCAGTTGTGCCTGGTGACAGAACAAGAAGCAATGGATACAAGCTAGAATATAGGTAATTCTGTCTGAACATGAGGAAAAACTGTATTACTGACATGCCTTTCATACCAAATCAAAAACACAGCGAGCACTAGAAACAAAATTAACTCTTTCCGAGCCGAAACCAAACAACAGCCCATTCTGTTGTTGAACTGTTGACTTCAAAGACAGATTGATTTCCTCAAGTCACCTGCAATGTTCACAGTCTGTGTGTTGCAGAAAATAGGGACAATATTTTCCTATCCACAGCACAATTTTTCCCACCAAAGTCATTTTCAGACAAAAGCATGTGTTCAAGCACAAACTTCTCATATGAGAATGATATGATCAGTTTCATATCACTCTAGAACAGGCAACACCTGAGAGGCAAAGAACTAAAGCTCTTTTTTCTAGTTGTAACACTTTCTACAGTATTTTCCACAAAGCGGATACTACAATATTATTGACATTAAGACAACCAGTAAGTAGAAACAATGTGTAATAATTCAGGATCTGTCACAGTGAATTGTTTTTATGGAAAAATGATGTTCCACTGTCACCATATTCAGATTACAGATAATCAGATTTCTAATGAAAAGAATTACTTTAATTAAAAACTACTATAAATATTTATAAAATCAAAGGAAGACATTAGCACTGCCTTTCCAGGATCTGTTCATGTTAGAAGTGCTAAGTCATGCTCAGGCTTTTATAGCACAAACTCACTGACTGAACATGCAGAGAAAGGCAGAAGTAACGAACTGGCAACTTGCTCTCTCTTATACTACCCAAACACAGTAAGTTGAAGTTGCTTTTCTATTGTTCCTCTTAAGATGAACATAATGCATCAGCTAACTGTCAGAAAAACAGTTCAGATCAAGACCAGTGCCAGAATCCAACTCTAGTGCTAAGCTAATAGCATGGGAAGCAGTCTTTGAAATAACACAGTATCATCTTAACATATTACAAGCTGGTTCCCAAAGCTCCTGTTCATCTAGGCAATTTAATGACCACAGTACTAACACATACATTAAAACTAACCTGTGAATGTCTATTTCTAGTATAACATTTATTCTACATGTTGCTGGACCCGCATATTTTCAAGGCATCTCGGTGTCTTTAGTTCAATTTGGCTTCTTTAACTGAGTGCATGTAACTTGCCCTCCTCTCCCCATTATGGATTGCCATAATACATTCAGTGATAATATATATTTAACCTGTGATGATAATAATACTTTCCTAAATGCTTACCTACACAATTTATCTATATTTTGTTTAGAACACTGAGTTATTTGCTGATGTTTCAATATTTTTTCTTCCTTTTACCTTATAGTAAATATTCTGGGACAGGTTAATCTAAACATATGTTCATCTCTTAATACACGGCAAGTTCCTTTATACAGAGCACTGATCATTGAAAATGCTAAATTAGCCTTATTAGATTGTCATTTAAGTGTTTAAAAGTAGCAGTGTGGTCAGAATGCATTTTGAACAAGAGTGAATACAGAGATCTAAAAGCTTAAAAGTTAAATTCAGAAATGTTAATATTTTAGATAAATGTCATAACGTCCTCATCATAAATGAAAGCTTATGCATACAACAAGTTTCAGAAAAGCTTCTGCCCAATAGCCCATGCATTTATTATTCCTTCCAAGCTCCATTGTATCTCTGATTTTCTTCATACTACATTTTTCATTTTTCTCTTCAAGGTCCTTTTACCCCAGTTCAGAGTGTTCTCTTCTTTTGGTTTCTTTGGATGCATTAAATGCATCCTCAACATCTTTCCCCACTCAATTGTTTCTCTTTTTGAGTTCCAGTTACACACTTTAAAGTTTCTTCCCCAAGCAAATAGTGGGCGAAACATTGAGTAATTTTACCAGATATCAGTGTACTCATATTTCTCCCAATTATAGAGACATTCAAGGTTTATTTTTATGCAAATTGTCTTGAATAGAATCTGTATCAGGGAATGTGGGTGAATAGGATTGTGGAAGAAGAAAAGACCAGAAGAAGGAATAGAGAAAGCACGAAAACTGGCAGGGGACGGCCCCTGAGCAAGTCCAACCGACCCATAAACAGTGCCTAATGACACTACTGACTGGGGGGAATTCCGCCCATCTGGCAATTGGGGGTTGCAAGGGCGAGTCGGTTGGGAAAGAAAATACTTAGTACTATATAAGCTGTGTGTTTGTTGTAATAAACAATTCTGGTTGCACTTCGGACCAGTGTCTGTGCCTTCATACTCTACAAGACAATCTTCTATGGCGGCATATATCTCTGTGTTTCTGGATGTGGGGGTATGCATATACATACACCAAAACATTGTTTCAGTTGCAAGGAAGAAGAAGAGGTCAGGTTTTGAGTAATTTTGTAACGTTTTAACAGGTGGGAAAAGAGCTTTGAAAATGTTATTAATATACTATTATTGACCATGACAAAAAATAAGCAGCTGCTGTGGAACCAAGGAGGAAGAGCAAGGAATCAGATGTTATTAGAAATATCCAACAGTACCAAGATGCTTGCATTTAATTTCCCCTAGAACTATGCAGACATTAAAACTGATCACTCCTACTATTTTTTAAATTAAATTGCTTTAACTATTTTCATATCTTATTTGTTTTTCCTACCCAGAGTTTTCTAGTTCATAGGGTACTGTAAATATATTAAACACAGTGTCAGGAAATTAATACAGAATTCTTCTGGAAAAACAATTTCAAGTTCATTATTCTGAACTTTTACTCAGGAAGTAAAAGTTCAGAAAAATAAAGATCTTAACACTTACAGTTACTTAGTTGGGGAATTTAAGCTTCATTGTCATCTGTGAACATACTCAAAATAGCCCAGGATATGTTCTTGAATCAAAGTTGAATAAAAATTAAACTATTTTTAAAAGCATTATTTTACAGATAATTTGTAATTTGAATTTACTCAGAAAAGAGTAAATTCATTACGTAAATAACACTCTAACAGACAATTTTCTGGCAGAAAATGCAAACACGCATTGAATAAATTATTCATTATGAATTATTCACCTGTCCGTATTCGCTTCCTCACATCAAGTGAAATAACAGACTAAGCAAACCTCTCAGATGTCTGAATTCAATAGATGCTACAGTATCCAACCCTTTTGCACTGAACCTCATCTTTCTTATCTCAGATGGGGTTTTACATTCTTTTTTAGACCTATGTTGGATGTTTTCAATGGAAGATAATAATACCCACTTTTAATGCAAATCTCTTACTCAGAAACATGCTACCCACAAAACACACAACAAAAAAACCAATACCCAAACCCTTATTTTACAGTAAGATGTGAAATAAACCATATCTGGGACACAGAATATAAAATTATCTCCTTGCTATAACTATATTCAGTGACAGAAAAACATTATTACAATAGCTAGATAACACAATACAGATATGCACCATTATATATGCCATCTAAAGTGCTCTGGAATAAATGATTTGTGGGTTTTTTAATATATAGATATGGAACTATTTATGGCTGGTTCACTGTAATTTTGACAATGGTAAATTAAGGAAAAAATATAAACACAAAAAACTATAAAAACTAATGTAATATAATTCTGCATACTCTATAAAAATAAGTACATTTAATATTTACTGTAATAACACACAAAATTTTAAAGGTAAAAGTCTTTAAATTATCATCTTAAATTAGCATGACCAGCTGATTTATTTAAGTGCCATTATACTTTGAAGTACCATCGCTCACTTTCAGGTCATGTAACTCAATCACCAGAAAATTTACTTCTGGCCTGCACAGAATTTGATAATCACCATTTTTCCCAACTCTCTTCCTGATTCCCTACCTTCTAGTCAGTCGCTCTTGGTTTTGTATATAAGATTTGTACATCTAATATTTTGTATTATAGTGATGTCATGTATGCTGCTATTGTTATTTTAACAAACCTTCCTCAAAGAGAATATTTCAAAGACAAAACATTTTGATGCTGATACTTTTTAGAATTTTGGGATATTCATTGAGTTTCTTTATTATTTTGTGTTTTTTCTAAATTTCAATCCACATAGGATGCAAAGGATTTTTAATCTATATGACCAAGTGAAACACAGTTTGATTGTTTTTGAAGCTATTATACTTTACAACAAAGAATTAAAAAAAATTAAAAATGTAAATATGTTTAATATTTTAAAACATAATGGTGCACTCTGGAGTTTTTACACATAAATTATGCAGTCTGACAAACTCTGATTTTTTCTTTGAGAATCTTACAGAAAGCCAGAGGTCAGTATCAGCTGTTATATGTCCTTGATTAAATAGTTGAGTCAAGTTGTTAAAACTGTTCTTGTTGGGAGTCTTTTGGCTGCAAATGCAAGACAAGTGAATAATGAACAAGTTACAACAAATATGGGCACATCAGAACCAACTGTGTTGAAGTCATCACCATCTGTCCTACTTAAATTTATAGATAAGGCAGTTTTTTATTTCCTGTGAGTAGTAATAGGAAAAGTGACATGCCAGTCTATTTGTCACAACATTTAAATCTATACCAATGGAAAATGTAGTGGTGGAGTATCCTTTTAAATTACCTATGCCTTGGGATTGATATCAGGAATCAATACAAAATATTTTTCATTCAAGAAATCATTAACAGAAGTCCAGCAAACTAACATATAGGTACAGCCTTTTGTTTTTACAGTGCAGCAGATTATGATGTAGAACAGTGAATTTAATTCTTCTCCAAGAGCCAGGATCATAGTTCCAGCAAAGCCATGAATCCCTGAGACTGAGGAAGAGCCACCAGCTTCAAGAAAACAGTGAAGCAACTACACACTCTTGAACAGTATAATGTGACTGTCAGAATACTTGTCATTTGGTATTCCTTAACCTGGAACTTTCCATTAAGGTCAGTCAGTTTACAGCGTGGAAGTTTCCAATATACTCTAACACCTAAAATTCTTTAAAAAGGAAGCTGGGAATATAAGTAGCAATGCAAACACACCAAATAATTTGACATTCATACTATTTTATTAAATAGCATCAAAATAGTTACTGTTAGAGTGAAACTACTTCTATGCAAACTCACAAGATTGAGCAAATTATGACAAAACAAACTTCCACTTTTAACTTTTAACTTCAGCTATAGTAAATAAAACAGAAAATATAACTCAGAACCTAAATTAACATACAAGCATACACAGACATAAAAATACTTCTACATTGCAAGGATGTGCCTTTAAAACAGATGCTACAAAAATGGTAGGAATTTCCACAAATTTCAGTTAACAACATATAAATATTAGTTTTAATTCCTCTGCTTTGGGTATGAATTTTAGAAGAAAGAAAACAAACTGCAAATTGTATTATAGCTGTGGAGTGGACAAATCATTATTCTCTCAGGAAAAAAAAAATAATTTAAAAACAAAGCAAACCCACAAAACTGAAGGCTGAATTTTGGGGTATTTTCCTAGTTGTATCAGAGAAGAACTGGCCAACTTTTAATTGAAAAGAAATTGTATTTCTTTTCTTCCTAAAAAATTCTGCTAATGAATGGCATTTTGATGCATTTCCCCATGTGCTGTGTCACTCATGCTTTCACTGAAACTACAGCAATGAGGAACTCGCCATTCAAACTGTAAATTGCTCTCCTTCCCCTCTTAGCTCCTCCCTTTGAAAATGATGGATAATATAATCTCTGTTTCCTTATTACTCTTCTTTTAAAAGAAATATTTAATTAGTAATGTTAAGAAGAGAGTACCCAGCACAAAAACATTTGTGATATAAAACTATGAAATTTGGTAAAACTAAAAACTACACTAGTTAAAGGATTAATATAAGTAGTCTCAAATAGATAAACTACCAATTGCAATATTATACTCTTTATAGATAAAATACAAGAGATGGTATCGAGAACACAATTTGTTAGGAAGAAGTAATAGCAGTACCACTGTTAAATGTAATATTTAAAGATTTATACATTTTCTTAGTGTTTCTTGAAGTAAATTCTCCCATAACATCCTCATTAGGAAATTAAGGAAGTGTGGGATAGATGAGGGGGCAGTGACATTGATTGAGTCCTGGTTGTATGACAGGACTCAGAGTGTTCTAATTGATAGAGCGGGGTCAAGTTGGAGGCCTGTGACCAGTAGTGTCCCTCAAGGGTCAATACTAGGCCCAGTCCTCTTCAACATATTCATCAATGACCTGGATAAGGGGTCAGAGTGTATCCTCAGGAAGTTGCTGATGATACCAAATTAGGTGGGCTGGCTGACACTCCAGAGGGCTGTGCTGCCATCCAGCGCGACCTGAACAGCCTGGAGAGTTGGGCAGAGAAGAACCTAATGAGGTTCAACAAGAACAAATGTAGAGTCCTGCACCTGGGGAGAAAGAACCCCAGGCACCAATATAGCTTAGGGGTGGATCTTCTGGGAAGCACTACTGTGGAGAAGGATCTGGGAGTCCTGGTAGATAGCACACTTTCCATGACCCAGCAGTGTGCCCTTGTTGCCAATAGGGCCAATGGAATCCTGGGCTGCATAGGGAAGAATGAGGCCAGTAGGTTGAGGGAGGTCATTGTCCCTCTCTACACTGGTGAGGCCACAACTGGAATACTGTGTCCAGTTCTGGGCCCCCCACTTCAAGAGGGACAGGGAACTACTGGAGAGAGTCCAACATATGGCAACCAAGATGATTAAGGGATTGGAGCAACCTCCGTTACGAGGAAAAGCTCAAGGAGCTAGGACTAGGAAAAAAGTTACCTCTTGTAAGCAATCTTGTAATAGGTCAATCACTCAGTTAAAAAGAGGATAGAAATAACACAGTAAGTATCATAATATGTGGAATGTTCTTGCCTGAAATTAACTTATTAACTTGGGCACTTCATTTAAGAAGACTTAGCATAAACAGAAAACAGTCAGAGAAAATCTATAAAATAAATACAGATTTAGGAGTTTCATTCCAAAACTACATCTATCAGATGTCAGAAAAGACATCTCAGAAGTACTAAATAAAGACACATAAAAAAGATCAATAGATTATCCCTGAATTTGATGGTTTACATCCTTCTAAAACTTAGTAAAATTTAAAAAGCTCTTTGTATGGATAGAATGATAGAAGTAACTTGGCAGGATAAAATGATATACCAGAAATACCAGTATTTTTTTAGTCCAAGATCTAATCACTGGGGATAAAAGAAAGATTCCCCTAGAACAGTATCATCCAATTTTCCATGTGGATTTTGGACACTATCTATGTGGTATTGCATCTCCTTCACTTTCAAGAAAATTAATATGAATAGAAGGTGATGAGCACAGCAAGGCTGCTGCTTCTTCTTCTTCTTCTTCTTCTTCTTCTTAGTAGTAGTAGTAGTAGTAGTAGTAGTGTTTTTATTATGATTGCTATTGTTATTATTACATACAATGCTAATTTGATATAAATGGGTTGGAACATCAGAAACTAAACTCTGCATTAGATGACCAAAAATTAAATATTGCTTAATATTTATTTGATTGTAAATAGACTGGGATTTGTTTGGTTATCATTCTGATTTCTTTATGGTGCTTCTTTTTATTTTTATAATCTGATGCAATGTTCCAGAAAAAACAAATCAAGCATTATTTTTTTAACACAATGGGATAGAAACTTTGGGAAAACATCTTTACTATACATAGCAAGACAAAAGAAATTTGCAGTACATTTTAGATGCTTGTTTGCTTTTCTTATCTTGCCAAAAACTAAAATAATAATAATTAGTATATTTAATTACCTACAAGCTGTCAGTGTTGTTCTTTGTATTCCACTGCTTTGTTTATATTTGCATATAGCACAAGCATTTTAAGTCTTCTTCAGAAACTTAATTCTTGATATTGAATGTACATACCCAAATGCTTTCTTCTTGACGATATTGCTTCCAGTTTTGTCCACTATCACTAAACATCAGAAGGTACCTTGTTACCCAGTCGGAGCTTCCGTAACCACCTTGAGTAGCAACAGCAGTAACCTCAGTTCTTTCACCAAGATCAATCTGGAGCCATTGATATTTATTGGACACAAGTGGAGACCAGCCACCAGCACCTTAAAAAAAAAAATGAAAAAGATTTAAATGTATTCCTAAAAGAACAAGTTAACACAAAGCTTGTATATGTAAAAATGAATTAATTCATTTAAGCAATGTGCTCTAGTAAAAGATGTCCTTATCCAAGGCAGGAGTTTGAAAGTAGATGATCCTTAAAGCTCCTTTCCAACCCAAACCATCCTATGATTCTATGATTCTAATTTATGATTTAGTTGCACAAAAAACATCTTGATAACATTTAGCAACTATTTTAAAAATTGATACAGATTACTTGGTATATGTAACCAATTATAACTATTAAAAGTTGTTAATTTATTCACTCATCTTTTTCTCTCTCTAGTTTTCATAATTAATTTTACAGAGTAATTAGACAAAGCTCTTCAAGTCAAAACCTCAGAGTTCTGTTTATTTGTTTTTTACATCTCGTTTCATTTCATATGGACTATAAATTCTCCTGAGGTCCCATCTAACCCGAATGAGTCATGACTCTGCATGATTCTGTTCTGTGAGACCTGAATATACGTATTTGTATATGAAGCAATAAAGTACAGTTAGATGACAAATTTACACCAAATAACAACCCACCAATTTGTAGGCAAAAAAGTAAAAGAATATGATGTATATACATGCAGTTTCAAACAGACCATTTCGCAAAAATAAAGTTTAAACCAAAATACATAGCTGTATATAAGTATTCAGACACAGTTAGCATGCGGTATTTTTACTTAGAGAATGGGGTGCAACAAATGATAAAAGATACATTTTGTAAGCACAGGTTGGGATTTAGGTCAGAAAAACTCACACGACTTAAGAGGCACCTTGAAAAGTTCTTAAAGCGTATGGGCATAGAACAACAACAGATGCATTTAACTTCCAAAGCAATTGATAATCACTGCATTATGTGGAAATAGACAACTATAATCCAGTCTTAGGTTTGTACAGGCTTCAAGATGTGTAACATATGACATGTATTTTAATTCAGAAAAAAAACCCAAAACTGTTTTGGTTTGGGATTTAAAACTGTTAATTTGAAAATAAAATGGTGGGAAATCATATAGGTGTTCATAAGACACAAAACATGAATTTTATTCTACAGAGCAAGATAAGTGGAAAGAACCAAAAGATATACATAAAGCACCATCTATTTAATAATTACTTTGTCCACACATTTATTAAGTAATTAAAATGTAACAGATTTAAATCTATGGGTGGGGTTAAAGATCATGTGGATTTTTTTTTTACTTTTATTTTTTAGCTCTTTATCTAAATCAAGATTTAGAACTTCATGTAAATACTTTGACATATTTTGTCTTAACCTCCACTGAGTTTCTCCTTTTGTTCATTTATTCATAAAAGAAGACATCAGATCCAGGATATACCCGTAGCATTTTCACCACATTAACTTTCTGTGGTTTCTTTATGAACCTCTTTGTCATGGAAACTGTAACTGAGTAGGGATTTGAATTTTCACTTGATCATAATTAGTGATATAATATATAGCTAAATAATTTTAAACCAGTTACAGTTATTCTTAGCAGTGACTTAAAGGTAACCACTTTATCTCACTTATACCCTTTCCCAATAAATTTGGAATATTTTTTCAAAAAAGATGATAAGAAAACAATTCTGAAGGAATATTCATGTCACGTAACTCATAAAACCCAATTGTTTCCACATGCTTTTTGCTGAGATGGGCAAAAAATAACAGCCTCTGAAGAGATTACTTCAAAATTTGAACTGTCTCTAATAAGTGTGAATTCTTACTCAGAATACATTCTTCCTTTTGCGAACACTTATCTGACTACATCTAACAAGAAATCCAGATGTGTCTCTGGAAATGAAGACAGAGAACAAGAGGCAAACAGCAATTGCCTAAGATAAGTATTCAATAAAAGGAGTATAATGTAAAAGTGGCATTCTGCACTTACAGGAGGCAAATAGAATTACATAGACTTTGTCATATTAGTTTGTTTTCATTGAGAGTGTGTGGGGGTGTTAGTAATTAGTAATTTCAATTGCATTTCCTACTTGGCATATTCTACTTCTCAAATGCACAGGTTAAGTTAAATGGTATAAAAACAGGTTTAGAAAAGTCTGTTCTTAGCTATTATTGCCTGAATTTACCAAGTGAGTATTTATTACATTAAGAACAGAAAATAACACAGAATACCAATGAAACCACATCTACTTCCTAACATAGCCAAGGAAAGGGTTGTTCATATTCAATTGGGTTTTTTTAATGAAAAGGACATGACTAGGTGTAAAAGTGTTTGTTTCTTTAAAATAAAAGGTTTGACTTTTGTTCTGTGTTTATTTTCAATTTCCTTTGCTGGAACAGTCCATTATTCTTCACAGTCAGCAATAATATAAATCCATAAAGATATTTAAAGATAGTTATAGAACAGATCTCCAAATGAACTAAAAAAAAAAAAGAATAAAAAAAAGTCAAGATTGCACATGCATGACATTTTACACTTAGGGCAAATGAAAATTTTTTTGATTCTTTGCTTTCCCCCACCCTCAAAAGCAGAGGGATAACCAACCATAACAAACAAAGCTGTATAAAATATTAAAACTACTTCTGTAGTCCTCAGTGAGACTGTGTGAGTCTCCTTTCCAGACTGGTTGTTGGTCTCCCATCCAGCAGCTCTTGGTTTCTCTA
The DNA here is from genome assembly GCA_026546715.1 of Gallinago undulata. NCBI lineage: Eukaryota > Metazoa > Chordata > Aves > Charadriiformes > Scolopacidae > Gallinago > Gallinago undulata. The sequence goes on from JAOTQQ010000019.1 coordinate 45,596,427, forward strand.
TGTCTTACCATCTTGTTTTCACTGATTATTCTAAAGCAGCATCAGTGTCCTGAGGGCACTAAAAAGATTTAATTGTCCTGCCCAGATTCCAATGGGCTCAGGACCCTGTTTGAGCTCAGCCAGCCCATCCTGCTCCCTGATATACAACTTTCAGTGTTTTCATTTATCTTCTGAAGAGAAAGAACCCCATTAAACAACTCTTCAAAAAATGCTTTACATGATATTACACCTTATGTCACTAACATAATGTATTTGTTACCATGAGACCAAGACTGCAAACCAGAACCTACTACAAGTTTTCTTGTTGGGAAGATGCCACTAAGTTTTCTCAAGCAGCACTGTCAGAGAAATGTGGCCCATTCAGACTCTCCCCTGAAAGCAGGTACACATACAACAAATTTATTTCCAAGTAAAATCTAAGTTCTAAAAACACAAGACATAGATGACACTCAATTTAAGATAATCTCTACACTAGGAAAAATCTCACGTTCTCCTTTCACTTCTTTCAGGTAAATTCAATTAAATTAAATTCTTCTCTTTCCTATTGACAAGTTTCTCCGCAAAATTCCCATGTAGCAGCCTTCATTTGCACTACGCTCATCTTCACACAGCCACCCTGGCCATGTTGTATCTCCTCCCACCTATGCTGGTAGCACTTACTCAGTTCCAACAGAAGTTAAAGAGAATACAGCACACAACCCAACAGGGATTCTCCCTGCAAGGACAGTAACAGGGCAGTGTTTGAAATGGGGTTGCTGGGTGTCTTGTTTCAATAGGGCATCACGATACTCCTTCCAACCCACCAGCCATGACAACCATGGCCATGCCATCTTGCGATGTGGAAATCAACAAATGAAAAACAAATTCACTCTTCCTGCTGCTCTCCACTAATGATGTAGATTCCACACTAAAATGAGATGCCAAGTAACCTCTTGGGACTGAAGCTGGGCTGTAATGAGGTTGGGCTGAAGTGTCAAATGGCATATTCTTTCAGAGCCAGCAAACCAGGCAGAAAATCAGTGAGATTATGAAAACTATACAAAATGGCAAATCAGTGTGAATACAGAAAAAACTCCAGTAAATTTGTTTGGCTCATTTTCATTCTTAAATGAATGAAATAAAATCCTCATTTCCTAAGCAAGTCACATCACTTCCTAGTACTAATAATTGAAACCTAGAGTCAATTGCAATACTTCCATGAAACACCTGTTTCCCATTAAAACAACTACATAATATTTTGTCTTCAAAAATCTTTATTGTCCATCAAAAAAGCAAATATCTTTTTGTGTTGTATTGTTTATTTTTCAGGTCTGCCACAAGTTCTACAAATACTGATGAAATATGTCGCTTTATGAAAAAATCTGCTTCTCCCTCAGTTCAGGCAGAGTCCTGAATATTTACTAGGAAAGTCATTCTTTGACACCTTCCCAATGTAACTAAACTAGAATTAAATCACATAAATCTTGCATGCTCACAACTACTATTTATGAAGGCTCCACTAATATTTCGCATGCTCTGCCTTCAAACAGATGAGGTCAAACAAGATTTTCCTTAAAATTACTTCTTCAGGAAAAGTAAATGTTACTACCTATTTCAGTGCACCTCAAATGCTCTGTTGCAGCCTCCACAGCCTTGTCGATACTGTTTCACTTTTTAGTATCTGTGCAAGGCAGCATAACAGCATTAAGCAAGTAAGAAAACCTTGTGAACATGCAGCCCAGGGACTTCACACCCACAAGCTGGGCAGTCCACATCAATAGCATATACTATGTCTGTGGCACACACCACATGAGACCAGACAACTTAACTTTCAGTAAGAGATCCTCAAGTCATGCACTAAGGCTTCTATAGCATCATCCTGCAGTACCATGGTATCCAAAGCCTACATAAATACTGTGTCACTGTGATAACTTCGGTGACAATTTTGAACTTTTGAATTGAAAAGGGGGGGTTGTATTGTAGTCAACAGGAATAGTCAGGCAGACTGCACTGAGAACATAATTTGTAAAGCTCATCTGCAAAAACCATTTTCATTTGGTGACTGCAGAGATTTGTTCAGAATGAAGTGACAAAGCAAGTTAGAAAGACAACAGAAGTCAACAAAAAAAGCCTGAAAAACCAAGTATGGTATGGCAGCAATGCTGCCAGCTGAGAGAAATACTTCTGCCTTTCGTATCACACTTTTCAGAAGTTTTTGCAAGGCAAACCACCAGGTAACCTACTCCCCCTCATCATACTGCACTATGTCCCATGGAAAGAAGAGAAAGAGGCACAGATGCACTGGTTTCTAATGGTAGTTGATTTGGGGGATTACAACAAAGATGCAGTCCCAGAAGTCATCTGTCAGCCCTCTACTGACCAACTCTTCAGGTAATCTATATAGAATAGCCACATAGCAGAAACAGCAAGATGTCTCCAGCAGCCTGAGTGAAGCCACAGCCTGGCCTACATCACCATTCAGCAGCTGCAAAATGTTTCCTGCATCACTGCACCACTCTGGTTTACACAATGCTTTCAACTGTCAAAGGCTCTTACTGAGCTCTCCTGTCTTACTGTCCAGCAGCCAGCTGTCCTCCCAGCATCTGACTGCTACCTGCATCATCACAGAGATAAAACATTTGCCCAGTCCAGCAGGAAACACTATTAGAGCACGTCAGCTCCTCACCCAGCACTTTATAGTATTTTTCATAATGTGTCCTATCCTGGCAGAAAGATTAATTTTAGTGGTTTGCAGAAGCTTTTTTATTGTAGCATATGATGGGGCATGGTGATGCAGAGAAGAATATCAAAAGGATATTGCTGAAAACCAGAAAGGCTTGTCAGATGCTATGTGGTGTGGATATTTCTAGGGAGATCTGGGTGCGTCCTGAAGTGTCTCTATGGGGATGCAGACATTGTGTACATAAATCAAGATTTCTAAGAAGAACATAACTTTGCCGTCCCTACACTTTCTGAATGATTGAGTTGTAATCCTCACCTTAATTTTCTAATGTCTCTTTTTGTTGGTGTCATTTATGTAAAACATTCATTTTTTTTCAATTAGCTTTCAGTATTTTCTAACAGCTGTTGATGCAATATCTTTCCTTGTGAACTAACAACAAATCATAAAAATTATTTTCACAAGCAACACAACCTATGTCTATGGATAATTTTTTTTTAATTTCATCTCAGGATGTGTTTAACTCTCTCTTTTTTCTACTGTCTTCCACCAATATTAAGATCAGTTGCATCTGATACCTGCATACCAAAAATCTACATTCAGCCTGCAATGCTTACAAACCCAAGCATTACACAGTTCCTTTGTATGAAGAACATGATGACTTGAAGCTGAACACAGTGCTATAAAATAGAATCTTTTGATTCTATTTGATCTTAGTTCCTCCTATTTTAATTAATCTGTTTGATAAAAAAATTTGTACACATACAGTGTAATTCTCTTTAAAGTACATGAATTTACTAAACATGTCTAGCAACTACATACTTTTTCTGAAGTTTATTCTCTTTGTAACTCATGAATCTCTGTTTTTCAACCACATTTTAGTAGCAACTTTCCAGCTTGTCTTGATGTCTGACAAGTTAGTGGAGTGTCTATGGTTACTGGGAGACTGGTTTCACCCGGCTTAGCAGCAATTAAATCAAAGTTTAAAGTTTGCGCATACCAGTTAATAAATAGCCAAAGATACCAAACAGTGTAAATCAAAACTTGGCCAGTTTGTCAAAAAAGCTATGCAAAATCCTTTGTGACCGCAAAATGTTGTTCTAAGTCAAATCTTGGTGATAAAAGACATGAAAGTAAGCATCAAAATTTGAGATAATCAATAAATTGTGGCAAGTAAAACTGAGAAGAAAGTGAGGGACCTTGATTCAGCCCTTCTACTCCACTCCAGTGATAACTCACCTGGAAGTGGGTACTGCATCCCGCTCTGGAACCCTCAGCATCAGAAGAACAAGCGTCTGTTGGAGCAGGTCCAGAGGAGGGCCAGAAAAATTGTCAGAGGAATGGAACACCTCTCCTATGAGGAACAGGCACAGACAGTTGAAGTTGTTCAGCCTGCAGAAAAGAAGGCTCCAGGGAGACCTTATATTACTTAAAAGGGGCTTATAAGAAAGAGGGGGACAGACTTTTTCGCAAGGTCTGTTGTGGTAGGGCAACGGGTAATGGCTTTAAACTAAAAGAGGGAAGATTTTGACTAGATACAAGGGAGAGTTATTTTTTACCAGGAGGATGCTAAAACACTGGAGCAGGTTGCCTGGAGAGGTGGGAAATAGCCCATCCCTGGAAACATTCAAGGTGAGGTTGGACAAGGCTGTGAGCAACATGATCTAGTTGAAGATGCCCCTGCTTGTTGCAGGCAGGGTTGGACTAGATGACTTTTAAATGTCCCTTTACTACACGCTTTTTCCTAACAGAAGAGTCAACATTTTCTGCATTGTTAGGGAGCTTTTGGCCAGGTTTCAAAAAATACTGTGAGACAACAACCAAGAGATGCGTTCATGAAGGCCTGGTATTTGGGAAAACCCTACACATGGAAAAAAAATAATAAACCAAACAAAACTCCAGACATTCTTACTCACAAGAATATTTCATGAGATGCACTGTTTGAATAAAGACGGAAAAGTCTCATGTGAGTGACATCTGATTGTGAAAGTTATAATAAGTTACTTTTACTGTCAACAAATGAATGAAGAAGCCTTACTTCTTAAAAGTTGAAGAATGAGAGGAATTTCTCCGAGTAATTTCCAAAGATAAGGATAGAAATAACAGTTATTTGTTAACATCCATATAAGGAAGCAAGGAAGCTATATTTTCCCAGTAGTATTTCATAGGTGGTTTGCAGAGCTTTCTCAATGAAAATCAGAACTATTCAAAAAAATTCAGGGACTTTTGAGCTAGGCAGAACATGAAAAGAGATACACGAATGCTTTTGTGAGACACTCTTCTAAGGGAGATGGGTGCAGCAGCCACTTCTGTGGCCTCAGAGGCAGAACAAACTTTATTTTGTAGGAAGGTCTGCCGTATTTTAAAATATTCTAAACCTATCAATGAAGAAAACAGGTATGATCTTAGAAGAGATGGAGCAATTGCATTTATTTTCTCAGCTGTCAGAATATTTAATATTCAAGGATCTTAAGATTCAAGATTGTGGCAGGTATTATAAAATTAATGTCAGGTTTGAATAACTGTGACAAGTAGTTGCTACGTCAAGAGAAGTTTCAAAGACCTTTTGGGTCTGATCCAGTATGACAGAAAGTTGGTGGCATTAATAATGGCAAAGTCTGCTTTAGCTTCAGAGAGCTTGTTAGAAAAACATAGCTAACTTCATTTCACCCTCCTTGTTCTGCGTTAACAGGAATGTAGGTGAGTGAGTGAATCCTATTTTACATTGCATCTTCAGAAGGCTTTGAAGACATTTTTACTTAATCAATCATTATGTAAATATTTCAGGGGAGATATTCTATAAAGACGACTGCCACAGTTAATCAAAAAGAGAACTTATGGTCCGTGATTCAAAGACTTATTAAAGCCAGTAGTTTTCCTTCAGATTTTTCATCACCATCATAAGACAAAGTTCTATGATTCAGCAATCTACACTAGGCAACATGTTTTGTATGTGTTGGAAAGCTCATGTTTGAGTAAAATACTTTTATATCACAGAATCATACAATGATACGGGTTGGAAGGAAATACTATACTTCATTATTTGAAAGTAGACCACATATTTATTTAAATAGCTAAGATTTTTTTTAAGAAATATTACAGTGAAGTTGTAATTGTGTAGAATATACTCTGAGACTAAGCCACTCCTGCAATGTATTAAAAAGGGATTATTTTTTTCCCCAGCAGAAGGAAGGTACTAGAAAAATGTCCTTCCAACAGATTTCTGCTGGGAAAGCAGTTCTTATTCTTCAAAGAAAAATTGCTTCTTTGGAAGAAGTATTTTGGAAGGTTGCCAGTTCATTGCAAGATTTGCATCATTCTTGACTATTACCACCCACTTTTATTTGATGATCATCAGCAAACTATCTCCCTACTAGGAGCTTGGAATTTCACGTAGCTTGCAGATATATCCCATTTTGGCATGTATTCTGACAGTAATCAAAGGCTGAACCTAAGCCAGGACTTAATTTAGGAGATCGTTTCACGCTTATGAAAATGCATTCTTGCAGTAATGCTGTTCTCTTTTCTTTCTCTAGTCTCTGGGTATATCCAGGGATAGGATGTTGCATTAGTAAGTCCTACTGTGTGAAAGTTGGATCATTAATTTTTATCCTTAATCTTCTCTGTTTCTTTATCGGCAAAGGGGGGATTGTTTACACTTCATCACTTTAAACTTCGTCTGAGGAGGTAATTTTGTAATTTAGGTAGATGATGCATAGAAAATTCCATGGGGAAACCAAAAGGATCTCATTGCCACCATCTTTCATTACACCTCTGTGTTTAAGCAAAATTGTCATTTTTGGAAAAAAAACCCTCTGTACTGATATAATTCCTAATTGTATATACAGCATTCTGTAAGCAAATATAAACCAGAGTGGAAATGTATTTATTGTATTGATATTTGTTACAACAAAATGAAATGTTTTTCTTCTTCTGTGGTCTTACCCAAAATGTTACCCTGCTACCTTGCAATTTAAAGCAGCATTGATAATTGCCACAGCTTTCATGGCCAGAAATGTTTTTACATTGACAAAGATGATTTTACATATGAACTTCTGCAAGTCATTCATCTGTAAAATTTTAATCTTTTTCTTTCTTTCCGGTTGCTTTCCTTTCATTCCCTCAGATATGAAACAACCAGATAAAAACGAATATCAAACTACATCAAACCTCTTTGTCATTGACCACTGTTCATTTCAAGCTAGTGTGCCATCCTGATATTTTACTGGCTATGATCACAGAATTAAAAGAAAAATTAAAATCAAGATTAAAAATGTATTGACTAGTTGGCGTCAGCATATGCGACACAAGAAAACTGTGAACACTTTAAATATATGCCCCTGTGACAATGTTCTGATGATATTTTCCAGAGTAATTAAATTAAACATCCTAATCCAAGCTACATTATTCAGTGCTGCGAATTACACTGAAAATAGAAATATGTATATCCAGATTGCATTTCTCTGATCCGGACATTCAGATTCCAGAGGAACGTGATTTGCATTCCTCTCTCCTCAACTATAAATCCACCACTGGTATTTAATAGGAAATGCTGACATTTATCAAGAGCAAATTGACGCAGGTATGGACTAACAAATATTTTTAACTGTACTGGAAAAAAAGTAGAAGAATGTATCAGATATTCTTGTATTTTCCTTGAGGAATTGCACACTTCTTTTCAGAGTATTAAACAGTAACATCAGTAAATTTTAAAAAGAATGGTGACAAACTTAAAAATAATATCAAACTAAAACTTAAATCCTCCTGATATTTATCACCCAGCTGTAATGTAAAGCTAGATAGATCATCTCCAATTGCATGTAGCAGGAAAGATAAGTTTGTATACTCTGCTAGATAATGAATAGGGCAGTAACTCTGAGCAGATGAACGTGTTTGTGTCTGCTGTTTTTATCACTACTTTAATCTCAAACCTTGATGATTCGCTTTCTCATAGTGGTACTTCTGAAAATTCTATTTCAACACTGGAAATGTTGATTCACTGACTTTGACAGCTGTTTCAGCAGACGCAACATGGCATGTTTAGTACAGCAAAGCAAACAGATAAAATAATGGCACTTGCAGTTTCCAAGCAAAACACTCAGTTTATATATTTAAAACAGAAAAGCTCTATTTTGTTTCCATTACTGTGGGTATAAATTGCTACAGCTAGCAGCAGGGGAACACTGGCCAACTTCATCTGGCTATTGGCCTGCACTTGGATCTGATATATACAAAGAGAACACGATTTTATAAGGCAGAGAATAAGTGAAGTGTTACCTTTCTGGTGCTTAAAGTCTATTTGTGCTTATGTGCACAAGAATTTAATGTTGTACAATGGACTGACAGATATTCAGTCAGAATTGTCAGAAGACAATTCAGATGTCTAGTCTTATTCCATTTTTGACTCTGTGCAAATTACTCTCAAGTTTCACAATATGCATGTACACCTACAGTTCCATTTGTGTACATGTACATTTGTGAGCTACTTGACCTGACAAACACATAATAGGATGAGAACAAACCGTTAAGTGCAATGTCCCCTACCTAAACAGTATTTCCCTAATTTGGTGTTCCAGGTATGATTCCCAGCATTCTGTTCACTCATGCAATTATATAACATATGATGCTTATTTAGAAAATGTTCACATTAATAAAAATAACTGTCACTCTACTGACAGTTTTCAGTAGTTTCAAGGTTAAATAGCAATTCATTCCTTCTTTAGACAGACTATGCCAGCTCCTCAGCTGTAAGGTTAGTATAACTGTCCTTAATAATATTTGGTTTTCATTCATCTTTTCCATGTTCACCTGAATGTTGAAATGTTTATTTAGCAATTTAGATCGGAGTTTTCAGAAAGCCAAGATTTAAACAATGCCTTAGGTCATTTGCCTTCCATGTTTTAATATTCCTATTCTTATAAAAAAATAAATATAAAAATAAGCTAAGCTATTTCTCTTCAAACCCAAGGAAATTTCTGATTTTGTGCATTTGTTTAATAACAGTGTTCTTCAGAATTCATGGGATCTGATGTCAATGTTTCACCACAGAATTTCAAAATAAGCCCTCATTAGTAAGAAGAAGTTTAAAAATAACATAGGGAAAAGACAATTGATCTAGACTAATCAAATTTAATGGTCAGCAAATATAATCACATCAGGCTTGATTATCAGAAATAGAAGATAATACCTCTGTTCATTACATGCTTAAATTATACATAGTACAGCTATAAACATTACCAGATTATAAATTTTATTACTGCTTCATGCAATTTTGGATGATTTATTAATTGATGCAATGAAGAAAAAGCACAGTTCAATTCACTAAAATTTTGTCCTTGGAACAAAGCTTCATTTTTCAGAAATCAGTATTATTTTTTTTTTTTTCAGAGTATCATAATGACATTAGTTCTCATTTGTGATTTGCAAGAATATCGTTATAAAGTTTATGAAACTAAATCAGCCAACCTCAACAGCCAAATGAGAAATTCATGGACTTTTTATTTGTATGGGTTTTACAACAACTGGTGTATAACAAACACACAGCTAAGCTGTAGTATTTATAAAGCCATGTTCAATTTCAAAGCTTTTCTCACAGTGAAAAATGTGCATTTATGCATATTTCGATCCCATTTTTTCAGAGCACCACAGTTTCTGCTTTTAATGACAACCTTTACAGAGAGCAGAACTACTGGAATCAGGCTATGTAAAATATGGTAACCTATGTTTTATATGTATACACATATATACATAATAATACTACATATATATAAACATATATATAATATATGTAACATATGTAACATATAAAAATAAATAAATCAGAGCACTTGCTTTGTAGAAAAATTTCCATAGATTTCAGAAAAGTAATACTCTTGTTAAAAACCTTGATGAATTGAACAGTGCAGCTTCTGCAAGCTACTCTGATTTCAACTTACTTTTTTCTTCAGAAATGTTACATTATCTAGAATATGTCTAAGAACTGGTGGCAAAATGATACCAATCCAGTACAGCTTAATAACGCATATAAGACTTTTCTTGCTTATAAGAATTAATTTTGTACACTGACAGTTCTTTAGCATAAGTCTGATGAATTGCAAGTGTACTGGGTCTGGTGGAGAAAGGGTTAATTTCTTCCCAGGACTTAGCAGGGACACAGGTATTCCATCCCATGTGGGCCATGCCCAGGGGGGTGGCCGGAACTAGCCGGGAAAATGGGAGGGACCGGAAGTGGGGGGACCGGAAGAGGAAGTTCCCCCAGGGAGAAGGAGAAGGAGCAGAGTGGTTGGATCTGTTCCATGTGTTGTCGGCAAGTGGCAGTATCGTAATCGTGGCTGTATACTTCTCTGTCAGTGTTATTGTTGTTGTTTCTTGCACCCTTTGGTGTTCCGTTAAAGTGCCTTTGTCTCAACCCACGAGTTTTGCCTTTTTCTTTCAATTTTCCCCTCCCAGCCACAGCCCTGGTGAGTGCGAGTGGCTGCCACGTGGTCCTTTGTTGCCGTCTGAGGCTAAACCACGACAGCAAGTTAATCTGATATCAGCCATTATCCATTAATAATTGTATTTTCAGGAATAATTCCACTAGATATGTAAATTATTTTCAATCTCTTGTAAGACACAAATAAATAAAATACTGATTATTAAAATAAAAACTCTTTTTAGGACAAAATAATGACAAAAAAAATGTCACCAAAAATACAATATGACTAGATAATATCTGTGTTTTGTTTACATCTATATTTATGCAATTCATAATTTCCAACTGCAAACTAATGTCTGACAGCATTGTTGCTGTGATTCTGATGTCCTTGTACAAACACTGATATGGAATCTTAACTAACTTTATATCCTGAAACATTATCCTAGGTAACAGGGTATCCAACATTCGCTGGATAGATGTTAGATTAGAAATAGGATCACTTTCTCTGCTCTTATTTCTAAAAGGTTTGATAGTTGTCTTGTCATCTCAAATTTGTTATTGAACAGCAGGCTGCTTTGAGTTGAAATTTTGCCTCTTTTTATTTCTAAGATTTCTTGAAGTACATTATTATGGTAAATGCCATTTATCTGTGTTTATATGTGTCATATATGAAGAAATCATATATATATATATATATATATATATATATATATATATATAAAAGAAAAGCTACCAGTACCCATCAGAAAAGCATATATATATATATACACACATATAACCCTTAAAGTCCCTTAAATTTTAATAGCATATTAATTATTTGATTTATGAATATCAAGTGGCTAAGAACTATACATTTCTAAATGGATTTCAAATAGATTTATGAACTCTATAATTCATTTCTACTTACTCCTAGGTAGTCAGCTACGAACAGCTTTGGTCAAGGATTGAGACCAATTTGGTTAAAAATTATCCAATTTAAAAATATCTTGATCTCTGCCTCTAAGAGAGGTGGATTTAGAGCCTTAAAGTTCTAACTGAGAGCAGATGTAGTTAATACATTTGCCCACATCATAACATTTTTTTTTTTTTTTTTCAGATTTATGTCATTATGAGGAAATTTTGTCTACTTAAACATGAATGAAGATGTAGTAAGGTGAAGATTCCAACACAGTGGAAACTAGTATTTAGAAAATTTTTATCTTTGCTATTATATAAGTAGATAATAATGAAACTGCTAATTAATAATTAAAAGAAAATTGTTTATTAATTATTCTTTACCATTAGCAACTTTTTTGCTTCCCATTTGTAAAAAAAAACAAACATTCTTTATTGTGTGACCAGTCTTTTCTTTTACTGGGCTATAACAAAGCCACATGTTAAATAACAGGAAGATCTTTCCACAATTGCTGTGACAAACTTTTGCCAGATTGTTAGTTTTACAGTTGTGCAAAAATAATGATATTGCCTGAGTGTGGAAACTGTCAAATAATAAATTTTGTTTGAAAGCTTATATTCTGCCTACCAAGCCTAATGCATAGCTTCATATCCTAAGAAAGACCGAAACAGAAGCCAAAGCTTCACCAAGACAGACTTCAACAATTATGCCAAGAGAAAAGGAATGTAGATATAGCACATAAAATTTGGATAGGTAGCTCAACATGTTCTTAACTGCTGATAATTTAACTGGGATTCTTGTCAAAAAGATAATTTTCAATAGAAAAGACGTACTCTCCTAGTCAGACTGGAATAGTACAACAATGCAGCAGATGTTATATTGAAAAATAGTGCTAAAAAAGTGAAATTTTCCACAAAAGTATTTGTTGGAAAGCAGTGTATTAAGCTCTTACAGTTTTGTCCTTAGAGACATTCTGTTCCACATCTCCACTTAATACAGGCAGTCACAAGATAACACAAAATACCAGGTTGCCTGAATTATTCCAGCTGTAAATTTTTATGCATTTTGCCTATTTAAGCATCATGAAGGGGCTTCCCTTCTGTAGGGTAACTATGACTTTTAGAGAGCTATTAACATGTAGCTACTTCACAAATAAAATAACCAAGAGTGTTGTATTCTTCAACACTATTACAAAGAACATCCATGGTACCGTAGCCTTACTGGGGGGTGGGTGGGGGGTGTTAAGGGTAGGAAGTTAAAGAATGCTTTTGTAAACTATATGAATATAGAAAAACTTGTTCAACATATTCATCTCTGTTCAACATATTAAACAACTCTGTTCAATATATTCATCAGTGACCTGGACGAGGGGACAGAGTGTATCCTCAGCAAGTTTGCTGATGATACCAAACTGGGAGGGGTGGCTGACAGCCCGGAGGGCCATGCTGCCATCCAGCAAGACCTGGACAGGCTGGAGATCTGGGCAAGGAGGAACCTCATGAGGTTCAACAGGGAAAAGTGTAGGTTCCTGCACCTGGGGAAGAAGAATGGCAGACACCAATACAGGTTAGGCATGGACGTGCTAGAGACAAGTACCAGAGCGAAAGATATGGGGGTCCTGGTAGACAGCAAAATGACAATGAGCAAGTAGTGTGATCTTGTGACCAGTAAGGCCAATGGAATCCTGGGCTGCTTAGGGAAGAGTGTGGCTAGTAGGTCGAGGGAAGTCATTCTCCCCCTCTACTCTGCACTGGTGAGGCCACAACTGGAATACT
>JAOTQQ010000019.1:45609272-45635744 GCA_026546715.1 Gallinago undulata
GAAAGAGTCCAGCAAAGGGCAATGAAGATGATTCAAGGATTGGAGCATCTCCCTTATGAAGAAAGGCTGAGAGAGCTAGGACTGTTTAGCCTGGACAATCGAAGGCTGAGGGGAGACCTTATCTACAAGTTCCTAAAGTGTGGGTTAAGAAGGTGGGAGCCAGACTCTTTTCAGTGGTTGCCAGTGAGAGGATGAGGGGCAACAGGCACAAGTTGGAACATAGGAAGTTCCATGTTTTCACATGAGGAAAAACTTCTTCACGGTGACAGTGACAGAGCCCTGGAACAAGCTGCCCTGGGAGATTGTGGAGTCCCCTTCTTTGGAAATTTTCAAGACCTGCCTGGATGCAGTCCTGAGTAACACATAGGCAATCCTGCTTCAGCAGAGGAGTTGGACTAGATGATCTCCATGGTCCCTTCGTACTCTAAAAAATTCAGTGAAATTCAGTGAAACTTTGTGTCATTCTAAAATGGCTAAACCAAATATATAAATATATGATTCCATTACTTAAAAATTCATATCTTCACTTAGGTGGTAGAGTATTAATATCTTCAGAGGTCCAAATAGAGTCTGTAAAAAAACAGAAGTATTACATTTGGGGTTTTTTATTCAATCAGTATCTGACAGTTTATGAGCCACGATAGAAACTGGAGATCTGGTAGCTAAAATTCCACTTTCACCTCCTACTTCTTAAGTAATTTAGTACATTTTGTTCTACCAAATCTGATGATACATAGATGGGCTTGGAGTGGGCCACCAATCAATTACAAACCTGCCCTCAGCTGATCATATTAATGGAGTCTTTTACCACCAGATGTCAGCTTTGAATACTGATTGCCCAACCATACCCTATCAAGAGTTAACAAGTTCTTCCATACATCAAATGGAAAAGATCCAGATCTAGATTTCAAATCCACTGATCCACAAAAAATGCATGAAGAATTACATTATAGGAAATCTTGGTAGTATGGTTTATTATTAAGGTTTTCCATCCCTACCAGTTATGATTCCCCATTTCCAAGAATTTCAAATCCTCTCAGACTTACTACTAGACTGAAATCTTTATTTGTTTCAGGTTTATTTTTCTCACTTTTTCTATTTCCTTTTCTGAATCTGACAAATGCCCTTAGCAATTCAAAGATTTAGGTCAGGATTTTGTTAGTTATTAGATGATGAATATGTGTCAAGAATATGTTTGTTTGGGGTTTTGGGTTTTTTTTTTTTCACCTCATCAACCACCACATTTGGCTGACATATAAACCTGAAGAAACAAATGATCAAGATTTGTTATAAGGCAATTCTCAAAGGTCTGTCTGCAGTACTGAAGTACTGATGCTGCTGAGGTTTATGAGCTAAAATGAGGTTAAATTCAGAAATTTATTTTGCAGCTCATTACCATCTGCTTTCTTTAAGTCATGGGAAGGCAGAAGATTCAATATGGAAACACAAGAGTTTGATAAAAGATTAGAAGTATAGATTGGGACAAAGAACTCTACTGTGACTTCAGCTAAAGAGGTTTAATACAAGTGCAACAGATTCATCATAAATACTACATAAATACTTAATGTGTGAGGAATATATGAAGAAAGTGATTAAGAGAGCTGAAAAAGGGGGATTGTAATGAATGACTCCGAGAATAAATGATGAAGTTAGAAAGAGCATGTTCTCTGATCACTGGGTCATTTTTAATTTATTTTTTTTTCATAAACACTAGTGCTGTGAGGCAAAAAGGATCAAGTACATTGCACAAATGGAGGCCAAAGAGATACTGCCAATAAGCAACTTTTATGACATGGATGAATATACTAGGATACTGTCTGCTTTCGATTCAGTAAGATGTCAAAGGCACATCAGTACCAAAACCTGAATCAGTTGCAGGAAACATTCAGTTTCTTTAGGGGTGAGGACTTTTTTTCTGGTAACTATTTTCATGGTAGGATATTCTGTACCGGCAGGGTCAATTCTTACCTGTCAATCAGGTGCAGACTTCAGATCTAGTTTGAATATCTGATAGTTCACCTATGAAATTAAGTCCAGGCCATCTGGAGCCTGGATTAAAGGCCAGAAGGACATTTGTAACCACATAAGCCAAAACTGTCTCAGTAAGTAGGAAGCTATGAAAATTGTGGTTTTGTCTCATCTCATCTTAGAAATTGTGTAAAGATTATAGAAATTAGTGGGAAAGGAACATGAAAGGACTTGAGAGGTACTGCACATGGAATATAGCAAGAAACTGCACTGGGAATCTTGTCTTCTGTAAAGCAAAATTTTGGCATTTAGAAAATTCTTCTTTTCTGTCACTATGTATGGCATCCCTGGAGAAGGCTCCAGCTGCTTCAGATCCTGGCATTAGGTCAAACAGTCCAGTGGTATTCATACTGACATTCCTGGTTTTAAAATTTTATGTGCCAGGTATCCCAGTTCAGTCCTAACTTCACTAAATTCCTCCTCATTTCTTTTCAAATCACAGTCCTAGAAAATTATGAACACTTGAGGGAGAATTGCTTAAAAGTTGCTCACAGTGTCTCAATCTAACTGAAAACACTGTTTCTGAGACCAAAATGAAGCACATGAATCAGGTCAAGATGAGTCTGTAAATAAGTTTCTAGAAGTACTGGGAAATATGGACACAGACAACTTTTCTGGATTTGTGAGAGGAAAAATATACTCATACACGCTCTAAAGAAATGAGGCCAGAGCCACAGTGGGTCTTGTGCTCTCTCACTTGAGCATGAAGTATCCTATGCAAGCTTAGTGTCCCTTAAGCATCTCTATTCATAATAGTCTGATTAAGTTACTCTCTGTTCCCACATACACCACTAGAAAAATTAAAGGTACCACTTATGGCCAGATAATTAATTTAATGTGACAAATACTCATGTACCAGCAGAAAGAAGAGATTCATTGTTGCAGTTCCAAATAGAAGGTGAGGCGTGGTTTGTTTTGTTTTACCTTTCTAACAGGAAATTATAGTCTGAAATTACTTATATCTGTAGCATTCCATCTCATAAAAAATTAAATTAATAAAACTTTTTCGTATTTCTACAGGCTAGAAAAATAATCAAGCCTTCTTAGTTCTCCAAAAGGCAAAACAATCCCTTGAGGGAACACAGTCAACAATGTAATGAGTTGTGAGATCTATGACTTTATTTTGTGACTTGTTTCATTTTCACCTGAGCTGCTCTTTCATGACTACACTTCTAAGTTTACCAGTTCAGGGCTGACTTTTTGCTAAATGTAGACATCTGGCCTTCTGAAGTGAATTAGTAGTTAGCCTTGTAAGTATATACGAAACCTACTTATTAGAGACTGTGATTTCCCTACAAAATATATCTCAAAACTACTACTGCTATGACTATTAGAGGGGGTAAAAAAGGTAACTTGGAAACAGTCCAGGCTAGTCAAACAATTTTTTTAAAAAGATCTAAATACAGCTAAAGTGCTAGAAAGCAGAGCATCACAGAAAACAAAGCTACCGAAATATTATTCTGAAATACAACAAACGATTCATCATTAAAAATCAATAGCATAACAAAAATCTGTTCTGGATTATTGTATTCTAGATTATGTATGAGGCACAGATAGTCAATGCTGAACGTACTTTTATTCATCTTTCTACTGAATATTTGCGTCTTAGCAAAATAGAAATGTATGTGGTTAAAGATGTGTTACACATCATATACCTAAGTCAGAATATTTACATTTTAGTAATTCAAAATTCTTTAGGTGTAATAATAGCTGTATTTTGTAAAACTTTAAAAGCATCAGGTTTTTTTGAGAGTATCAGTTTCATTCAAGAGCAATTAGTTGCTACAAAAGAGGTGTCTCTTTTGCCAATTAGTGGTCACTTCAGAATGATATATTCTTTTTAGCAATGTAATGTGTATCGCATTTATTAGCAAAAAAAATCAAAAAGACACTCTGCACTTAATATGGTGTTTATTTGTGAGAAGACATTGAAGACCTAGAGACATAAAACAATATTTTAAGAAAAGGGCTAAAAAAGACTACACTGCATACATTGACCGTTATAATTAATGAAACCAAAATGTCTACTTAAACTCTCATGGCTCATTAATCAAAACATGTTTATAAAATGTCCTGAATCTTTTGGATATAAAATATTGTAAAGATACACTGAAAGACATGCAAATGGTCCATTAAATATCTTACAAAAAATCATTTCCAGAAAAAGAGCTGGAACAAAATGAGAAAAAATACAATTTCCAATAGATATTGCTCTACTTTCCAGATTTTTCACATCTGTGATCAGTTCTAATTTTGGTTTGATTTAAGATACTTTTACAATTTCTAAGCACCTGAATTTAGGATGAAAGCATACAGTTCACTTTTTGCCTTTTTTTTTTTTTGGTTTTGTTCTTAACTAAAGACTCAATCATGCTATAAATTCTCTTAAACTGCAAACATCTTATTTCAGAAGTACAGACACACAGTAATCTCAAACAAAGGTTTTGTGTTTGCAAGTATAGATCTATTTATTCCTCTCAACAACAGCAAAACCCACTTCATCCCTTCACTCTATACTTAGAAGTCAGGTACATTTTGACATGAGGCAGCTTAATCCCATTTTAAATGTTAGAAGTTGAAAATCAAGAGCTGTCTGAAAACTGATTTATCAGTGAATTCCTGTCAGTCTTTTTTTGACAATTTACACTTTAGAATCAATAGACTCTTTTCGTATCCCTTCAGAACGACATCTATCTTCTTACAGCTCAAGGATTTAATATCAAAGAGGCAGACTTTGGTTGCTTTATTTCTAAAAATAATGAGCACAACTCATCACTCACAAAACAACAGAAATAAATTATAACACTAAAAAGATTGTATGGTCTATTTTATGAACTATTTTATATATTTTCATTAAATTATTACATTATTCTTGAACATTGCCTTCTAAGAATTCATATTTTTCCAAGGAATTTCATTATATTACTGAAATTAAACAACTATCATGAGAAATGATGCTTAAAGCTCTATTTACATCAAAGGGTTCTGGATTGTGCCTGTGTTAAAATTCCCACTCTTATGTCTCTCTTCGTGCAACTGTCAACAGTGGAGATATCTGTTGTGGATATTTTTAAATCAATGTCTGATTAATGACTCTAATTATCTACTTGAAATTCCATCTGCATTTCAAATTGCATTAGCTATACTTGTAATATACTGCTCACACTTGCAGGGTGTTCAGTACTGCATGTGTTTTGTTCAATTTAAGAAGTTTTGAAGTTTTAAAATAAGACACCATTTAAATTTTACAACAAAATATAAATGCTGATAATGTCAGTAAAGATACCCAGCATTCTTGGCCACTATTGAGTAAAATATATCTTTTGACTCTTTAGATTTCTTTTTCAAAGATTAAACTTTGCATTAAAAACACTTGTCTGGAAAGTATGCCAATGTTCTTAACTAAGTCCTTATCTTTCCTCAAGATTTCATTATTACTAGCATATCATGGACATTTTTTTTTAAATTATTTTTCACAAAATTATTGGTTAATGGACTCAAAATTGTGGTTTGGATTTCAAACATTGACAATTCTTGAGGATTCCTCTTGAATTTTCATGTTCACTATGTTATTTTGAGAATGACTGATCAGGTTTAAACACAATGGATAACCTCTTCTGACATGGATTTGTTAATGTAGATAACAACTTTATAATTTGGATTTTCACTTATACCTACTGCCTCAAAAATGATTATTTAGGGTTACATTTATCTGTGCTTATCTTCTTTCCCAGAAAAATTTATATTAAATTATCCTTTTGGCAATGTTTTGTGATTATTTTTTTCATAACAATATATAATGACTATGTATCACAAAATGCGTTACTTTTTTTACTGTTTCTTTGCAGGTCAGAATATGTAGCAATGATCTCTTTATGTTGGGATGGAAATGGTACAGGACATAATCTATGAATGAGACATCCTGCAATCCACACATGCTTCAGACAGACAGCAACCTTAACATGCAGAGATACAGATATCCCTGATATCAGCACCAATTCTATTGATGTCCATTGTCTACTGTAGGATTAGAGACTACATCAGCCAGCAGGTATGATAAATTTACTATAACTAACTTATTTACTATAAACTCTCAGTTTCTGACCTCAAAGTATTTTCAGAGTTGACTTTTGCAGTGGCTATCACTATATTCCTGCAATGCTCACGTTAGACATGAAAAAATACCCATCATTCAGCCAAAAGAGGTTGAAGTGAGACCTCAATGTAAATAGTGCACCTCTTACTGCTTTCTAATCATGATGAGCTTAATGCACAGCTGTATTTCAATTGTCAAACACAGAACGAAAAACAAGTTAAGATGTAGAATAAAACCCCAAAACCACAAAAAAACCCACAACAACAACACCCCCCCCAAAAAAAAAAAAAACAAATATAAAAACAAGCCCCAACTTTAAACGAGAAAAAATTCTATTGTGATTTATTCATAAGAGGAACAGAAAAACAGCAATGCTGGTAGCCTAGATAAATTCATAGACTATAGAAAGGAAGAGGATCGTTTTACCCTGAGTTACTGAAGACTGAGCAGCTTAATTTACTGATGACCTTTTACTTTCATTTAACATTGTTCATGAGCTATATTTTACAAGATAGGAAGCAAATGTCAAGTTTATACTTGGTACTAACTGGTACCAAGTACCAATGTGACACCATAACAACAAAAAAGCATATTAAACAAATTATTTAAATTCTAGACACTTCATCACACTGAAATTTAGACAATTGAAGGAGGGTTGTAAAAACTACAAAGTTCTATAAAGCAGCTGGTATGCCATGATATTGATGGAAATTTTAGATTTATCTTTTATCCTTTGTTTGAAAGGTGAGAAAAAAATATAGAAAACACACAGGTGAAGCTTTGTGGAGTATCCACATGCTCATAAATTATTTAACTGTAGAAAATAACTAAAGGAAATACCTTTGATCTTGCAAATGACAAGAATATTAATTTTAACATACATTATAATTTATTAATTCCTAAATGGCATTAGTATATAAAAATGCATAATATTGAACTCTGTATTTCTAAACTTGTAACAGAATTATTATTTTGATTAAATAATGACAGAGAAAAATAAAGTGGCCAGCAGACAAGTCTCTGAAAAGACTACTCCTTTAAAGGAGAAAAAAAACCCACCTGCATAAAAAGTTCTACAGATTTCATCCAAATCAATTCTGCTTGACTTTACCTTTTACTATCTACAATCATGCCAATTTAACTGGCTTAAAAAAAAAACAAGTACATTATCACTTCTATTTGTACATCAATAATCCTGCTGATGGAGCTACTTGACCTTTTCCTGCTGATTTCAGTCAGCAGAGAGGAGTTACAGGAACAACTCCACTGCGGGTGAAGAAAATCAAAACGACAGCTCCACACAGTTGGATCTTAGCTGGTCAAAGCTGGACCATAACAGTTTTGTGTGATGCTTATTCCAGGAGCAATGAACAGAATTAATTCCAACATGGACCAGGACATTCACATGCTGTTACACTGTACCGACCACTGTATACTGTACACAGACGAAACCATTGTTATACCCTCTTTCCATTCACATATGGAAATATGATACAGCAGAGAGGGAACAGTCCCGTAGGTTCCTAGAGTGTGTGGAAGACAACTTCCTAACACAGCTGGTGAGGGAGCCAACTAGGGGGAGTGCCCTACTGGACCTGCTTGTTAACAGAGAAAGTCTCATGGGGGATGTAAAGGTTTAAGGTCGTCTTGGGCAGAGTGATCACGAGATCATAGAGTTTTCAATTCTTGCAGAAGCAAGACAAGGAGCCTGCAGAACTACCACCTTGGACTTCAAAAAGGCAGACTTTGGCCTGCTTAGGAACATGGTTGAGAGTGTCCACTGGGAGGCAGTCCTGAAGGGCAAATGTGCCCAGGAGGGCTGGTCATACTTCAAGGAGGAACTCTCAAAAGTGCAGGAGGCGGCCATCCCCAGGTCCCATAAAACGAGCCAATGGGGAAGCAGACTGGTCTGGCTAAATAGAGGGCTTTGGCTGGACCTCAGGGAGAAAAGAAAAGTGTACAACCTCTGGAAAAGGGGGTTGGTTACTTATGAGCAATATCAAGGTGTAGTGAAGATATGTAGGAGAAAAATTAGAAGGGCAAAATTCCAAGCAGAACATAACTTGGCTACCACAGTTAGAGATAGCAAGAAGAGTTTTCTTCAGTATACCAATAAAAAAGTCAGGCTAGGGAAAATGTAGGCCCACTGATGAATGAGGTGGCTGCCTTGGTAGTGGAAGACACAGAGAAGGTGGAGCTGCTGAATGCCTTCTTTGCTTCAATCTTCACTACCAAAGCCTCCCCTTATGAATCCCGACCCTGGAGACAAGGGGGAAGGTCTGGAGAGAGGAAGACTTTCCCTCTGTTGGGGAGGATTGGGTTAGAGACCACTTGGCCAAACTAGACATCCATAAGTCTATGGGCCCTGATGGGATGCATCCACAAGTGCTGAGAGAGCTGGCAGATGTTATTGCTGAGCTACTCTCCATCATTTATGAGAGGTCATGGAGAATAGGAGAAGTGCCTGAGGACTGGAGGAAGGCAAATATTACACCAGCCTACAAAAAGGGCAAGGAAGAGGACCCAGGGAACTACGGGCCAATTAGTCTCACCTCTGTCCCAGGGAAAATAATGGAGTGACATATTCTCGGTGTCATCTCCAAACACATCGAAGATAAAGAAGTTATTAGAAGTGGTCAACATGGATTTACCAAGAGTAATCATGCTTGACCAATCTGATAGCCTTCTATGACATTATAACTGGCTGGCTGGATGTGGGGAGAGCAGCAGATGTCATCTACCTCGAGTTCAACAAGGCTTTTGACAATGTCTCCCACAATATCCTCATTAGAAAATCAAGGAAGTGTGGGCTAATGGGATCAGTGAGGTGCTTAGAGGGTTGTCATTAATGGAGCAGGGTCAAGTTGGAGGCCTCTAACCAGCGGTAACCCCCAGAGGTCAATACTCATCCCAGTCCTCTTCAACATATTCATCAATGACCTGGGCGAGGGGACAGAGTGTATCCTCAGCAAGTTCACTGATGATGCCAAACTGGGAGGGCTATCTGACACTCCAGAGGGCTGTGCTGCCATCCAGCATGACCTGTACAGGCTGGAGAGCTGGGCAGAGAAGAACCTAATGAGGTTCAACAAGGGCAAATGTAAGGTCTTACACCTGGGGAGGAAGAACCCCAGGCACCAATATAGGCTAGGGGTGGATCTTCTGGGAAGTACTTCCGAGGAAAAGGATCTGGGAGTCCTGGTGGTAGATGGCAGGCTCTCCATGAGCCAGCAATGTGCCCTTGTTGCCAAGAGGGCCAATGGAATCCTGGGCTGCATAGGGAAGAGTGTGGCCAGCAGGTAGAAGGAGGTCATTCTCCCTCTCTACACTGGTGAGGCCACAACTGGAATACTGCATCCAGTTCTGGGCCCCCCGTTCAAGAGCGACAGGGAACTACTGGAGAGAGTCCAATGTAGAACAACCAAGATGATTGATGGATTAGAGCACGTTCCTTACGAGGAAAGGCTGAGACAGTTGGGGCTCTTTAGCCTCAAGAAGGAAGACTGAGGTGGGGGGACCTTATTTATGTTTACAAATTTCTAAAGTGTGGGTTGAAAGAGGAGGGAGCCAGACTCTTTTCAGTGGTTCTCAGCAATAGGATGAGGGGCATCAGGCATAAGCTGGAATATAGGAAGTTCCACTCAAATATGAGGAAGAACTTCTTTATGGTGAGGGTGACAGAGCACTGGAACAGGCTGCCCAGGGAGGTCGTGGGGTCCCCTTCTCTGGAGATTTTCAAGACCCACCTGGATGCAGTCCTGAGTAATGTGCTCTGGGCAATCCTGCTTTAGCAGGGGAGTTGGACTAGATGATCTCCAGAGGTCCGTTCCAACTCTGTCAAATCTGTGAATCCATGAACATATGTTATGTAATGGTTTTATTTTACATTAAATTTAATGACAGAACACTAATTTCTAGGCCTAATTCTTTACATATAACAGGTTGTAACTGAAATTATTTGTATTTTGGAAGAAAAATAAGTTATGTGAATGTTAGACAGAGATTGCTGTTCTTCAGCTTGGCTAGACACTAATAAAATTTATTATAAACTGCTAAGTAACAGGAATTCACTGTCAATCTCTCTTCAAAAATTCTTCTCAGATATCTGTCTCCCTAGCAGTACATAACTGTGACCCGAAGTTTAAAATTAAAAGAAAATATATATGTGCATTTCACATACATAATATCATGATCTAACATATCTATTTAAGATATTCTTTAGCATTATATCTATCTTGAATAATTAATTTGATTTAAAATTTTAAAAATAAAATCCCATTGATGAATATTCTATTTCTATTCACTTGTTTAGAAAAAGATGAAACAACGTCAAGTCAAAGTTACTTAACAGCAGTTAGTCCTACTTTATATACTACTCAATTTAACACAAGGAGTCTTACTTCCCAGAGACAAATGTTTCATGAGCCTCTAATTTATTTTCAGCTCTTACATAGTATTCTCTGTAGTGGCTTAGTATAGCATTTTCTGCATCTTTCCTATGCCTAAAGATGTAGAGGTAGATTAGAATGTAATATATTAAGTATAATTTAATATTATACAGTTTATGATAATATTTATTGAATTACCTGTCTCTCTGAGGCTGAAGGAAATAGCCATTTTTGTAGGGCTTTGAGATAAATTTGACCTTTTAATTCTGAGCTTTCCATCTAGATGAGGTGGTATGACAGTACTGTCCCAGTGCAATGGTAGTATGAGTAGGATCATAATACAGAAAAGCACATTCTGTATGCCAGCAAATTGAGCATTAATGCAGTATGGAAAAATATTTCAAAGGAGATGGAAAGGGACAGATTCTTTGTCAAATTTACGTCTCTGAACTTTTTTTAATGCTATGGCAAGTGAATATTTTCTATTTTCATATTACTTTTCTTTAGAATTGAAAAAATTAAGAATTTGTAAAAAATTGAAATGTAAGACAGTCCAACTAGTTTTGCATTACAACTGAAGTCAGTTGTAATGCAGAACCTCCTCTCCTGTCTCAAATATGTAGGGAAAATTTCAGCAAAATCAGATGCATTAGCACGTATGATCTTTTTCCATCCCTCAAATTAAAGTAGGTCTGATCTTAAATTATTTACTAGTGCAAAACAGCTTTTCCGGTCAAATTCTGTTATGACTCTCTGAAAGACATCACATCAAATTTCACATAAAATTCAGCCTTTGGATTTCAAAAATATATTAATTGAAACTATCTAAATTCAAAATACCAGTATAGATAGATCAAGATTTCTATTTTTTATTATAATGAGTTTAACAATGGTGATAGCTTAAATGAGTTGTAGCACATTTGATTTCTAAATTGAATTTGTATTTGATCTTGCTCTCAGCCCATTCAGATGTGCTTCTAAGAATATGAATATTGTAGCTCTGTGCAACTTTTTTGATAAAATTGTTCTCACTTTTTTTCTATTCCCATAGCTATATCTCAGGTAAAAAAACAGTCCCTTACAATGTCAAGAATAACATACCCTTATTACCATTTCCTTGCTTCTTCCACACATTTCACCATAATTTGAATTTGCTATTCCACAGATGTTCTCACACATGAAAAAGATTTGGTTCATATTTTTTGTTATGCTTTGTTATGGTTGACTGAATTTTGATGACAAAGCTGGAATTGAGTTTCTAGAAATAACTGTACGAATATTCCTAATTCCTCATAAATGTTCATGAAAGCACAAGGGTCTGTAAATATTGAAAATAATTGTACTTATTTTGTCTTATTTACTTACTCAATTTAGGAGTAATTTCTTTCTCCCATACACGCTTTTGCAGTATCACAACCACACACTCCCCACACACAAACACAAACACAAAACAAAGCAATAAATTTACCTTTAGACATTAATGAAATACTACTGCTTCAAATCCTGCTTTCATTGAAGCTGGTGTAAATTACATAATTTCTTAAAATTTGTAGTCTACCCATAATACCATATAAAACTTTCATATGTTCCTATATACTTTCTTTAGGGTGTTTAAAATGGGGTTTAAAAACATTTTCTATAGAGAAGGTGAAGCTGTACAATGGTATTAAATGATTGTGTAATTAAAATGTTGAGAGGTTGGTGGCAATGTTCTCCATGAAAACCCTAATTACTGAAGTTATTAAAGAAAAAAAGCATCTATGATTTCTTCCTTGGAAATGGAATGGCACAGTAATTTCACTAACAATACAGCAGTAGTCATCAGCTGGTTTTTTATGCATAAGTCACTGTAGCCACTGATTATATTATTTGTTTAAAAATAAAAAATTTGGACTGTGACTTTTGCCTTTTTCCTGAAACACGCAGTGAAGTCAGGTAAGACATGATGCTATCTGGATCAACTTAGATTTACCATTAATTTATAAAAGCACAATGATTACCATCAGATCGGATCTTTTTTATTCTAGCTTCATTTTCTTATTTCTTGTAGTACAAGTGAAATATCAACCTTAATGAATTTTACTTGCATAGTAATGAAATAGAGGGAGAAAGTTCTTTCTAGTTATCTTTTGGTGACTAACAAATATAGCAAAGCAGAATGAAACATTGACCCCATTGCAGACAAAACCAGAAGATCCTGACCTCAACAGTGACACAAACTTAACCCTGTCTGGCAGAGGGCTCTTCCACAGATCAAGGCCAGGAGATAGTATGTCAAGAAACTTGTATTTGCAGATGAATACTGAGCTGTCTGTAGTGCCTAACTTCAGCTGAATAATCATCATAAAAATTATTGGCAAAGAGTAGACAGAGGCACATCTTGATGGCCCAGTTTAGATATTGGTACTTATGATTCCTGTCACTAGTCCTAGTAGGCATGTGCTGCATACTAGCTATCGTTTCCCTTTTTTGGGGATGCCTCATTTCTCTGTATAAAGAAGTTGTGTGCTCCCTATCTAGTTTACACAAAAATATTAAAAAAAAAAGGACTCTTCTTTGAAACAAGTGCCTATATCTAATACATAAATATTAAACACCCCTGGCTTTTTCAAGCCTTTTGCAGATCTTAGAGTTTAACCAGAATATTATTTGTATATTCTCATTTGGGTTTTGGGTTTGGTTGGTTTTTAGTTGTTTGGGGTTTTTTTGGTGTTGGTTTGCTTTTTTTTTTTTCCT
This sequence comes from Gallinago undulata, assembly GCA_026546715.1. Lineage (NCBI taxonomy): Eukaryota > Metazoa > Chordata > Aves > Charadriiformes > Scolopacidae > Gallinago > Gallinago undulata. Next base: position 45,622,521 of record JAOTQQ010000019.1, read on the forward strand.
TTTGTTTCTTCTAGCCTCATGTGGAAAGATACATTAAAAAAAGCACAAAAACATGGTTTTGTGTCACCTATTTACAGTGGTGGAACGAGCATAGAAAAACAGCTTATTTTTCCAATAAGCCTTTCAAGATCCAGAATTTTACAACATAGTTCAGTGGTAAAATACATAGCTATATGGACAGTAAGAACTCTAATCTTCTGTTTGCATATACAAAAGCTTTGTTACTTCATTTTTACTAGAAAATATGTTAATGGTGACTTTCTAATTCATTTCAACTCCCAGATTAATTTCAAAGTCACAATTTAGTAGAATACAATTCCTATGGGATAAGTAGGTCCACCATTCCTTCTTCTAAAAACTTTAAAACATTACTCTGCATAATTTCTTTGCAATAATTAATTATTTCACCAATCTTCATGTCATTTACATATTTCATCATAAGTGATTATGCTTACTTGTATATAATGACAAAAATATTGAACAGAGTTTGCCTTAGAGCTTCCTCTAAACTTCTGTGGAAATACCTTTATACGGTAATGATAAATGTTTTTTGAGATTAACCAGCTAATCTTAACCCATTTATGTGGTTTGTATTTATACTGTGCTATTATTTAAAATCAGCAAGTCATAAAACATACAGGCCAAAAGTCAAATTGCACTTATATTAAATCCCTGCATTTATGTCTAGTAAACTCAAATAATTAAATCTCAGTTTTGTAAGATCTACTTTTCCATTTAAAAGATTTGACTGTTATTAGTGTTTGGTTTTTCACTTAATTCTTGTTACTTGATTGTTCTATCTACTTTTCTGTTATTGCAAGCAGAATAGATGTCAGCTAGCAGGAGTATTCATTGGCTAAGCATGAGTACTGGATATTTGCAAAGCTTCAGAAACCCAAGGAACTAATAAAAATTAAACATCTGAAGAACATTTAGCAAGATATTCCTGGATGTTATCACTGTCCTTAGCTGCCAATGGACTGAAAAAATATTATTTGTCATCATTTGCTCATCCACATTATCTTTTTCCTTTACGGAGAGCTGAAACATAATCACAGGTTAGATTTTACTAGTCTGTCTCTGCTGTCAACATTTTTATTATGTGTTCATTTAAACTCTATACTGTATTTTTTAAAACTATAGCATTCTCTCGGTCCTTTAATTTTCCCTATTAATTTTCTACATTTAGTAAACACAAAACTATATGGTTAAATTCCTCCCTTCAGTGCAACTTCCCACATTCCTTAATTGCTATTAATATCTACCTTTTCTTTGCCAATTGAAAAGTTAGAAGTTTGCATGCATGATTTTTTCATTTCTGTACTGATGAATGACAACAATTTGTCTCCTAACTAATCTGCGCAAAAACACTGTACTATTAGCCCAGGGAGGTGGTTGAGGCACCATCCCTGGAAGTGTTCAAAAGACGGGTTGATGTAGTGCTGGGAGGTATGGTTTAGTGATGGTGATACTCCTGGTTTGTTGTGTGAGTGTCTATTTTTGTCAGTTAGGTTGACGGTTGGACAAGATGATCTTTAAGGTCCCTTCCAACCTAGAAGATTCTGTGATTTCCAGTATACTATTTCCCTAATCTTTGCATTTTAACACAATTCTAAATATATTATTTGACTAGAACCATAATCTGCTTGTCTAAATTGAATGTTAGAAGGTTATATTCAGTCCCAAACACTAACTTTGTCTGAATGAAATATTTGGTTTTATCCAAAGTAAAGAATTATCTACATCAAAGACAAACCCACTTACAGTTATCAGACAATTTAATTTGAAACTGTGATGTTGTGTTCATTGCTTCCATGAAATAGCTCACAACACAGCAGTCCAAGTCATATTATCCTAATAATAGATCTCTTTTCCATTCTATATAGTTTCAACATTTCTTGTGTGACTAAGCCAATTTATTTATAACTTTGTGTATAATGACTTGCTTTGTTCCACCCAAATAAGACTTTAATCTATAAACACCTTGAATTTTCCCTTGAAAAGAATTAAATACAGATTCAGTACAGAAAAAGGCATTTCTGGAAGATACTCAGACAAGCGGAAAATGTGTCTCCAATAAAAACTGAACTGAAACCAGGAGCTCACCCCATAAGACAAAAACAGTATCCCATCAACTCAGAGGCCCAGAAAGGATTAGAACTGTGGGTGAACAGGATTGTGGAAGAAGCAGAGACCAGAAGGAACAGAAGCAGAAACACTGGCAAGGGAAGGCCCGTGATCAAGTTCTAACATACCATAAACAATGCCTTACAACCCAACTGATGGAGGGGAATTCTGCCCACCTGGAGGTTGGGGATTGCAGGGGTGTGTCGGTTGGGAGAGGAGATACATTGGTACTATATAAGCTGCCTGTTTGTGATAATAAACAATTCTGGTTGCATCAACGACTGGGGTCCATGTCTTCATATGCTACATAGAACCTATACTAAGCTCCTTTTTACAGCATGAACTGCTGACAACTATCAATGTCTGAAAAGATGAGGGAAATTCTACTCAAGAGATTTCACTAAGAAACACACTCAGGAGCTGATGCATTGGGGTTAACTGCCAAAAGATATGTCACTGCAAAGAATGCAAAGCTTAGCAGTTATAACAGTCAAAAGGTGTACCACCTGTTGCGTAAATAACCCCAAAATTGCAAAGAAGATCACAGGAGGATTTTTAAAACAAGGGGTAACTCCTGGGGAATACTGGCAAACAGACTTTACAGAATTGCCAAGGCATAACCTATATAAATATCTATTGGTAATGGCAGATACTTTTTCTGGTTGGCCCGAAGCTTTCCCCTGCCATACCAACAAAGTAAGGGTAATTTGAATTTTATTGAAAGAAATCATTCCTACGTTTGGTGTAGGTATTTCCTTTGATAATGGACCTCATTTTATTGCAGAAATAGTACAGGGAGTTTCCAAATATCTAGACATTATATGGGATTTACATACTCCTTGGAGGCCACAGTTCAGTGGCAAAGTAGAAAGAATGAAGCAAACCCAAAAAGACAGATTTCCTAGCTATGTCAGTAAACCTAAATGAAATGGGTAGATATTCTACTCATAGCATTAATAAGGGCATGAATTGCACCCCGAGTCAAGGAAGGAGTTTTGAGATTCTCTATGGGAAACCATAACTACAAAGGGAGATCAAATGCATATAAAGGAAGAGGCTGTGATTAAATAGTATTTGGTATTTCATTTCTCTCTTGTAGAGTTTATGCTTCCTGCATAGGCACCTGAATCACAGGACCCTGCTGACATAGGACACTTCAGTACACCCATTTCAACCCAGGGACTCAGTCTACATACAAACCTGGAAAGATGAACCACTGAAAGAAAGGTGAAAAGGACATTCACTGTGCTGCTAAAGACCTACACTGCTAGAAAGGTAAATGGGGTTGACTCTTGGATCCATTGCACCAGAGTAAAGAAGGCAAGACCAGGATAAATGGACCTCTACACCAAGAGGAGAGCTTAAACTCCAAATAACCAGATATTCTCCATGAACTGTATCTGGTACCTGCTATATTGTTACTCTTAGACTATTAGAAAGTATTGTTAGTCTAAAATTGTTAAGATGAAAGTTTAGCATTTACTACTTGTGAAGAGAATTTAATTTTACAACTCATGCAGTCATTTGCGAGAATCCAACACAGTAGCAGTACAACTGCTTGCCTTATGTTACCAAAATCTTCTGAGAACCCCCTAGATTGGGGAATCTTAATGTTGGATCTGCATTGAACTTTTGAGACATTAAAACCTCTATAGAGGAGGGAGAATGGTTAAACAGCATGTTACAAGGTTTTGGATTCTCTCTCACTAGATGGTTAGCTAGTTTGCTTCAAGGCATAGTTATAATTGTAATCACTCCAATAATGATTTGCATTTCTTTTAGTTGTACTAAGAAACTGATTACACAAGGTACTGGTGGGAACTACATAATGATGATGAAAAGAAAGTGAGACATGCTATACTATAGGAAGAAGTCTCATAGTCTCAAAGAAAGGAATGATGTACTTCAAGAAGGTAAAATGTACTTTTAAAATGGTAAAAAATATTTTAGAAGGTAGAATATTTCACTAGGTAAGAATAAAGAGCTGTAAAAAGGTCACATGGCTCTGTGAAACCACTCAGTATAAACAATAAATGCCTTGCTAATGAACATACCCTTGAAGAAGAACAGAAGGCTGATAATAAGGAGCTGAAACCAGCTGAAAACCAGACAGCTGCTGGATAAGGCATAAAGTCAATAAAAATTTGCAGTAACTGCAGGAAAGGTAAAGGTGGCAGGGAGAGATTGCGACCACCAACCCAACTGGAGGCTGGACTACCCGCCTCCTCCCCATCCCTGCTACTGGAGATGTGCAAACCAATTAAAGAACTTTGTAACTTTAATGAAAGCGAGAGTTTGTACTAACTAGTAGAAATTGTTATGATAAGGTACAAAGCAATAATTATAATTAAGGGTGTGTATTTTTGTGTTGTGAACTGTAAATATTCCTAAGAGTTTTTAGGCCTGTGTGCTAGCTTTGTGTATTGCTACCTCTACTCTGTGTGTGTATTAGTGTCTGTGCACCAGATAAATGACACCACTTTGGGACAACATTACCAGTAAACTGCAGCTAAAATGAATAATCTCCAGATCTTTGACATATATTTATGTCCTTTTTTACTTTGAGGATGGTAGAACACTGGTCCAGGTTGCCGAGAGAGCTGGTAGAGTCTCCATCTCTGGAAACATTCAAAACCTGCCTGGATGCCATCCTGTGCTCTAGGTGAACCTGCTCTGGCAGGGGGTTTGGACTAGATGATATCCAGAGGTCCCTTCTAACCCCTATTCTGTGCCTCTGTGATATACCCATATTTAAAACTTTTAGCTACATGTCAGGAAAGACAGAAATAACAATGCTTTCAAACTTCAATTGCATTTAACAAAAGAAAGTGTCTGTTACATGTCTTTATAAAAAGACTGCAAATGTATGTTTAATTGCTATATCACAGAAAATTAGAGATGATACTGAGCTTTCAGAAGGTTTATATAATGGTATAACATAAATAATGACCTAGCAGGCATGTTTCCTTTAGTTTAGCAAAAAATTTGGACCTTAAGCCAAAAATTTACTAAAATTTGTAAAACATTCACAAGTGTCTGAATGTATAATTTTACTACAAAAAAACTTAATGTACATGGCAAAGGGAATTATTTAAGGCTGTTATATCTTCCCGCTCTCCTTAAAACAACAAACATAATTCTCTCCAGCCCAAATAACACAGAATATGTTCAATATGTATCATTTCAACATTCACAGAAAAAAAAAAAACGCAAACACTTAAGAAAAGCATCAACCAATCAATAAAATACACTCACCCTCTCTTCGATTAAGCCTTGCAAATCCAGGGCTGTGACTGCTAGACAGCTCGGATGAACTGCTGAATGATGACTGAGGCAAAGCAGACACCAACTGATCATCACAATTATCTGCCAGTGAAGAATATCACTTCAGGTTAATACAACAAATACCTCTTACTGGAACTATAACTAAAGAGAACACAAAAAAATATCTGAATCAACCTTGCATCTGAGAGCAGTACATCTCTAAATATGTCCTCTTTCTGTATTATACATAAAAACCTCAGTATTGAGGCAGGCAGTGGCTTGAAGTGTTTTTTGGTTTTTTTTTACCCAATATTTCATGAAACTACCAGGGAATAATTTATTATGTTCTTCAACTGGCTGTACTTGTCCACTTCTGACCTACCTTCTGAGATCATACTAATAAATGGTTCACAGCTCACTCACAATCATTTACATAGATAGCAACTGATGACTTCTAGTCGTGGTTGTAGCATGGAGTTACTATTTCAACACTTACTCATTTTTTAATTTAGACCTGATGCAAGCAGAGGTTTGTGCAATCACATTAAATACAGATATTTATTCACTAAAACCCTGAACAAAATTAAATAAAAAATAATCATATGCCTTTTAAGCACTGTAAGAATGACAAAATGGACAATCTTTTGCTTTGCTGATGGCATGCAAGTTTGCTAAAGACACAGCACAGAATCATTATCACCCAGTTATTAGTATACAAGTTATATCATGCAGAAGGAAACCTGTCTGTTTCAGAAAAAGAAGATTTAACTGCAGTTCACAATCAATCGTGCATAAGCCAGAAAATGCTAATAAATACTTTGGTGCTAAATAACTCTCCAGTTCAATTGCTATACAGGATACATTCATTCTCCATTTAAATTTGAAAAATATAAATTGAGGATCAATACCTGTTCCAGTTTCAGCTGAAAGAAGACTGATTTTAAACCACTTGAAGAAGTGTAAGCAAGTCTTTCCCTAGCTACACTGTGCTGGCTAATCTATTGCTTAGAAAATGAGAGGAAATTATTTAAACTATTAGTCTTTATTAAATGGCTCTTTTTAGGACAAACATATTCTCTGGATGCAACTGATAAGTGACATGTCACAGGTGAGTCCTTCCTCTTCTAACACTTATGTTTGTCTACCAGTTTTACAGTATTGAAATAATTAATATTAATTAATACAAAATCTTTTTCTGACTCAGTGATAAGTGTTTCTACTGAATAATTATGAATGTTTATAATTAGCAGCAAGATTTTTAGATTAGTCTCAAGGGGATTTTTTATCACCTTCACAAGTTTATTTTTTTTTAAAGTTGGTTCATTTGGTTCTTTAAGCAAAACTTAAAGGAAAACTCTTCCTAAAAAGAAGGCCTGATACTGACCACGACTGCTACAGTTAGAAGTTCTCTCGAATTCCATAAATAATATCCAACCACTACAAACAAGAGGATATATTATTTGCTCTTGATAAGTTTATATATACTATACTTCGAACAAATTCAGCATATCTCCTTATGTTAAAGGAATAAATAAAATTATACTTACTTTCATAAGCTGCTCTAGCCTTCTATAATATAAACTGTACAATTTTATAACTACTTGTCATTGTCTAACTGCAAGCTAATTTGTCACTTTGTTATACACAGATTAGATTTATAATGGTGAAAGATTTGACCCAAATTTATTGGGTCAAATCATCCAACCAGCAAGTACAGAAGAAGAAAAAAAAATAAAGGAAACAAAATTTCATCTTATGAGCAAATGTATTGCACTGGTAAGTTTTAGGAAAGAATCTAATTCATGAAAGGTTTCTTTACAGCACAGAAAATAAAAAGAACTTACTTGTCAAAACCTACACCAGAAAGGAGTATGATGCTGCTGTGTTTCAAATGGAGAGCTACTTAACACTGTTGATGCAAGACAGCACCTCAAGCTGAGGTGCCACTGATCTTTTTTCTACTGTTAAAATCTGTATTGTAAGACTAGGTAGCAAGACAAAAATTAAGAGGAGAGAATAGAAAGGCATTTTCCCCAAACCTATATACATGATCTGGAATTATAGCATCATAGAATCACAGAATGGTTACAGTTGGAAGGGACATTTAAAGAACATCTAGTCCAATCCCCCTGGAATGAACAGGGACAACTTCAACTAGATCATGTTGCTCACAGACTTGTCCAACCTGACCTTGAATATTTACAGGGGTGGGGCATCTACCACCTCTCCAGGCAACCTGTTCCAGTGTTTCAGCAGCCTCATCATAAAAAAAAAAAATCTTTCTTATATCTAATATAAATCCACCCCCTTTTAGTTTAAAGCCATTATCCCTTGACCTCTCACAACAGACCTTGTGAAAAATTCTGCCCCCATCTTTCTTATAAGGCCATTTTAAGTACTGACAGGCCACAATAAGGTCTCCCTGGAGCATTCTTTTCTGCAGTCTGAAGAACCTCAACTCTCTCAGCTTGTTCTCATAAGAGAGGTGTTTCATTCCTCTGATCATCTGGATCTGCTCTAACAGATCCATGTCTTTCCTGTGCTGAGGACTACAGAGCTGGACACAACAGAACATCTCATCACTTTCATATGCCTAATATTTATGACTTTGCTATTTTGGTGAAGGGTGGCATATGTTATGAAATGAATCACCAGGAATGAGACCATGTGATTAATACTTACAAACACTATCAGGCAAACAACAGCAAATACACTTATTTTTGCAACACTTCTGGGTCAGAAGGTAAAAAAACCAACACTTTTACACTGGAAGGATGAGACAGCTGCCTTTGTATTATTTGCTTCTGCTCAGTACAGTTTTCACTTTTTTTCCTCCTAATGTACAAGTTAGAAAGGAATCAATGATACTATGTTATTTTGCCTAGATGGTCTAATACACCTATTCTGTGAAACTCATATATTGCTTTGGGATATTCACAGAAGAACTCATTGAGCACTTATATAGTATTTATCCTATACTAATTTGTGTCATTCTAATTTATAATAGAAAAGTACATAAACAGTTGAATATAGACAAGACGTTATCCAAAGTCCAACAGTGTAAGACTTTTTTTTTGCCTTTACGTAATAATTATTAAAGAGAATCGAGCAATGTATCATAAATAGATCTACTCTGAATAATTATACTTGTATTTAACAATAGCTCCCATGCTTTATTTCAGGAAAATAACTTCATATCAAGTTATTTTTGTTTCTTAACATATATTACTTAAAACATGTTTTTGTTGCAGAGTGCAAGTAAGAATTCAAGAATTAAATCCAAAACACTATGTAGAAAATGGCAGGAACCAGATGTTCAGTATCAACTTGTTTCTCAAATTTAATAAAAGCAAATGAAAACATAATCTGTACATGATGACAATTCTATATGGTTTCACCTACAGTGGAAGACATATTACACAATGAAACACTGTTTGAATTCAGTGTTTCCCCACATATTACTGCTTAGATTTCATTTCTGTTGGACACCCTTCCTCTGTGCACAGAACAGATCTCGCTGCTAAAGGCAATTTAGAGATATTTGCTCTCCAGGCTAAATTTAAACCTATTAGTTTTAAACCAAAGAATTTTAGCTTAAAAGCTATGTACCATATAGCTTTTATTAGATTTTTGCAACAAATCTTTTTTTTTCCTTTTAAAAAAGATATCTAACAATACCAAAAATGTAAACAAACCAAAAGTTTCTGGAATATGCAGAAAAATAAGTCAAATAAGTCTTTGTGAAGGAAAGAATATGTATTTAATCATGTGATCCTGATATAGAGACTTTTTGGTAAAGCAAATTAACCTATAGAGTCATTGTACAGGAAAAGTGAGGAATAATGGTGAAATGCTAGGGTTGACTTTAGTATGATATTATGCAAGCTTTAACAGTTGCTATTAAAAATAATGGCTGAAAGTACTAGTATTCAACAGAACAGAAAGGCGCTACACTGGGAATAAGAGATGAAAATCTGCTGTGCAACTACTGAAAAAAAAAAAAAAAGCAAGAAAGTGCATATGGATGTGTAAACAAAATATATTACCTGTTTTGTCACCAAATGATAAAAGTCATTCAAGTTAGATAAGACATGCCTTTCTATATACCGTAATTCCAGTGCAGATTTAATCAAATTTATAAAACAACTGAGGCATTTTATAGGAATAAAACGGAATAAAAGGAATAAAATAAGTGTTGCATGGGCAAAGTATGCCTATCATTCACCTTCAAGCTTCAAATGCAAATTCAGAGAAAACCAAGAAACTATTCATACAGTGGTACCATAATTTGGATCATGCCATATGATCTACAAGAGGTGGAGTTCAAATAGGATATCATGTGGTAAAGCAGCTATCATAGTTATATTCATAATATTATGCTTGATCAAACAGATTTTGTGTCTTTGACCAAAGCAAGAGCTTGCTAGAATAAAAAAAGAAGTAGTAGTAAAAATAATAGAATACTGCGACAACTGATATTTATTCCTTCAGCATGCATAAGTGTATATTTTCATCTCCATGTAAAAAATACACAATGTTATTTACAGGCACAAATCTTTTTTTTTCTGCAACATCATGAATAGATGGCACTGATTTCAGTTTGAATCTAACAGGCTGCTTTTTGCCATCTAAATTTTCACCTTGATCTATAATATAGACTGACAGTTTTTCACACATTTCAATCTGAGGGTAAATTTACTTTCAATAAGCAAATGTCAGTCCAGTGCTTAGTCACATACAAGGATTCTGTTGATAATTATCTAAAAAGTACATGTATTACATTGAGATATTAACTTTATTTAAGACATATCTTAATTCAAACTGAAACATCCCAACACAAGAGCATACAGAAATTAAGATATTCACAATTTCACTTATTTAACTTTTTAAATAAATAAATTCTAAATATTATATTGTTGTATACAGTTTTTCCTTATAATTGTTTATTCAAAACTTTCTCAAAAAACAAGAACTACTAATTTCTTCATAAGCTTATTGAACTGGTGAAGCAGGACATAGGTAGCAAAAAAGGAAAAAATATTATGATTGACTTCCCTAAGAAAATATTAAGATCTTCAGCTTTACCAAGGACTAAAAGAAAGTACTGAGTGCTTAATGAGCAGATTAATAACCATTTTAACATTAACAAAAAAAAAATCTGTTCCAGTAAGCCACATGAAAACAAAACAACAACAACAAGAGCAGCTATTCAAAGTAAGTTTAACACTTTTCCTCAATTGAGGAAAACTAAACACCTGATCCTCAGAAAAGTAGACTATACCCAGGGGCTACTAAAAATGCAGTCCCAGTGGAACAGAATAGAAGAAATAATAACTCTGAGAATCTCTAAGAAGTTTAATGTTCATCTTTTCCATGCAGGTGAAGATGTGATGCTTAGGAACAATCAACTTTGCTGCTCTTAATAGGTTGATTTGAATAAGATTTGAATAAGAGAATATCTGGGATCAAAAACTTCATGAAAAGAAGTGAGACTTTTAAAAATAAGAGACAAGTCATATTGTATCAATAGGACTAGTACTTGCTAAAACCTGAAAAAAAAAAAAAAGGTGCCACAAAATAGGGGGCACTCAAACCCTTCAATAGGTATTTATTAAATATATGATTCACCCATGTGAACTTTGAAGTGTTCCTTTTCCGTTGACTATGAAGACCAAATATCCTTGAGCCCATTTACCATTTTAAACATAAAAAACTTAATTTTCCCTACAAGTAAGGATATATCACACTTTACTTAACAGGACCTTTAAATATGTCAATTGGTAATTGAGATATTACCAATATAAGACTTAATTGGTAATTAAGTCTTCAGTCCATGTGCAGGCTTATAAATGGTTTCAAATTTTTTTCACTGGATTTAATGAGATTCATGTGACATAGATAAAAAGAGATATGCCCCTCTCCTTTTGCTGAGAGGTATTGCTCATTATGATTATGGTGAACTCCATCAATGATGATAATAATAAGGAAAAGTCAAATTGATAGATTTACGATTAGATCAGGTTAGATTTAGGCCTTCTAGCTACACAATATACAATGTCACTTAATATGAAACCTGCCTGTGGTTGCTGTTGCTATTATAACCATCCCCTTGTGTTTGTTTCCTGACCAGAAAAAAGATATTTTTGTTCAGAGAGCATAAGCCCTTCTTCATCTTGGGTCTACTGCTGCCTATTTGCAGCTAAGAGTTTAAAAACGAACAAGAAAAGTTGCACTGTTTCCTGCATGCCACTATGAGCTCCTTGAAGCAGTTCTTCACCACTAGTGTTTTCCTTTTCTACTCTTCAGTTAATTTCATGGAATATTTTTAGGCACTTCCACATATTCCATTTGAACTGCCTAAAGGAACCATAGAAGCCCATAGCATTTTGCTTTGCTGAGGTTTTCTAGCCATTTTCAACTGCTTACTGCTTTGAAAAATGTTAACCTTTCAAGTTGAAATTTTACTGGTGATTGGGTCGGGCTATTTTTTTTTTGTTGGTAGTAGTGTTTTTTTACTTTTTGTTTAAACATGAGTTTTGATCAATAGATTTCTGCTATTTCTTGGAAGGGGGTGGAGGGAGAAAAAGGAGAGCTGATTGCCCAAGATAAAACCTAGAATAATCTTTAGGATTTTGTAACAGTTTCTCTGTGAATGCAAACATTGATTTATCATGGAGATGAGCTTCATGGCATAGTTGATTCCTTTCTTGAATTTGAAACAAAATCTTCCAGTTTTCTGAAAAAAATTATCAGCCTTTGTAGACTACGTGGTTCACAAAAATTCAGCACAGAACTCTGACACTTGAACAATTGACAGCAGTCAATTTTTCCTAATATACTATTTACATCAGGCATTTGATGTTTATCTTAACAAAAAATAAGCAATGCTGCATTTCCTTCCAGTAAAGGAGCCATGAGCATTTCACAACTGCAGTTATGTCATGCCAAGGACAGATCAAGAAAAGGAAGCCAATACAAAAAGCCAAATTTCGTATGTGCTCACTGACCATATTATCCTTGTCCAAGGGTACAAAATTCTTTTTATGACTGCACATAGACAACATAAAAGCCAGGCAAGAAGGAAGAAGATAAAGACTGTAGTTAGATAGATCAGAATTTAATGGTGAAAGACTGGAATACGGATAAAATTCTTTTTCCAAACACAGACATTTGCAAAGGTTCCCATCTTGCAATAAACTTTCAATAGCTGGCATAGTTCTTTTAGAGATAAATTATGCTCTCCTTAGGTATTTATTTGTTTATTTATAATTTTTATTTGACTTATGTTCGGGTAAAGGGAGCTTGAAAATCACAAGAAATCTCCTAAATAGTTTTAACAAGGTGAAATAAAGGATTTATTTGTTCTTAGTACCCAGGAATCCACAAACAGTCCACAACTCTTCTCTTAATCAAAGTTAAAGACATGTTGGTAATAACAGTTAACTAAGATCAATAAAAGCATCCTTGTCAAAAGTCCAAGAATGGCCAAGGGCAGCCTATTCCAGTGCTCTGCCATCCTCAAAGTAAAGAAGTTCCTCCTCATGTTTAGGTAGAACTTCTTATATTCACATTTGAGCCCATTTCCTTTTGTCTTATCCCTGGGCACCACTGAAAAATGACCAGCCCTGTCCTCTTGACACCCTCCCTTTAAGTGTTTATAAGCATTGATCAGATCCCCCTTCAGTCTTCTTTTCTCCAGACTAAAAAGACCCAAGTCCTTCAGCCTTTCCTCGTAAGAGAGATGCTCCAGCCCCCTCATCATCTTTGTAGCCCTTTGCTGTACCCTCTCCAGCAGTCACCTGTCCTTCTTGAACTGGGGAGCCCAGAACTGGA
>JAOTQQ010000019.1:45635844-45658319 GCA_026546715.1 Gallinago undulata
CATCATCTTTGTAGCCCTTTGCTGTACCCTCTCCAGCAGTCACCTGTCCTTCTTGAACTGGGGAGCCCAGAACTGGACACAGTATTCCTGATGGGGCCTCACCAGGACAGAATGGAGGGGGAGGATAATCTCTCTAGACCTGCTGGTCAACACTCTTCCTGATACACCCCAGGACGCCATTGGTCTTTTTGGCCACCAGGGCACATTGTTGGCTCATGGTTATCCCACTGTCCACCAGAAAACTGACAAATACTTTGGGTTTGGGTTTTGTTTTTTTTTTGTTTTTTTTTGGTTTTTTTTGTGGTTTTGGGGTTTTTTTTGTTTGTTTGGTTGGTTTTGTTTAATTTGTAATTTATATTTTTTTTAGCTAAGGCTTTTTCAGATCAAAGGAAATTACATTTGTAAAATTCATCTTAGAACCAAAATTTTATGTCTTTTCATAAAATTATATGGTAATCACTGTACACAGTCTCTCTAAGGAGACCTTTGCAAGTGGGTAGCATTTGAATCTCAAGATTCCGCCACACAGACAAAACACTGCAACACCAAATCCCCTCAACTTCACTTTCTACTCCAGTCCTACAGCTATGTTCCTCCACTGATTCCCAGGAAACTTTTTACTGCAACAAACATGATATTATATATAATGCTATATTTAGATATAATATTATATATTCAGTACAACTTAGTTAATAAGCCACTCACAGGAAACACATTAATGCTGTTTTTTATTTATAAATCTGGTTATACATTAAGAGATAATTCACTTGCAGGACACATTTGTGGTTAAACAGGGTGGGAGGAAAGAGAGGAATGTTGTTTAGGGGAAAATGATTATAGGTAAGGATGTCTAAGCTGTAAAAGTCTCATGATTTTACCACAATTATCAATATTTATTTCTGTATCAGTATCACTATATTGGCATAGCAAAATACTTCCTTGCAAGAGAAGTGTAAGGGTTCACAAGTGACTTCCTGTAGTCAGGCCTCGGAAACACAATTATTGGTTAGGACACCAATGCAGCTGCGTCATTATGCATCTAACTGGATTTGAGAGAATCATTGACAGGTATTGCATCTCAGTTAAAGTAAGATAATTTTTAAAGTATCTCTGATAATATCACTTGCAGTTGTTTAATGAAACTTTTAACAGATCTGCTAATGTTTTCAACTACAAACCACTTGCCTTCCATTCCCAAAGCTGAGGCTTCAGAGAAAGGATCAATAAACCCTTTGGAAAATTTAGGAGTAATTTATTTGGATGAAAGGTAAAAACCAAAAGGAAAGCACCAAGGTGAAGCAATACTAAGCATAACACTAGTGACTTCTGTTGCTATTTTGGTCAAAGACCAAGACATGGAGATCTAGTTAGTAGTATTCTTGCCCCTGACCATCATCTCCAAAGGTACAGTTCTAGCTCTGTTCTGCTTTAAAGCATCTGGCACAAGCGATTAAACTCAAGAGGTCTGAGAATCCTGTGGGAGTACAGATAAAATCCTTATTGTAGCACTGTAGGAAAAGAGGAAAGAAAAACATGCATAGTCTTATTAATTTCAGGGTTAAAAGGAGGAATGTCAAATTGACTCCACTTACAGACTACGAAAATTGTCCCAGAAACAGGACAGAAAGCCAGCAATTCATATCTACATATACATAGTCTCATTGTATTTCACAGTGTCATAAATTCACATATTTTTAATAATTTTATAAATTAAAATATAATTAGTTGGGAAATATATGATTTAGAGACTGTATTTCTAAGATAAAATCTTAAGTCTAGCTTCAGTTGTAAGCCTTTGAATCTTGTTATCTCCTCTCCACATGAAGGAAAAATTCTGTCTTCATTATCATATCTTTCCTATGAAAAAGTGAGAGCCCCCACATTCAGACCACTGACAGTGATCAGAAAGAAGAAGTTTGTCTCTCACCTTTATACTCAACTACCTTGCTGTTCAGTCCTTATAAAGCATAGTTACTGTTTTAGACTTCGTACATATTTTCAAGGCTTGCCTGGTTGTGACTGTTTGTCTCAGGAAACTGAGGTGGAGGGAGCTCCTTTGTCAATGCAAGGGCTGTAGTGCCCCTATTCTAATGATTCTTTATCTCTTAAAGGCAAACTCAACTTCAAATTCAGAAAGACTTAATTTTTCCTCCCATGTTATCTTCTATTCCCTCCTTGAACTGAACACTCTTCATATCTGAAATATTTGTTCTGCTTCCTTGAACATCCAGATGTCTCTTTGCTAGACTGGCTGCCATCTCTACTTTACTACCTAGTAAACAGCTCCTTGTTCCAAAGAGATAAAACCTCCTTCAATCTATTACTAACACACTGGAGTATGGTCCCACAAATGTCTTTTGCACTTGATGGGCTATTTGCTGTTTATGAGCTCACTAGGAAACATAAACCCACCTAATTTTGATTATCCACTTAATCTGTTTGGGGTATGAGTGAATTTGAGGGGACCTACACTATACTACATCCTAAGTACAGTGCAAAACAGCCTGTGGGTTTTGGCTATCCTGCAAATACAGATGATTGAACGTTCTCTGGTGATTTTAAATACGTGCACCCAATTTGAGTCAGTGATGTCTTTTCATGTTTTCCAAGAGAAAATATGCTACAAAAATATCGCTAATTATAAAATACTATGGTAGATTCCACAAATAAAAAGCCCCCCACTGCAGGCACAAAATCCAGTGCCTGGATATCCAGGATGGATAATTCCGCTTTTATCCACAGTTTATCTATATATCATTTTATTCCCTATAAACAGTTTAAGTACTGTATAGTGCTCTGTACAGGAACAAGTTTATCTAGGAGTTATTCAGAAGTTTCTCTTCAATTAAAATACTTTTTTTTCACACATACCTCAACAATCAGTTACTCTGTAAAATAGAACAACTCAATATTTAGTGTGAAGCCCAACATGCATTGACAGAATCCAAAAATAAAAAGAGAAGAAGCTGGAAAAGAAGCTGGAGTTCCAGAGTTCCAGAAGAAGCTGGAAAATTACCAGCTAGCAAATTCCCATCCCTGGTCCAGAGCACAGCTGTGTCCCACGAAGACGGCTAAAGGCAGACATGTTCCTTTCCATAACCCCCTAGGTTTATAAATTCACTCAAAACAGCTCAATGGTAAGCAGCGATAGTTTCACTGCCTGCTATATTTCTTTGGGGTGTTTCTCTCAAAATCCTCCTCAAATAATTTTCTGTGTTAAACTGAAATTCAGCACAGTTCCTACTAAATAACCAGATGCTACTACTACAACTACAACTACAACTAACACTACAACTACAACTAATACTAATAATAATCCAAATGAAACGTGGAGACAAAATTATTTGTTAAACAATTACATAAACCTTTATAGACCTTTAATTGAATTTCACTGAATTATTAGAGTTGGAATGGACCATAGAGATCACTGTAGAGATCATCTAGTCCAACTCCCCTGCTGAAGTAGGATTGCCTAGAGCATTCATAACACTAAAATCTCTTACAAAACTAGTGGCATTATTTGGCAGAATAAAGCATAGCAGAGGGAATTATACCATACAGGAAGTAAAACAGTGGACTGTAACCTATTTTAAGTTATGATATTTTAGCATTATGACTTCAACAGTGATTTGGATAGTAATTTCCTTATAATAAGGACTTCCTATTTTTTAACACAAGTTCAGATGAAGCTGCCTGTGTGTCTGGCACAACATTTAAACTGTAGCCTAAGAAGCACAGTGATGTCATGCTATCCCAGGTCAGTCTAGTCACCACTAAATTCAGGAAATTTTAAATGAAACATGTAAAATTCTACTTGATCATATTCTGAGCTTTTTACCTCATTTAAACTGAAAAGCTACCTCTCAGCCACTAATGTTCTGTAAGTATATTATTTACTGCTTTTTCTTGGTCTCAGTACGCCATTGGCAGATTTATTTTCTCTGGAACCTTTTGATTTCAACTAAGTTGATTCTCAAACAATCTCATTGTAACAATGAAATAATCAGAAACAGCTGCCTCAAGTAGTAAAGTTACACAGTTACATCCATGTGTATCACCCACATAGCATTGTTAATTTTTATTATTCTACTGTGTCTGCAAAGACTTTTGCTGTCAAAAATCATATAGGCTTCCCTTTAACGTTAACAGCAATAATGCAAGGCTAGAACATGACATGATTTAGGATACTGTATAACAGCTCAAAGTCATGCAGAATTCCCCCGAAGCAGGATGAATCTGTAGGTCGTCAAATCACCAGCTTCCTGACTGCTTAAATTACGAAAGCAAGAGCAGAGTTCTGGTCTGAAACATTACTGTGTTTCCCATTTTCCCTCAGTAGAGATGGTAAGCAGGAGTTGTTATGACTGTATTGTCTTCTGTTATGAGCCACATCTGCAGCCACCCCTCTAATTGCATTTTCCATATGAAAGGTCCTGCAGCCATTTAATGTACTGCAATTTTGTTCCCAACATGAATATATTTAATTATTTTTTTTAAAGCACTCAACATCGCAACTAAAATTAAGCAGAAAATTAGGTGAAATCTTGTAGTGCTCAATGTTAACAAGCATTCACAGGTAATTATGTTAACTAGAAGACTAAAAAATTTTGGATACATAAAGCATAACTATATGGGGAAAGACTGACTTTATTGATTGGTTAGTAATTTGTCTTCCTTAAGATTGCTCTTCAAAACCAACTATGTGATCAGTCAGTACAGTACTTCCAAAATATATGAGCACTTTCGATTATCAAAATATAACGTGGTGATAAAATCTCTCAGATGGTGGCAACATTAATTCTCTAAATAATTATAGCTATTTCTTACATGAATAGTAAGTTTGACTCAGCTTAGGTAGATATGGTACATATCACAGTTGCTTATGATTTATATGTGATACAGTTTGCCACAGGGTAATTGGATATTACTCCATAATGCATATTAACTCCATAAAATATCTAGGAACCCCAAGTTATAATAGAAATACTCATAGTTACAAAATCCATTTTCACTTCTAGCCATTGATTTGGTTTAAATTCCTCTGAAACGTTCTTAGTTGTGTGTTTGTTTGTTTTTTTTTTATTTATTTTTTATCTTTTAAATATTTCGATGTGAAAACTGCAAATAATTTCCATTTCTCAGAACGTCCAAAATGGAAAACCTTTAATACAAACATCTTTTATGGTTAATCAAAGGGAAGGAAATCATAGTTCATTTTAAGGAATTTCAGTTTTCAGACGCAAGACCAATTTGATGCTGGCACATGGCTTATCTTATGTAGACTATGTTGCATCACACTTCATATAGATGGGAGGCCTAATTTTATTTTCTTAGCATGGAAAAAGGTTGCATTTCAAAAGAAAAAAGGTCCTGGAAGTTCTAAGATGTTACACAGACCAATACCAAATATTTCAATAAAGAGGGATTATAATTCTTCATATGAAAGTACCCAAAGCTGAAGAACTACCGTAAGAATAAATAACAAAATTTACTGAAAAACAGAAAAAAATCTACGGGTGGGAATGGTAAAAAGAAGGTGAAAGCAAACTTTTTGAGTTTTTAAAATGAACTGAAATTATTTCATATATCAATTAATTAGATCTACAGTAATACTCTCTGGAAAAGAGATAATTCTATAATTAATACCAACAACAAACAAAAAAAAATCTGCTAATACAGCATGTATGAAAACCTTCAGATCATTTTTTGCACTAAAATGTAGACAAAGCTGAGAAAATGAAGTTACCAGGTAAAAATTGAGTCCAGTTGGTGGTGGACAAATCCGAGAAGAGTATGTGTCTGACAAATAAAGATACCTATCACCAAAGCAGTCATCTGTCACCAATCTAGTGTCTTCAGGAAATGCAAAGAATACAGTTAACTGATGATGAAAAATCTGTGCACTTGGTTATCTCCCTGCCTCAGTCCTTTACTCATACTTCTTGCTTTTCAATAACATGCATATTAAGATGATACTTTAAAATGTCTTCTACACTTATTATTAATTTTGTACTAACCTGGAATAATGACAGTCTGAAAAGAGACAAGAGTTCATTTCTATTCTTTGTAATTGCTTCTATTTTACAATAAATCCAAGAGTATGATTTCTGTATATATATTCAATATGGGAATCAAATTTTTGTTTGTTTTGGATGAGTGTCTACTTTATTGTAGGAAAAACGTGTTTAGCTCAGAATATCTAAAAGTAATTTTATTTCTACACCAGGCTATGACAAGGCAGAAAAATAGTCAGAGTATACTGGCATCAGACGTAGGTTACACCCTGTTTCCCTTCTTTTCTCTTCATTTCAAAAGGTGGGGGTAAATGAAAGAGAATAGCCAAGTTTTCCACTCTCAGAAACAGAACAACAATCCAACAATCCTCTTCATACAAGCAAATGAATGCATTGAGAAGGAGTTTTCAGAGCAAGCTCGAATTTAGTATACTGCCAAATCAAAATGATAAAATCTACCAAGAGATACACGAGTAACAGACAAAATTCCAAATTGCCATCCGGTGTTGAAAACGAGGAAAAAACTTCAATTGTTTTAAGCCATATTTTCCTCTAGAGAATTAGTCTAGTTGCACACATTGATTCAAAAGCATCAGAAAGATTTAAATAGTTTTTATAATTTAAATTATATTTTATCTTCCTTTAGTTACACAGAGGTCAAATTTACTATTGATTCTATTTATTATAACTTAGAATATATTAAATCAATAGGAGATTTAAGAGCCAAATACTGAAGTTGCTTTTGGAAGAAAAATGTGTTTGTATTCAGTTGAGGATGTAATTGCTCTATTATAAAAGCCTGTTTTATTTTCTTCATAGAAAAAAATTCTAATATTTGGATTATAATTAAATAGCATTTCTAAACTTCATAAATACGTAGCAACTCATTGTTAAAAATGGGAATTTTTATCATAACTAATTTTTCCCTAAGATTTACACTAAGATTACTCTAACCAATCATACACAATTTAATGGTATCAGCTATTCACTGGAGATTTGTTTTTAACTGATACTATGAGATACTTCTCAAGTATTTAATTCTGCATAAATGCCATTTAAATTTCTATTTGGAAACAACAGCTGCTATAAACATACTTTACAGGAATTTGCCATAAGTTAGTAAGTATTCCCAAAAGCAATAATACTGTTCACTATTTCTAGTTTTGCTAGTTTTGTAAAGAGTAGAAACAGTAGTTTATCATTCATTTCATTTATCATATCTTTTTTTTTTTTTTTGATAAATCTAGTTTTGTCTTTATTAGGCACAAAAGGGTCTCAGCATTTAGGAACTGAATGAAGCTTAAAATTTTCCTTCCTTTTCCTATGGAACTCATTTAGGATTGTTCCACTAGATAAGAACTCTGAGATAAAGACAGAATTTTTGCTTTGTTTTGGTTTAACAGGGAAACTTGACCTGAAGTCAAATCAGGCCATACTGCCAATCCTAAAAGTCATTCCATTCTTGGAAGCATTCCATTTTAGACACAGAATTTGCCTTCAGAGAAATGATACTCCAGAAGCCCAGATGACCACCACAGGTTAGAATTTTATGTGACGTTGAATAAATACTGTATTAAATGAAAATCGCAGAATACGATCATAATATCTGATAATTCCTGTGAGACAAGGATTCATCCAAATCCTGTTTGACTGCACTATATCGTTCTACACGTCAAGAAGAATTTATTAGATCAACAGAATGAATGAAGTAACAAATGCTAATATATCTCTTGGTAAAATTGACCTTTCTTCACCATGACCGTAGGTGAAAAGTATATATGAAAAGATTTATAATTCCCAATCTTCGTGAAACAAGAATCTAGAATTTTTAATTTCTAGTTAGTTCAAATTAAAATTAAAAAAAAAACCTTCTGGGAGCAGTATTTTATATATCCACATTGTTTTTTTTCCTGGCAGATTTTCTTATTTGATTACTTTTCTGTGATGTTCACTGAGAATGAAGAATGCAATGCATTACAGGATATACACTTTAGTTAAAAAACAAGGCTCTAATGTAGCTAAGCATACTAAGAGATATTACAACAGTTTAGAATGATAAAAATTATCTCTAAGCCATGAAATTAAAGTATTTGTACAGCAGTAGATAGGAATTTGATTCAAGTTGAATTGATTTCTAACACAATATAAAGAATACCATTTTTTTTTTAAATGAGATTAAAACGAAGTTTGAGAAAGGTAAAAAAATAAAAATTTCAATTGAATCTAAGAATGATCTTTCTAAAGAGAAGTCATATATAGCTCACTGTCATCATTTTATCTTAAAAGACTATAAATAAACTGCTGCAACTGGAGGAAAAAAAAATGGGAAAGAAAAAGAATAAAAAAACAACCCTATAAGTCAGTTATTTCTTATCAATTCAGAAACTACCTCAACTAGCATGGTAGCCTACACCGTAGTCATAATTTATTTCAGGTGATCATTCTAAACACATGTGCACATACACGCACACACACCCCCCTTCTTTATTTTTTCCTGGTCAGATTCAGCATCTATTTTCATGGGAATTGAAGCAGAGCCGGCAAACTCCATCTGAGTTGCTAGGACAATTGTAAATTTCCTCCATACCTGTCATCTGGGCCAGATAGAAGTATTTAAAATGCCAGAGGCAGAATACTTTTTTTCTGCACTTAAACTTGCACCAGAAACTTATCCTTTCCATGTTGTTCTGGTGCAACACACGTAGCAAAAATGAAAGAAATAAATAACTATCCTACTTAGTTCACATATTTACCTTCAGAAAAATTCTGAGACATACCAGATGGCACAAATGAAGCAAAGGTTTAGGGGCTTTCTCCCAAGTGTTACGCAACTGGTCAGTGACTTTCTTCCAATTCATCCAAGAATTTAATAGATATACACGAGGAAAGAAACATGCAGTTTAACTTGACTCCCTCAAGAAACAAGTCACAGCAATTATGTAACTATATATACATACACATTGCATATGACTATTTTTGTCTCTCTTTAATTCTGTTGTCCCACTTTTCATTCTGTTTCCCAATTTCAACCAAATTTCAAGAACAGGAAAGGTTCTAAAAATAACGAAGTTCTTTAAAGCTTCGTGATGATAGGGGAAAGGGTCTTTTTTAGTGTTTTGCCTGCAGACAAGGCTGCCAGATGGACTTTCATCTTATAGGACACCAGAGAATCCATACAATTAACTGCAAATAATTACAAACCCTTGTAAACGTTTACAGTGGAGCTCAAAATGTCTTGCATCAGTGTATATATATTCAATCTTACACTGTAAGATGTAAATGCATAGTACTTCTTTAGTGCTGGCCCTTTCTATTTCTTTTTCCTCCTCAGACAGAAATAAAATTAATTCATTCACGCAGCATATTTCACAAGCAGTGAACTAGAAGTTCAGTTCCACCGACTGTTCCTTATTCCAGGTCCACTCATTAGGCTCAAACATATATTTATTTACAGTCAGGACTAAACCCCACTATGACTTATACCTGCATGTATATATTGTCAGATTTTGAAGGGTTAAAGAATTCAGTCAGCTGCTCCCAAGCTCTTACCTTTACAGAAAACCTTATTCATAGGTGTGTATCTATTTTATGACAACCATACCAGATCTTACTATATGTTTTCTCTTTGTTATTTATTGCCCTCATCAGTTTTGTTATTTAATGTGAGAAATAAAGTTTAAAAATTAGGAAAAAAATTGAATTTTTCTCCACTACAGCCGAGAATAGCATTTGTGTACTCACACACATACACACACATAAATTCAGTGTGTGTGGCAGATGAAGGAATGTACTGATGATGTCTTAAATGTTAATGGGAAAAAAACAAAGTTGGAGAAAGCTAAATCAAGACTGAGTGCTTTCAAGAAAGCTCATGTTTGTACTGCATATAAATAAATTTTATACTCTTCATTTCACAGAGTCCGAAGAACCTTGGCCTTTAGCAGAAGTTTGTGGTAAGCCTGCCAGAAAATAAAACAAACAAAAAAACGCAACATGAAAACAAACAATCAAAACCACAAAGAAGCAACACCCAAAAAACATGAAAAGGTGGATAACTAACCGTTTATTTCTCAGCATTTTTTAATAGTAGTCAATATT
Organism: Gallinago undulata; assembly: GCA_026546715.1. Taxonomy (NCBI): domain Eukaryota; kingdom Metazoa; phylum Chordata; class Aves; order Charadriiformes; family Scolopacidae; genus Gallinago; species Gallinago undulata. The sequence continues at coordinate 45,645,957 of JAOTQQ010000019.1, forward strand.
TAGAGCACTCTGCTGAAACTCAATCTATAGCAGGTCAAAGTTATTTTTATGAGCTGAAGCATTTTAAGATTAAAGCAAAAATTCTATATTGTATTCTCACAAAAGTCTCCAAAATGTAGTCTGAAAGTTGGCAAACACCCAAGTCAATTATATAGTATCATTAAGTTTACTTTCTTTCTTCCTTTTTTTCAGGGGTGGGAAGTTACTGGGTTACTATGGATCATTAATATTTTCCTTTATGTAAATGAACAATGTACCAAATAAAACCCTAGATCAAGCAGAGAAACAGCCACCCTGACTGTATTATCAAAGGAATACAAGACAAACAGCAAAGAAACAGTATCTCATGATAGTTATAGGACTGAATGTCATACAAGATAGACATTTTAATATAATCCCCTGGCAATTCTTTTTTGGTTCATTTCAATGAGGCACTATTATAATACTCATACTGCATTACTATAATACTCATACTGTTGCTTAATATAATTGCTAGCTAAAAGTTATTTAAACTTACATAATAAAAGTACCCTAAAAATTGGGAACAAGCAAAAGTAATTTCCGTAAAACAATCATTACATTTAACTGCTTGTATTTATTCAAAATGATGGGCCATTATTGTTATAAAACAATTTAATAATTTTCTTTTAACTTTATACATATTGAGAGAGTTTCAAAACTGGATTGCAGGAGAAAAACATAATATTTTCCCTTGCTTCATATAATGTCATGTCAATGTAATACTTTTGTAATTATTTACAGTTATTAATGTATGTATTAAGATACACAAACACAGATACTTACAATGAATTTTTACACTTGGTGAGATTGTATATAAAATTTTAAAAAGACTTAATTGTGTAAGTGGCATAGATCAATAACTTTTACAACAAAATCAAGAATATTAATGAAATAATCTACTTAGGAACTCGGAAGAGAGAAATATTTAAAATTATTTTTAAAAAGTTGTCTAAACAATATACCACACAACTGAAATATTTCTATTGGGCACAATATATTTAGGATATTAGATAGAACTCACTGCTCTGTCACATTTTTTTTTTGTGTGGTGAGGACCTTAATTATTACTAAATATTTTTGTAAAATTAAAATAATTTATTGACTTGCATCACCTCAGGTACATTATTTGTTTTAATCAGCTTAAGAAAACAGGTAAAATAAAAAGCAATAGTACAAAATTAAATTGAATTGTTCCCTAAAAATATAATAAAAGGAAAGGTAATTATAAGTCTATGCAAAGTATTTTTAGAAGCAGTAATCCCAGAAATGTTTCCAAAGTTCTTATGACTTACACATTTACTGGCTATTAGGACTCATATTTTACAATGTAATTTAAGAATGACTTCTGAGTATATGTTTGTCTTTTAATACCCATGATTCTGCAAATCAGTATAACAACTACAGTGTGCCTATGTTTATTGATATTGATTTTACTTCTTGTAACAGACGTTTCATTGTGAACTTTCTCTGTTCCTCCTCAAATATGATGCTCGCTACTAAATTATGTAACAATCTTTCTGAAAATGTTTTATAAGTGTGATTGATGACCACAGTGACAGAGGCAGGGTGGATAAAGTGAATGAATCAAAAAAGAAAATTAATAGCAGTAAATTATAACACCCAACTCTGTTTAGTATAAAGTCTGTATCCCTGAATTCTGAAAACATCATAAAAGATTCCACAGACACAGAAACAAGTACTGTAAGCTATTCTATCAGGGAGAACTGGTGGGGAATAACTGGACAGCAGCCTGTATATTATAAATACAGAACAGAGAAGGTGAGCCAGGTAAAAGGAATGAAAAGCAGCCTGTAGGAATCTTTGAATTTGACTTGAATAATATGTGAGACTAGAATAATTTTGAAAAGAAAGACTATTTAAGGAAATGGAGGCAAATGGAAAACTAGATCAAATGGAACAAAGGTAGGATAATGCAGATCATATCAAAGTAACGTATGGGTTTCTATGACAGGCATTTTTTAGATTGAAAAGCAGTGGCTGATTTATCTATTGTTGCACAGGAAATTGCTAGTCATTCATAAGTTGAGAAAAGGAGCTACATACTGCAAAAGGACAAGAAAATGGTAATGGGAGATACTGAGAAGGGATGAATCAAACCACATGGGAATTAAGAGTCTGGGAATCAACATATTCCTTAATTTCATTAAGACCATGAAATAAAAATAAAAATAAAAGAAAAAAGAGATGAGTTCATGAAATCATCTCCCAGTAAAAGTAGGTGTCATCAACACTGAGCATAATCAAGATATTATAAGAAATAATTAGATGATAACAGAGTAACATAAATAGAATTAAATCTGGCACCAGAAAGTACAAGGTCATGTATTGACAGGAAAGTTAGAAGCTCATTAGATAAACACAATTGAAGTGTATTACTCAGTCATAAGACAGCATAAAATCACCTACTAGTATGAACAACTATGAAAAAGCAATATTCAATTGCTGTCTTAACATGAAGGATTACAATTCCATGACGTAGCCTCAAAGATATAGATATAAACAATTTAGTATAGGCCAAATGTACTGGGACGTTGGCCCAGACAAGAAAGAAAGAGAAGAAAATAAATCATGATGGTTTATACTCAGGACTTATAGAAAGAAAAAAGTTCCTTTTTCAGGGGTCATTTTCATATTTTACATTACACATTCACAAAAAAGAGTAAAGTAGTAGGACAGAAAACAAAATTCAGCATTACTGGTTGCTTGTTCTCAGATGAATGATAGAATTCTATTGAAAAATAAAATATACTGATGAAGTCAAGCCTTATCATATAAAACAGAAAATCTAAAATTTTAACAATCAATATCCTAATTATTATTTAAATTTTGCAAATGCACTCAAAATTATGGTCCATTGATGGATATTGAATGGACATACGGATAATCAGCCTGAAGAATTGCTGCTTTATTTAGATTGTTAATACTATCACACTTATGTGAATACAACAAATAAAGCTAATCAGGCTGCCTATCCCCTTTCACTTATTACTGGAGTACAATATTGTAAAATTATGATGAGATCTATCAAAGAGAGACAGAAAAATAAGAAAGGAAAAATTATTTCACTCTCCCCATGTTGAATACAGCTGAAATGCTGCATAATGTTCCAAAAGAATCTTTATAAATACCACATTCTTTAATTGTTATAAAAAAATTCATAAGGCCTTTGTGTTGGAACTTAATTTTCAATTTACTTGTAGAATAAATCTTGCAATCCGATAACCCTTTTTCAATAAGAAAGGATGGAATTTGAGAGAAATTTGCCTTCATAGTTATGAAAATAACCCACAGAGTTCTGACGGTTAAATAAATGATCACATCTCATATTAGTATGTCAATTTTTTAGTAGAATGAAAATTTTGAATGAGCTTCTACTGCTTTGTTTACTTAGGCCTTAAATAAAAGGATCATTTTAACCTGAAGATGATATAATCTTGATCTCTTGGCAAACACTGAAACCTCAAAGGTACCATAGATAACACAAGTATGGGATCGTTTTTCTGAAAAGTAGGAATTGTCTGACAGGATTAATTCATTTTCCTCTTGGCCCTAGCTTCTCAAGTCTTTCTTCATCATTTTGAGTGAGAGCAGTCTTTGCCTGCCGATGGAGAGAAAATTCCTTGCTGGACACTTTTATTTAACAGAGATTTCTCAAATTTCCATACCTAGTTGTATATATCACTGTATATGTTGTATGCTTTATCTTGTTTGCCTGCTTAAAGAAATGTGATTCACCTTTAAAGAAAACAAATGGAATGATCTCCTAACAGAGCACAGTGCATAGAAAAGCACTGCATTCAATTACTACTAAATTAATTTATCTGGTATTAAAATAAATCTCATCTTGTCATTCCAATTAATGCTCCTGGCCTAACCAGCAATGTATTTTCTATCAATTTTCTCTTCAAGGCAGTGCCTAACTTTAATATCAGACCATTTATTTCTTGCTATTGGATCAATAACTTAAATCAATGGCAGGGTGCAGGTGGGGTGGTTTGGGAAGCAGGGGGGTTTTGACTGAACACAGCACTATCAAAGACATAAATATCAAGATCAGGTTTTGAAATGAGTGAAGTCTTGAAGTTGTACCATGGTCAGAAAGCAACTGTACAGTTTCACTTGTTGTTGTGGTGCATACAGCAGAACTGTAGTCTATAGAACTAATTTGCTGTTATGTGTATATATATATATATATTATATATGTATAATTATGCCAAAATACAATTAAAACAGAAGGAACAGAATGTGGATATTCTTCCTAAAAGCAGAAACGTTGTAAGTGTTGTTAAACTCATATCCACTAATACACATAAAAAACCTGCAACATTTGGCTGTTGGCACAGTTTTGCCAGCTTCTGCAGCTTGCCACATAAGGAAGGCATGCAATGGCAGGATACTTTATAACCTGCTTTGCTCACAAAATCCCACAGAGACCAACCAGGAACACTCTCCATCTGGACTCCTACTGGACCATGTAAACAGAATCCACCAATCTAATAAAGAAAACCCCAATTGCCACTAGAAGTCTTAATAAAATTCAGCCCTTTTCTAACTGTCATGACTCTTTATCTCCTCTTTTGACACAAACTATTGTTCTAAGTAAAAAAAAAAAAAAAAAGAGAAAGAAAAAAAGATGGGTGGGGCTCCTTTCAATAGTGTGATATAAAAGAACCAATAAATGGTCAAAACTTCTACTAATGAGAGAAAAAGAGAAATGAGAGAAAAAGAAGCTTTCTGTCATTTGGAAATGCATCACTTTATCACACGGTAGCTGTGAATGAAACATATGAAAATCACCCAGAAAATGTTTGTGCTGGATGTTCTGCATTTGTACTTATTATCTGAATGTGTATCAAAATTAACTCTTAAAATTTACTCTGAAGAGCAAAAATATATCTTTTCCTTAACATCTTCAGGCAGGCCCTGCACAGGTATCTGAAATTAAAGTACTTGTACCCTGTATTAAATTCATGTATGCAATTGCCCATGAATATCAATAGGAAAACCATGTAAAAACTGAGCACAAAACAGAGATCAAAGAGAGCTCTGCTGCATAAAGCACATTAAAAAGATACAAATGTATGCCAAACATTTTCATTAACATAAATTTTAAAATAATGATTTATTATTAAAATCACAAGCCCCCACCTGTATGCAAAGTCACATTTTACATCTAGATTTGCTAATACGCAGTTACAAGTGCAATCTTGCCAGCCTGAAGAATTCAGTGGTATTATGCATAAAACATTATGAATCATAAGAATTAAATGATAAACAGTTATTTCTTCTTTGGATTTTGTTTTTTTTTTTTTGTTTTGGGTGGGGTTTTTTCCCCCTAGATTTTGTGCAATAAGGACAGAAGTTACCTGACATTACAATTACTTCTCAAATCAAAAATCAAAAATAGTTAAAATGCACAAGCTCTCTGAGACTCAAGACAAAGTAAAAATCAGTCAGTATATTTAAAAGGTCTCACTTTTTTACAGATGCTGATGTCAGCTAGATCCCTGCTGACATCCTTCCTTTGACAGCCAGAACTGGAACTTCTGATCCAGAACGGGACCCACACTTAAAATTCTTGTGAGCTGCCTGCAGACTGTTCATGCTCTCACTAAGGTAACTAATTAAATGTTTTTATTCTGTTTTGCAATCACAAAGATTAAATCTTAAAAAAAAAAAAATCATTAGAAAGCTTTCATTTTGTGCAATTGTTTGAATACTGAATTTCAGATAAGGTGTACGATACCAGAAGACAGCATAAAAACTATATGAACTAGCTACAGTGTATCTGCAAAGAGTGTGGACATACACAACCAACCTTTGTGATTGAACCCACTTCCTAGCTCAGAAGATGATGTGTTACAGTAAGAAACAGTAAAAAGCAGTAGCCAAGTCCAGTCTTGGCAGTCAAGAAATAGAGATAAATCCAACTCTCGGAGAATTTGCCAGGGAAAAAAAAGGAACATGGTAAAAAGAAACAATCTGGCATTTGAATTTCTGATGCCTGCAAAAGGGAATGGTAGAAGTTTACAAAATACTGTGTCACTGACAGAGCATTGGATCTGCAAATCTTTGTTTTGATTAATCATGTAGCATTATTTCATACAGGAAACTTCATTCTTGAAAAAATACTGAGTCAACTAAAAACCAAATAAAAAATAAACAAAACCACCAACATTGAAACTGTTGTTCTTATGAACATTTTCTGCACCTTAAGAAAGTGTAAATATTTCTAAATAAATTAATGCATTTTCAAGTCCTTCAAAAATTTGGGCTAGGCATCATTCCTTACTTTAAATTTTGTTTAGAAAACTCAGTAGACTAAGACATGGACTTCTGTATTTTGCCTATGTTCACTCTCTAGACCTTCAACAGCACTATTATATGTCAGTGTGGTGGAAATTCTACTTTAATGCATGAGCCACAAAATCAGACTTCTCAAGTATAATTGAAAATAAAAATATCTGAGAAGCTACACAAGTACAAAAGTAGTGAAGGGGAAATTCAATTTGTAACAGCAATGGTAAATTTGTGACAGAGACTGGCATGGACGGCTCAACTGCAGAAAGGGTTAAGCAGGCTACGAGCAAGAATGCTAGACACAGAATGACACCCTGTTGCCTTGTAGTCATGTGGAATATTAACAAGCCCTCAGGGGCCACCTTTGGGCAGTACAGCTGGGCCGAGGGATGGACCCAAGGCCATGCAACCACCTAGAGGGTTGGTGCTGGGACAAGTGTATATATGTCATCTGCTTGTGAGGCATCTTTGTAGATTCCTTTTAGAACCACTTATTGCAATAGGATTCTGCTCAATGCATTGCCAGAATTATTTTTTTTACATTTAAGCAGAAATGTGTTTAATTCACTTCTAGGGGTACAATAAGAATTTCCTAACAGTAGCTTAAACTGTAGAAAAACACCACTTACTATTTTAAAGAATGTTTGAAATTCTTCGGAGTCTTGCAGTTATGCTTTGAAAATAAAATCTCTGTTCAGCATGAAGGAATAACACAATTCCCCCGTCTTGACAAAGTCCACGTTCTTATATTCTACAATCTGGCATATTACTTCTTCTCTCAGTGATGACAAAGATTAATTGCATAAAAAATGACAATGAATTGTTTGATTAGAAGAAATGTAAGTGGATCACAATACTATCTTTCGAATACTTCTACAGAGACATTAAAAATACTTTAAAATAGAACACTATTCTTATTCCAAGTTGGTAACACAGTTAGTGCTTGCCACACACTGCCATTTACCACTCATTTAACTGGTAATGTTTTCTGAGAGATTACAGTTTAAGAAACATTGAGTGTTCTATTCTGAAAAAGGATTTTGCACAAAATAGTACATGATTTTCTGATTGAAACCATCCATTACTTTAAGTGTGGTTTTAACATGGTTTTAGCAGTAGGTTTCCAAAGTCAGAGGAACTTTACCACTGTTTTCTCCTATACATACGTCTCCATTGGCAGGCAGCAGGGTAGGAAAGTAAGAATCATAGGAACAAATCAAAATCCTAATGTCTGAGTCTTTCACGTTTAAGATTATTTTGTGTTACACTTATCCAGCTTGAATGATTGAGGAGACATATCCAATTTGAGATTTTGCTTTCCCAGATTAATTAAAGCCACAAAAATAATATGTAAATCATAACAACTCCGCTACTATCAAACAACAATATGGGTTGAAAGATGAATCTCTCATTAAAAAACCCTAATCTGCTGATAAGTTAAAAGCATTCAGTAAGACATGGATACAAATAACTGCAAATAACTATAAAAGCAAACATGTAAATGTCAATGTCATAATCAGCATTCCCTAAGTAAGCCACTGTGATCCATCATACTATCAGTTTACCAATACAAACTAGATAGATTTTTGAATCATGTCATTCAATCTATAATGTTGAAGTATGCACAGCCATGCACTGAAATTTGACATAATTTGCTTCCACTCAATATACATTTTCAGAACCTGCAGCAGTATCTAAGAAACACATCCACTGAGACATTACAAAAATATATCAAAACCATCAAAACAGAAATCATCCCCTTCAGTACCTCCACCACACAATACTATAGGTGAGAGTCAGATCAGAGAATTTTCTGTTAGAACTTCTCAGTGTGTCCTTACCTAGAACACATACAGAGAATACATTACCACCCTTCCAACGAAAAAAAAATGCCACATTTCTACGTAGTTGCTGCAGAGAGAGGAAAAGGAATGCAGTCTTTTCCATAGTAGATTTTTTTTGCCCCTGAAAACACGACACAAGATGGTGAAAAAAGCTTACTTCCTACTGCAGTATCCTAAGGATAATAGACATCAAGTTGAACATAACTGTGATTCCATCCCTGACCCATTGCTCAAAATTTGGGGCAGTCTGACCAGATACAGCTTCTGGGCTACAGCAAGCTAGCACATAGATGCAGACATTTTGCAAATGGTTCAAAAATAACAACCCTTCATTGCAGATGGCACAAAAATGTACACTTTAGTACATGTATATAAATCATCTTTTTCCCCAGTCTTTATCTCTTAAATTATTTTCCTGTCCAAAGAGAACAAATCAGGACACAGTAAAGCACAACTATACAGTATAAGAATGATCTATGAGATAATCACAGTTCAAAAAAGTCCAAACAAGTTTACAGTTGAGTACAGATGAGGTTTTTTGAGCCTTTGGGGAGGAAAGAGAAAAAAGAGAAACAAGTCGTCATGCCTCAAAAAACATTAACAATAGACGAGGCATAGATAGAAAAAAGTGATTTTCTGTAAAAGAAACTTGTACATTTCCTAACATAAGTTAAAGGCTTCTTCAAGAGAGTGCTATATTGACCTTTAACCTGTCACCTGTGCCTGGGACACATGAGAGTTTTACAATTATTTATTGCTATAGGCACTATAAGTTTCACCCACACAAAAAAAGTGCATTGATAGTCACCTACAGTAACAATGGGGCTATGAAATCCAAACAAAGGTTCAGTGGCTGATTCATCTATGATTTAATTCCTTCTGTATTTCATTTACTTAATTACGTACTGAAGTCAGAATAACATTTTTGCAGCACTGTGTCATTAGCAAAACCCTGTCATAGTCCTCTTCTTGTGCCAGGCTTATCATTGTCACACAAACCTTCCAAAAGTACATTAGGAAATGAGACCACAAACCACCGTGGCTCTGTTTCTCCTATTTTACATGGAAATATATGTTTAGACATATGTTTTATGTAAAAGTAAACAAGCTAAAATCATCAGTTAATATTTGCAAACAAGCTTTTTGATGATCCCTTCTTTCTCTGAGAGATCTGTTCCAATCCTTAATTACTGGAGGACATGTCTAGTCTGTGGAAAAGCAGACTCTGAGACAGACTTTGCTTGAGGACAGAAATGTAATCATTGCAGGGTACTGTGGAGCTCCAGAGCAGGCTGGCATGGTGCAACTGAAAAACAGCCCTACAAATTCCACATTCAGGCTGATAAAAATAAGAGCAACACACCGTGTCAGTTGGAAGGCAGAGCTCAGCAGCCTCCAGTGTGCTTCACCACATTCAGACAGATACTCATGAAAATTAAAATCAATCATATTGATAGTTTAAAAAAATATGTTACCCTTAGCTCAGAAAAACAGAGCAGTAGTTTTTCACTGCAGGCTTTTAAATTCCATAACCACAGAAACTCCTAAAATTCTAAATATCTTTTTCTCCTCAGATTTTTTTTTTTTGTCAAGCAGCACAAATGAATAATTTTTGTTTGCTACTCAGTTCTGTATCTGAGTCTTCCAAACAAGGCAAAATGAAAAGACTAGTACATAGAAAGAAAATAAAGAGATTGGGTACGTTCAAACTATGCAGCACACATTATTGAACAGTATTCAGCTCATTCTTTCTAAAGCTTTTATTCAATATTTATCTAGATAAAGTCCCTATTGATTTCCCAAGGAGCTTTAGTTGAATAAAGATATCGAGACTCAGTGTTGTTTTTCACTGATTCAAAAAAAATACAAAAACAACTTAGTTCCTAAAGATTGCATTTTTTTTAAAAATAAAATGGTAAATAAGTCACACCATGATTACAAAACTAGCAAATAGACTGCTGCATAGTAGACAGGCATCCTGTCACTCACAGGGAAAAGAAGTGACAGAGCCACAGTTTGCTGGCTTGGGGCATGAAAAGTCTTCCTATCCTGTGTAACAATCAGTCTATAATCACCATTTGATGCTGACTAGTAAAACAGCTTTAAAGTAATCACAGAAGTACCATGATACATTTACCTGTATTTTTTTATTGCTGTTTTATTAAATGAAATACTGTAGTGTTCTGCTGATTTTGCTCATAAGCGTTTCTTTTCACTCTATGCTTTCTTTAGAAGCAAAGAAACCCCATGTTTTGACAGGACTGGGGTTAAAATAGAACTATAATAATGGTTTGTCAAAGGGACAGACAGACAGAAATATCAGACTATCTCAGGCGGGTTGAACAGGCAATTCCAGCTTATTGAATTTAATGAGATTTTCATTTCATCAGAACATTGTATATAGTCAAAATACCTGTATAATTTCACCCTTCCAAGAGTGAAAGATGCTCTCACTAGCAGGGCATTTCCAGTTCCTCACGTAGTCCCTATACTTTGTCTAGGACTATTAATAGCACTGCCTTAACCATTGGGAAATCAGTCAGAATCCACTTACCCAAGCACTGACATAGGAGGCCCTAGGAACTACAACATCAAATACAAATATATTTGGTATAGCTTGTGATTAATGTACAAGGCAGTCAGTGAGGCTTACTATACTTTTTCTAACATGCATTTTCATTAGGATATTTTGATGGAATGGGAACCCATCTCATGTTAATTTTGATCTCTACAAAGCCTACAGCTGACCTAGTTATCTAGACTCAGTCATAATCAGTGATGAGACAAAGGGCACTTATACAATGCAAATCGCCTTCTACTAGGTAATTAACTCTGCATGCTATTTCTTCCTTCTGTCTTCTGCATGACTTCTTCCTATAAGAACTGGTTTTCCTCTCTTATGATTAAAAAGGGACCTAGCTCAGAAGCAAACATCCAAGTTTCAGATTTTTAATTTTAGACAGATAAATCCCAATTGCCCTATCTCTGCAGAAGCCATCAGAGTTCATCAAATATCTCAAAAGGAAGTTATATTTGTTAATAAATGAAGCAATCAAAATTCAGGAAAAATCTCCTTCTGCAGCTCCTATATAGTAATATCTAATTCAAAACATCTTTCAGCTTCAAATTAGCATTTTCTTACTAATACTGCATAGCAGTAAACATCATATGACCTCTACTACAATGCATAACCCTGAAGAAAAAAACTTTACACACTTCTCCTCTTAAAAATTTTAGATAATTACGGAATATCCATGTTGAGCATATCCATTCTAATGTAACAGAGGACACAGAGGACACAGTTGTCACAAGTCAACTAACCAAAACAATTCAGGATCTCTGTATGCAACTCAGCCTATCTACAGGATCAATTTTATAATGCATGTTACCCTCCGAAAGTCTTACGCTTGCTGTCTTGTTCAAAGCCTCTACTCTAGACCTTCTCTAATAATAACTTATTTTGTTTGCTCTCCTAGTGAGGTTGTTTATTAGGTTATATGGCATTTGAATAATATCTTTTTTTCTACCCTCTTTAGCCACATGACCCTTTTTTGGTTGTTTAGAATTTTTTTTTTATATTTTATCTATCTGTATATTTTCAAAATAACTCTGAACAGGTTAACCAGATACAGCTAGCAATATCTGGAAGCAAATTTTAAACTAAATTGGGAAAAAAATCTTTATAAAATTGTATTTTTAGGAATGAAGTAGGTTTTGAAAAACACTTCCTATTTAGATTTAAAAGCGGACAGATAAATGCTTGGAAAGGAGCAAGGTCTTTTTCAGCTATCAATTGAATAAAGAGTAAGTAGTAAGAATAAATTCAAAGATTCCAACATGCTGTTTCTAATCTGAATTTCCCTCAAGACCACATATGTAAATATGTTCACTGCTAAAAGATTGTTATAGAAACAAATAAACACCAAAACCCAAGCAATAGCTTATTCTTGAACACAATCAAGTAATGATATTTACTTAATAAAAATGTAATTAGACTCTCTACCCAGATGGATAGATTTCCTAACCATATTTTTTCTCTATCCTTTGAGATTTAAAACCCTAGAGGTATTTCTCTTCACTAGTCTATTAAGCCTGTTGCCGTGAAAGACGAAATCAGGACTCAATAGTCGGGATGACTATTAAGCAGGTATCCTTTATTGCAGCACTGGACGCACAG
>JAOTQQ010000019.1:45665321-45683159 GCA_026546715.1 Gallinago undulata
ACGCAGGGAGCAGTAGCTGTGCCTGCTGCCGGTCCTTGGTTTTTTTCAGTGTGGCATTTTGTTACACTTTCAGCTGTGAAAGCATTACAGATTCTGCATTTTTGAATGAACACAGCAGTAGAGAACCGTAGTAGCGAACCTAAGCTTACAAATAAAAGGGGAGGTCTATCTTTACTTATGAAGTGAGCGTGGGACTGAATGATCAGCTGCCCCTCAAAAAAAAATATGCCATGAATGTCCCTGGTGAGGTTTATTACCTATTATTAATAATGACATTAAAGGATTACATTCTGAACCCATGAGAGTAAATACTTAAAATATAAACATATGATTGTGATAAACTTTCCCCAAACACCCATATAAAGAATATTTTGTTTTCAGCAAAGAGGAAGCTTTCTTTAAACTGTCTTAATGTTTGTACTAAGGTTATATTGGAAAATAGCTTCATTTGGAAAAGAGACTCAGTGGAATTTTAGGTCATTATATTTAAACTATACCTTAAAAGTGTTTTTGCAAAAAAGGGTAAATTTCTGTGTACATAAAGTATAGGAAAGTTGCTGTCCTCAAGTATGAGGATTAACTTGCTTATTAGCAATCTGCTGACATTAATGAGGGCAAAGGCTGCACTAAAGGACCATATCAGTGGTCCATCACTGCTACTTTTGGAGGGCTTCCATTGTACATACCGTCTTTGTATTTTTGCAGAATTTATTATGACAATACTACAAAAGGACATTCCTAGTTACTGTGAGGTCCACAGAAAGCAGACATAGCAATTACAAATTCAGCCCAGTGTCCCAAACTTTGTCTTCCTACTTTATGTGGACTGTTTAGGAGTTCAGATATACCAACAGGTTTTTCCATCCAAAAGGATTCTAGTGTCTGTGGATCTGACATTGGACAGTATATTGCTGAGTTTCTTTCTTGCATGTCACAGAGGCTATGGAATTTCATGCAAATAGTCATATACCTACCTGAAAAGAGGTTGTAGCAAGGTGGGCATCAGTAAATTCCAGTTCCAAAGTAGTAAGTGACAGGATGAGAGGAAACAGCCTCAAGTTCCATCAGGGGAGATTTAGACTGATATCAGAGAAAAATTCTTCACCAACAGGGTTATCCAGCATTGGAAGTATCAAGCTGCACAGGGAAGTGATTGAGTTACCATCCCTGGAGGTATTTAAAAGACATGTAAATGTGGTGCCTAGGGACATGGTTTAGTGGCCGACTTGACAGTGTTAGTTTAATGGTTGAACTAGATGACCTTAAAGGTCATCCAACCTAAATGATTCTGTGATTCTGTCTAGAACTCTTCAGTGTCAGGAACAACTGTGGGACCAAGATGAAATGGGAATTAAGTCCCAGAAGATTCTGAAATTTAGTTGTTTATTTAAAGCAAGAATAAGCTGTGGTTTTGTTTCATATTACTTCAACCAGATTAAGTTTTACAAATATATTTTCAAGGCTCAGCCAAAACTTCAAAAATTAAATTGCTAAACAACAAAAAATATTCTGAAAGGTGCTTAATGCAGCATTTAATTACATTCTTTTTTAAAATAGCAAATCAGCCTCACCAAGATTAAAAAGGCCTATTTCTAAATGACCATACTGGGCAGAAAGATTCAGAGAAAGTTGAAATAATCTACTGCGCATCTGGTCTTTCTCTCCTCCATATAAAATTTTATTTGTATCAAAAAAGGCATGGAAAACTGTATTAAAGACTATATGGCTAATAACCTGCCTTCTAGCTCTCCTAAATCTTTCCTTAAATTCAAAACTCTGTCTCCAGAGTTTAGTATAACTATAGAGTAACTTATCCATAAACCAATTTCTTTGTCTTATAGTTCCTTGAGTTAATATTGACCTTCTGACTAAATTAATATGAGCATAAAAATGTTCCTTGTGCTGCATTTCTTCTGTAAAGAATATCCCATGAGATGATCCTTGACTCTGCAGCTAGACAAAATTTTATGTTTAAAAATAGGACAAATATCACATAAAATCTTGTCAAGGTCTTTCTATGTAGTCATGTTCTTTAGGATTAACTCGATTAACTCTGAGAATCCTGAGGTTTGAATTAAGAAGAATTATTATTCTGGTAATGTAATGCAAATTCAGTAAAATGGCTAGTGACATTCTGGGTAAATATTTGTCTTATAAAATCGCTTACTGTCACCCAAAAGAACATGTGACAGACAAAGGTCACAGGGTACTTTTTTTTCCTGATTTACAAGTAAATATACGGATATAATGTACTTTTATAATTATGGAAAAGCCATTTTATAACAAAATATGCTCAAATGTGTACATATGTTCGTGTGTGGACAGACAGAATTACAGAAGTTTATACAACAGTATGTATCTGGAATGTCAAGATAATAATCTTCTTTTTCCAGGGATGAATCTATGGTATCTAGAAAGTGCATAAAATGGCATAGCTTGACTCACCCAGAATATTGCCATCACCTCTCTGCTTTTGCATCATAACATAATTCCTTTCTGCATTCATGAAATGCTTCTGCTCACATAATCTTATCTCTCTGTTCTGGCATCTCATTTCCCATTTCTTTTCTATACAATGTGAGGGTTTGTCATTAACTTCTGAGCTCTTTTTTGTGGCACTTGGACAGGTCCTTCCCATTCCTGTTTGGCTGCATAGCTTTTTTACAAGCCTCTTTTCCTCCTGTTCTTTTGTATTTCCCTCACTCTTTCAGTGTTTTTTTTTCTTTCTAATACTTTTATTTTTCATTTCCTCTGCATGCCAAAAATCTCATTCATTTTGTCACTCTTGAAATATAACGTTTTATCAATTTGATTTGACAGAGGATCTTTCCCAGTGGATCTGCATATACGTCTTATTTTAAAAGACTGAAAGTTTCCCAGAACTATGATTACAACTCCTTATAAATTCATTCTCACAGTTGAAACAGCTGCAAAATATGGTTGTGCAAAACTCGAATCATTTGATTTGGGTATTGCCAAACCTCACTTACAAATGAAGGACTTTGTAATGAAGTCCTTTTTTCTTAGCAGATTCAAACTAATAGAAAAATAATTCCTCTTTAAAATTATTTTTACTGTGGCTGTTTGTCTATAAAGAGGAAGTACTTCTAAACTCATGCTAACTGTACTGCTGGTAGTCCTGCAAGATGCTTATTAATCGTAAAAGAATTTTAAAAGACAATAAGGACATACAACAGTTATTAGCTATAGGTCAGTGAATACACTTTCCTCTGCCTCTGGCAGAAATTCAGCTTTACAACAGAACCATTATTTTCATTTTCAGTGTACCATACTTATTCACTACAAATTATTTAATGACAACAAATATAATTAATGAATAGTTGCTTGTGAAGCACAAGAAAAGAAGTAAGAAAAGTCAACTGGCTGGTTTAAAATATTTTCTTTAATTCTCCCCCATAAATTCCTTATTCCTCATAAAATCCTCAGAAGTCATCAACCAAACTGGAAATATGTTATTCCCTATTTACCTTCTGCATCTCACCTTTCACTACTCCAGCTCCATCAAGCCAACATTTTCTATATCTAACCATCTGTAGCACTTTATCCATATTACATGGGATTAGAACGAAAGATAAGCAAATTTTAAAAGTTTATGTTCTTTTTATCCTATTTATTTTTGTTCTCTTTATCCTCCTCATTTGCCTCATGGCCCTAGTTAATCCTTCTAGTGCCACCTGCTGCAGCTTTATTGGTATTACAGGCTTCTCTGTACAGCACTTAGTCACATAATGCAGCTGGAGAATATATCTTTTTAATGCAAACTGAACTCGTTCAAGATCATGTAAAATCTGCTTCCCAAAGCTACTAGAAATCCTGCAGAAAAACACTGCTTTAATTGTCTGCAGAGAGTACAGAGAGCAGAAATGCACAAATATAAACCAAAAATAAGTAAACAGAGCCACATTATGCCAGGTACACTAATAATAAGACTTGGAATATTTTTCAGCTACACAGAGAGTTTATTTGCTGCCGCTGCTGTCTGATCATTCGGATTTCTCATCTGAAGGGATGCAGTGAAAATCCTGGAGGTATCTTCTTTAAGGGTTTCTTAAAGTAGTTACTCTTATCCCTTGTGAATCTTCTAATTGCACAGGCAAGTGTTCTGTTCCTTCCACAGTAAACACTCTATGTGCATGGCTCCCAACACAGGAAATCACAGTTTCAATATGGGTCACTGGAGAATTAATTTTTGCATCTTTAATAAACCTTTTTAACAAGTGTCACATGTGAAGGGGAGAATTTGTAAAAGGATAACTTTTAATTTGTAGAAATGTAAAAGTGTACAAATTTTGGCCAAAATTTAAATTTGTAGAAATAAAAGAAATGGGGGATAATAAGAGGAAGCAAGAAAATGGTCTTGCAAGACTTAATCCTAAGCTATTTTTGTTGCTTTGCTTCTAAGTGGGGCATGTCTTGCAGGACAGAATAATTAAAGACACGGAGATTGAAAGGCTACAATAATTTCATAAAACATAACATGGACTTACCAAAGGCAATTCATAACACACTAAGTTGATAGCTCTCTTTTATATCTGATTCTTCCTAAAGGAAAGAAATGTAGATTCTTGGCATAGAATGCATATGACTATGATATATTTATGATGTTTCTTTGATGATGTAAAAATATGAAGTATAGCAAAGAGTATATGTAATGAGCAAGAAAGATGGCAATGGAAGGGGAAAAAAGGTTTCAAGCTGTCATTAAAGTATAAGCCTTGTTTAATATATTCAGTTATGGCTACAGTGCAAATACAAGGAACAGGCTTGTGGGGCTGGGGGTTTGGGATATGTTAAGGAAAATATAGTCAGTGTAGGAAAGATCTACAGTATCTCACACAAGCACAGGATGACCTTCCAGAAGAAAAAAACGTTAAATGATATGCAATAGTAGAATACCTACATTGTGCATTATCTAATGTTGATGACATAATCTGTTAGTTCCTTAGTTGGAAGCAGACAAAACTAGTGAGGTCCTAGCAGAATCAGCCAACTGTGACCTGGATATAAACTTCCAGAGTGATTGAGCCACAAAAAAAAAACCCAGAAACAAACAAACAAAAAAAAGCACAATAGTAACATGCACTGGGGATGAATTTGTAGTGGGAATGTAGTATAGTAGCATATTATAGGAGAAAGGAAGGTTTCTGAGCTGTGAATAAAGTGAGAGACAAAGGGCCTGACAAGAAATGACAAGAAATGATCCATAGAATCCCTCTCCCTGTTTTTGTACTGTGTGTTAGCATTAAAAACCCTAGTGGATTGGAAAGTCTTCAGTGGTAGTACAGAGCTGAGAGTCCAAGATACATGCCCTGGATTGAGACTCTAACACCAGAAGTTTTGGAAAACTTTTCAAACAATAGATTAAATCCAGCTCCATTTTCCAAAGGAGACAAATCTTGGAGAAGGCTGTCTGAGCTGAGACTCCCATTTGATAAAGGTGTGGCCATCTGGCTCAGAATCAGTCTGTGAAGACTTCAATAGGAATACTATATTAAGATTATTCCCTTACTTTAATGCTCCATGCAGACTAGTTTAGGTTGTCTCCCATGGACCATTTGGGTTGGAGCAATTCACAACTATCTTTCTCTGCCTGTCAAATAGGGAGCTTAGCTGCCTGGCTGAAATTTGGACATTTCAGGCACCTGAAAGTCAGATGTGGATATGCCTGTTCTCAGCATGCCCAAGTATATGGCTACACATACCCATGCAAATAAGACTACAAAGCATCCAGACTGAAGCTATCTTATATCTGTAGATCAGGTCTGTCTGTACCTGTTTAAGAAGATACTGCCTGATTTTTGATGTATATCAATCCTAGATCTCATTGCCAAGAAAGCAGGGTCATAATAAGCCTGGGTCTTATTTCTCCATGAAAAAGACAACCCTGCTTGAAGTAGCAATATTAGGAAGGTAAACATGAAAAAGACATTTATGTACAATTTGTTTAGACCATATGAAAAAACTGCAGCACTATTAGACATTTGTTGTATGTAACTGTTTCATGTTCAAAATTTGTCAATTTAGTGGAAAGCATACAAGGGTTCAGCTGCTGTACAACAGAAGCTGTAACTTGCAAAAGCCTGATTTCCTCAATATTAGGACAAAAAGCTATGTAATATTTGTGTGATTTTTTTTGTGAAATAAATATAATTTGTGTGAAATTGTTCCATTTGCCAACAGAATTTGTGACTGCGCTAGGATACAACTCTGGTACTTTGTTGAAGCAATGTGTAACAGAGTTAATGCGAAATAAGAACATAAACAGACTTGTGGAAGTTGAACAAGGTCAAAAATATGGGACTCAGCTTTTCCCAAAATCTGAGTATCTCTAAATTGAATGTGCAGGTCTCCCCTGCGTTCTCAGCACTTAGAGTAAGCTGCAAATAACAAATGATTCATTGATCTGGACTACATTTTACAGACCAGGGTCAGACTCTACCTACTGTAGGTTAACTGTTGCTGATGTTGTTCAATGTGTTAAGACATACACACAATTCTCTGAAGGGAAATGATTTTGTTCTGTTTTTTTGGTTTTTGCCTTTTTTTTTTTTCTTTTTTCTTTAGATATTATTTTGCAGGCATCAGAAAAAAGGAAAATAACTTCACTCTTTTTGTTCTTAGTTCCCTCTTCCCTTTGTTATATGCCTGTGGGTATTATAAGCAAAGTACCCAGCCTGAATGTGTAGATTTGTGTATATATAGTTTATCAGTATAAACATCACATGATACTATGAGCAACTCATAATATACCATTGCCTAACTGCTAAATATGATCATGATCTCATCAAGGAGTATAATTTCTTTGCAGGTGTTTTGCAGGTAGGTAGTCTGCCTGTATTTCATTGTGAAACAGAGACACTGAGGGAGAGACATTTGGAATATGAACAGTGACTGAAAGTTTAGCCATGACTTGAGTACTTCTCCCCATCCATATCATGGAATAGTAAAGTTCTTGCAAAAGCGGTTTCATTCTGAATATAAAATGAGCAATTGTCTTGTATGATTCTCTTTTATATAAAGCAATAAAGAATAAATTCTTCTTGTGTTTTTGTTTTTTTTTTTTATTATTAAAGACATGAGTGGACAAATGCACTCACTTACTTAGGCTACCCTTTTTGCTCAATACTGTAGCAAAAATCCAGACCAGCTCTTGTCTGAGAATGAGAATTCCATGGGAATTATGTACTTCGATGCTTGATCTATAGGGAAATCTCATGAGAAACCGCAGCTCAAAGTCCTGGGATGACAAACAAGATGCTACGGAATCAGAGGTGCCTAGCAGCTTTTCCCAGCTATTATTCTATCCTTTTTTCCACTTACTGTCAGCAAGACTTTTCCCACAAGATTAGCAAAACAACAAAAAAGCCAGTAACCAGTTGGGTTAATACACAGTATCGTGTCTTTTGTTTGCTCTAGTGCTCAATACTTAACCTCTGCAGGCTTATCTTTCTCCTCAACCTGAAGGAAGTACCTGTCTTTATATACATTCTCATGCTACGCCACCACTGCAGTTTACTTAAAGCAGCATTAGCTTCTGAGTCCAAACATTGGTGTTCTTTGAAGCAAGAACCAATACACAACCAGAAAGACTGCAGCAGAGCAGCCAGTAAGCCCTCCACACTGCTAAGGGGAGGGGTGTCTCAAAGGAGTACTGCAGAGGCTAGGTATCTCTGTCTTTGCACTAGGAAAGAAGATTCCCTTCAGATCCTAACACTTGATGCAATTACTAAGATTATATTCTTTAGGCCTTCCATCTGTCATTTATCCCTCCTGAAACAGTTAATAATGCTCTGAGTTTTCCCACAAATAAAGGTTTAACATTGATCTTTCTCAGTGCTTTTTCTGTAGAAGAAAATGATTTGTCTGTAGTATAACATTGATTGAGCTGTGTATGCCCCTGCTGATACCAGCAATATTGCTAGTACAGTTAAAAACTAAGGAGGGTTAGGAAACATGTAGATTTTATAGAGATGTTGGAGAACATAAGCAAATGACAAACTGACAAGTGTAGAAATTAACTTCATGATGCTGGAAAGGACTGCATGACAATCCTCCAATCAGCCAAAATGATAAGACGAAGTTTTGGTCCTATTTATATACTTTCAGAAGCACAAAATGGAGAACACCAGACATGAATTCCTGAGATTAAGAAAAAAGGCCAAAATCAAAAAAACAAACCCAAAACAAAACAAAGCAAAAAAAACCCACCCACAAACCAAAATCCACAGAAAAAGAAAAGAGCAATTTTAGGTTTACTCCTAGGTTTTCATCACTAGAGAGGTGATGTCTGGATTTGCTTTCTACAGAAACTCCAAATTTAATTAAAGCAAATTGAAAGAGGGTCTGTAGTCTCTTTAAACCCCAGTCCTGTGTTTGTTCTGCAACATCACAGGGATGGCAACACAGTAAAAGCCATCTACACTGGTGGTATGCTCTTTCTTCACCTAGAAAATTATCTCCCTTCTCCTGTAGCCCACTCACAAAATCAAATACACAGCCAATGTAATACAAGTCACCATTTGTCCAGTGTCTGATAAATGGAGATTAGAAAAGGATATTATTTTTTAATTTTATTAAGTTTTTACCAAAGAAATCATAGAGAAGACTGAATAAAATCATAGCCAGTGTTGTATGCTGATGGATCTGCTTATTCATTTGTATACTGTACATGATCAGACATTGATCTCATATATGTCATGTTCAATATGTTTTATAGTTGTTCTCTTCTTTTGGTTTTTCATGTTTTAATACTAGGGAAGAATCAAATTAAGTATTCAACTGGCTATGCTATGTTTTGAAATGCAACTTCATCATGCACTTTTTGAATGCAAATGATAATAAGAATTTTATTTCTTATATAACCTATATGAAAATAGTGGTAATTAAGCCCCGGGACTTTATATCGAGACCAAATAATGAACTCAAACTGATTTGTCACTCCATAATAATAATGCTTACTCTTTGTTTTTAGTGTCTACATGGACAAGAACTAGGTTGTTGAATTTGGTTTCAAAATTCCAAACTAATTTTCAAGAATGTATTAGTTTTCACTTCACATGACCAAAGTCCCAGAATATTTGCACACAACAAAAGCAATACAAAAAGATCTGTCTTGGTTCTGTTAACAGGACTATGCTTCCAGTCTTAGTCACATAGCTATGCAGTTTATTAAGCCAGAAAACTGAACCTTTGAAAGAAGAGCAATACTAAAAATCATAACCTCTAAAATCTAGAATAATATCTTCAGAAGAGGTGTCTATGTTTAAATTTTTGTTACCACATATGACATTTAAATAATTATTAATCTTGGATATCAAGGAAGTTATGGATTCTTGTTATTTTGACTAATTAAAAATAACTAACTTCATTTGGATATTGGCTTAAAATATGATTTCCCAGCCTTTGGAAACCAGTTAGGTTGTAAATTTCAGACATCTTTAATCAGAGAGGAAACATCACCCAATAATAAACCAATAAGTTAATCTAATAAAGGCTATTGAGTATATTTTGCTGGCTTTCAGCTTTCCTGAAAAAGTCTGGGACATTTAGGGCAACATCAAAAGGAATTTATCAAAGACTTACGAGTTAGGTGTTGCATCCTAAATTGAAGAGCTACAAAATTCGGCCATCTGCTAGTCCTGAAATTACCTTTATTCCCCAAACTGTCTCTTTCTTATAGTGTTGAGCAGCAAAGTGGCATTCTTATACCTGACTGAGCTCCAGAATCAAAGCATTCGCCCTGCCGCATCTTTCACAGGGCAGTTACAGCCAGTGTCTTATGCACCTGTAAGGGACTTCATGATCCATTGAATATATTAGGAGCAACAACGTCCTATGCAAACTGCAGTTGCTGTGGCATTCTGTTATTCCATTTTTACAATAGCTTGAAGCTTGGAACACTTGCCCCGTGAGTGGAAAACACAAAGATGCGTCAATGGAAACTGAAACCATATGTCTCTGCTTCTTAAAGGGTCGATTTTGCATGCAGGACAGTGTCTACCATTTTCTGAAGCTTTTCTGTAGTCAAAAAAGTAGTTTAAGATTCCTTGGACAGTAAGAAACAAGAATAAGTTGAAAGCAAGTACAGCATTGCAGCCTAGGAGTCAGGGGAGTACATCTGAACCCATCTTACAGCTCCCTGGACTAGGTTTGTCTTCTGTGTAGCAATTATTATATGCAGAGTGAAGAAACAATCCAAGGGCGAGTCTCCAAGTCTGATATTCAGCTGTAACATTACCTATGTTTTAGGCACAAGGAAAATCATGGAATTCGGTTTGATGCCTGTCCTAGTTTCCTCCTTTTAAAAATAGAGATAACTGGCATCTTCTCATGTCTCAACCTGTATAAAGAAGAAAATATTGTTAATTGCAAAGCACATGGAAAATGCAATAATAAAACCATTTAAATTCCAAAGATAAATAAATTTAGTAATGCAGTTTTTATTCAAAATACTTCTTATGTCTTTTTGATAAAATATATTTAGTTTGTTTTGTTCATTTTAAGCACAATTATATTATAAAAACTTAAAGCAGCTGTTAATGAGATTGACAAAACAGAAACATATATAGATAAGAAGTTGCCTCATATATATTGGGCATAGTACCTATGATAAAAATTCATCTCTCTTGAAATAATCTCTTTGAAAGATTACATTTTAAAAAGCCCCCAAGGTGTACTTTATGATTTTTTTTTTTAAAGCTGCTCACTTTCCTCTTCCCTGCATTACAGGATCTTTATATTGCTTCTTTACAATAATCAGTAAGAAAGGTTGCTACTTATTCTTTATTTTTTCATTTTTCTTCTTTGTGCCAGAGTTTTCTTCAAGAAAATTAAGCTCAGAAAATACTATAGTAATACAGTATAGAACAAAGAGAACTGTCACCGGGAAAAGCAACACAAGAATCAGAAAAAATACAGCAAAACTCTATGAAGGAGACTCTATATAAGTCTGCAAAATACAATGTGTTTTTCTCATGTATTGAAAAAAATAAACTAATTCATTTATTATAGGTATGGTTTAATTCTTATTTTGTTTTTATAATACAGCTTTTTAGGCTGAAATGTTTATAAAAGCACAAGATTTGAGGATACCATAGAAACCCTACCTGATTTTACACACACAATAAATCCACTTCCAGAAGCAGTCCTGATCCAGACTTTAGATGACATCACTGGAAAACCTTCCATCAGTTTCAAGGGGTTTTTGGGCTAGACCTCAACTGGATCATTTAACCTAACAAATATGTAGTTAGGGCTGACAAACTACGCTCATATTTTAAGAATCAAACAATTGAATATGTTCAACCACCATTAAAATCAAAATTTAAATAAAGAAATTTTTATGTAAGTTTTCAAGTAAAACAATTACCAAAAAAATGTTTTTGAGAAGTAAAAAAGTAAGGTAATCAAAGCATGAATTTTTAAGTGAGTGGTACTTTTGGCCTCTCATTCTAATTTAAGTCCCATTCTATAATATTTTCAAATAATTTAAACCCAGCAGCTTTGAACAACCTAGTGTAGGCGAGCTTTCAGGGCTAGCGGTTCAGATCCACAGTTTTTTCCCATTGTTTAAATATAGGCTAGTTGACAACAGAGATTTAACACATAATTTTAAATTTTCGCTTTTACATTCTACTGTAGAAACAGAATACAGGCTTCTGGGAGAAGAAAGGCTGATGTGTGATATTGCAAAGCAGTCTGGATAGAATATAAGTGAGAGATTACTGAGTGATATGACTGGCCTTGTTTTAAAAAAAAAAATTCTCTAGTACATGGTCTATTCAACTTATTTTGCTATCATTTTTTACATGTCCAATCTGTATGGCACACAAATTGATTCTTATTATCTTGAAGTAACATACACAGAGAACTATTACATGGGATATAGATAAAAATAGGGGAAAAAAAAGGAAAAATAAATATAAATGTATAAAATATCAGACATTAAATACAGGCCACATCTATACTTGTAGCAGGATGCCAATGTAACAAAACACATCTTTTTCTAGAAACACCCATTACCAGAATCTTAAAATAATCATGGTTTAGATTTGCATGAAACAGAAATGTCTAGAAAGAATATATGGCACTGTTTCCCCTCTTAAATTTAAATGTGACAGCATAACTTATCTCATATCAGAATTGTACAATTTGGAAACCCAGGTTTTGTATTATCCAGTTTAAAAACCGATTGCTTTAACCTTCAGTTTCTACCACCCACATACAACCATGGCCAAAGGTGATTCACGTGTTTTAGCTGACTCTATAGAAGCTATAAGAGAGCTGATCTATGAGATCAGTCATCACAGTTACTGGGTCAACAAGTATTGTGCAAAGCACTCAGAGGGGTAGCAAGGTCCGAGATGAATAGATGTAAAGGCTGGTCTCCAAAACAATCTGGATGTAATGAAAATTGAGGATGGGAAAAGGGGACTAGGTTGCAGAAGTTTAAAGACCAAGATACAAAGAGGTATAGGGGAAACAAATCTGGAACAAGCAGAAGATGAAATGGATTTTGTAGAAGGAATCTAAAGGAAACCAAAAGACTTTGTAGCCAGTAGGAAACCCTTAAGCTTGGGAAGAAGTCTCCCATGTGTCAGTGTTCCTCTGCCAGATATATGTGAAGCTCATAGCTGAATTTTTCTCTTTGTTTCAGCAATGCACTACACAGAAGATATCAACATACCAGCAACAGTAGATTCTGCTTTCATGTGGGCTACAGTCTACAATGGCTGTAAAGACAGCCCCAGCTCTGAGATTTCAGCAGTTCATTCAGTGATTATGTTCCGGTATTAACAGTGTTATCCCAACAGCTGTTATGAAGGTGCCTGTGTGAATATAACCGTGTGAAGGCATGTGAATGTCCAAATTAACCAGAGAAACATTTCACAAAAAAATATTTGGTTTGATTTTTAATTCCAGAGCAGTTATTTCTTATTCAAGCAAAAAATCATTTACAAGAGCAGCACAATGCATAAAGTATGATTACCTCTTCCACAGAAGAGTGACATTACTGTGCCAGAAATCTTTAAATGACAAAACACAGTTTTCCCATTTTGGCACTTTCAGAATGACTAAGCTTCTAATAAATTAAACAAATGAACAGCCTTACTGAAAATATCTGTCTACACTTCCTTATTCTTCAAAAAAGTATTTGTTTTCTTAAGAACGTGCTTTGTCTATGACATTTTTATTATTTCCTGTCTGAGTTGGTTTAACCTGCTGTAACTTTATCCTGGTAACTTCATCCCTCAGTGCTAATTGAGGGGCAGAAAAAATCAGTAAAACAAGTTTGGGGAGATGAAAATTTACTGAGCAAAAGTGTTACTAAGCACTCAGTATTTTCTTAAATATTGGTTCCAGAAATAAACAAATGTTTGCATGGCTACTTACATTTTTGGAGTCATTCTCTCATCATTAATTCAAATGTGCACAGCACTCTGTAGAAATACATTCATGAGCTGAAGGTACAGCTCAGCAAATTATTCCCAGCAAATAACATATTCAACATATGCAAGCATTTTCTTGACATTACAGAGCAATCATCAATATAAATTTATAAGTTCAAATTATTATATCTTATATTTATAAATTTATTGTGCAACAGCCATCTACCCTTGACAGTCCATTCTGTACAGTTTTCATGCTTCCTACTCCAGCTTGGACTTGAACTTCTCTGGCTTCTGAATATCACCTGCAGAGATTCAGAAAACAGATGCTCTAAAGGTGATGTATCTTTCAAGAGGGCATTGGTTCTGTCTTGGCAAAAAGAGTATTTAATGTGAAATTGAGGCTCTACAACAGGCATCAGATCCCTTGCTTGTGAAAGACCTAAGCAGTATTTTGGTTTGTTGCAGCTTATTCTTTTCTTTACACATGAGCTTTTTATTTTTGTTGGAGTGACACAGCTTCCAGTGATGGAGTGCACAGTGCCTGTTCTTTGTCTTTGAGATAGCATTACAGTTAAAACATAAATATGTGCAGTTAGAAAATAAAAACTGGAACCCTTTCAGGTGAAAAATGTCAGAGGACCACAGCTTTCCATCCCCTAAGGTGACAGTCCCATGAAAGATTGGTGGTTGTAGCATCATACCTCATTAGAAGAAACAACAGAAGTGGAATTTTTTTTTAACGCTAATTTATTCTCTGGGTGGAAAAAATAATAAAAAGAGCAAGTTAGAATCTAACTAGATCCAACACATGGATTATCTTCCTTGAACATTCTGATTCATGCCCTTACAGAGCTCCCTACAAGTTTTCACATTAAAAGATAAATAGCCAGAAAATAAAGGCCTTCATATTTAGCATTTCTTAGATATTAATTTGCACTTTTTAGGTTGCTCTATGTCTGCTAGGAAGAGGTTAAAAATCAGACTTGATGTTCTGTGTGGACATTTGGAAGACAAGTGGTTAAAATTAGGCACAGAATCCACTACTATGTTGACATCACTAATTGACCTATTTCCAAGTCTTGTGAAAATAATTCTGAGGCTTGGCACTGAAATTGTAATTTTCAGAAGAAAAACCCAACATTGACTTGATATCTTTCTGTTTAACAGCAAGAATTAAGTTCTGATTTCATACTAGTAGATATAAAATTCTACTATAAAGCATGTCAAGACAAAGAAATCTAGGTAGGCTTATAATGTTTTCTGCATTTCTTGTGTCAGTGGCACTGTAGCTGGTATAAACATATTTAATCATGATGGCAGTGACCCCATGCTGTTTGACATCAAAATTCAGAGTATGGAAAATCTGCTTCCTCTGCCTATTATTGTAGCTGTTGCAATAGGTCTTACTGCAGCATAAAACAGAATAAAAATAATAATAATAAAAAAGAGCTGTGCTGTAAATTATACAGTATTTATAACATTAAAAAAAAAAGAAAAAAACAAACCAAATCGACGAATGTGAAAGCAGCCTGCTCTGCTTCTAATTACAAACATCTATTAATGGAAGCGGCACCATACAGGACAGCCAAATGGTCCATAAATGTATCCATTTGACGATTATAGAAATGAGTCTTTTAAACTGGTGGAAGGAAAAAATAATTTGTTCCCTGACTGTAAATAACTTAACTTCCTGTTATAACAGTATGTACTACATACATTGATTTTCTATGCTTATATCTTCATGCAGCTCTAGATACTTTATATTATCCAGAGCCCAGTCCTCGAATCTCAGCCTTTGTCTTCATTTCCCATACAGCTTTTTGCTACAGAACAGTCATCAGCTGAACAGGTCCTTACTGGGAAGAGATTGAGATCTACAGGTAATATCCCTGTCTTTGACAAGCATTCTTCTATGATTGAAGTAGTAAGGGGCACTGCTTAAAGACCCTTCACTTGCATTCTTAGTTTTCTCAGACTGGCAGTCAAAACTGACAGTTGGTTTCTTTACAGGATGTGTTCTTTTGATAATCTGTTCCTTAGCGTTAATAGGAACAGCAGCAGAGGAGAAGGCAATATAAAATACATTGAACAGGCATTTTAACTGATGTTCTAAAAGAATCAAAACCTGCAGGGGGAAAAGCAATAGCTTGCTTTGTTAAGTTTTCTGATTTTTGCAGCCTACTATAGGCTACTAGCCTGTGGCTCTGATTCTGGCAAACAGAAGTTCAGCAGCAGAATATACATGGGGAAAAACAACCTAAAACTAAACCCCAAACCAATAAAAATCCAATATGTGTAAGGCAGCAATGTTGGCCTTGCAGTGATCACAAAGAACAAAGTTACTTTCCAGGACAGAAATCTCCTAACCCTGTGCACTGGTCCAAAAGCATATATTTCAGTC
Source organism: Gallinago undulata (assembly GCA_026546715.1). Taxonomy (NCBI): domain Eukaryota; kingdom Metazoa; phylum Chordata; class Aves; order Charadriiformes; family Scolopacidae; genus Gallinago; species Gallinago undulata. Next base: position 45,681,135 of record JAOTQQ010000019.1, read on the forward strand.
TAGAATATCCCTCTTCCTTTGTTCCTTATTCATACTCTTTGCTTTTTGCCTTTCTTCTTGTTTAACTTCTCACTTCACCACAAGCTTATTCTGTTTCTTCTGCCTCCACAGCCTTGATCTGATCCCTGCTAGATTTGGTCATGAATGTACCCTTATAAGATAAAAAATGTTCTAGTTGAGAATTATATGCAACATAGGAAACAGAATATAAAGTTTACCAAGAATGAAATATGGGATTAAGCAATCAGGGGCATGGTAAATTATATATATAGTCTTAAAGTCAAACTGAACCAGATATCTAAGGCAATTTTAAGAAAAGAAAAACCCTACTGGAGTAATTCTTAAAGAGGTGTTTCAGACCTAAACATACATCACCATAAAATTAATTAAGGTCCTTTAAAGGATAATTACAAATCCCACTGAATATTGAAAGCCCTGTTAAGAATCTGAGAAGCCTTTAAAGGATTTAGTAGAATAAAGTTCATGGATAGAAAAAAAAAGCCATAAAGGTGATGGTGTATTAAAGCAATAATCTAATAGCACATCACTTTTTCACACAATATTTACCAAAATTATTTAGAGATTTAAAAGTTTATTGACCAGGTTGGGCCATGAAGGAAATGCCTCCTAAGCCATGTACCTGAAAGGCACATTTTGTGCAACTAGGAAGCAAAATCAGGGCTTGTGCTTATTTGTTTCATAAAATGATTACATGTTCTTCATAGCCCCATGTAAAACTGTTCTACATATTTGGTATGTTGAATAAGGATGCTTTTGGGCTTTAATCTGTCCTATTGTGTGTGCCTAAGAGAGGCCCCAGAGTACTAGGATTCTACAATTTCTCCACTCAGAATAGATGAACAAATAGAGTTAGCTTGACTTTCCTTTACGAAATACACAAGAAAAGGAACTCATTGTAGCTGCTCATGTACCATCTGCACGCCTGTGTAAAACTAGTCCAAAACCTATACTCAGGCATAATCACCTGAAATTTTTGATGTAAAATATTGTCTGTGCAGTATCTGTGCATCTATTTATTAGTTTTCTGCTGAAAAAAATTCAAAAGAGCAATAGAGATGTGTTACAGATTTTAACTTCACAGTTTAATTTAACACTCCAAATACCCGGTCAATTCTTTATTTGGTGGAATCTAAGCTTTGAAAAAGGGAAAAGACAAATATCACATAGAAATTTGTCAAGATAAGCACCTTGTCAATTAGTAAAATGAAAAGTAATTTCTAAAAAAAGGTATTCCTCATTCTGTTGCTTTAAAATCCACATATTGACCTATTCTTTCTCATCAGAATGTTCTAAAACTTATATTTAAAACCTTTATAACAGAAAAATGTGTTTTATCAGTTTTACTATTTGTTTCATCCTTATTGTTCATTTCATGGAACAAGATAAATAACACTCCAAAAATTCAAATAGCATGGTAGAATTTTGTTTTGAGTTAGTTTAGGAAATAAACATTTGAATATATAGATAATAACCTGTACGGACACAGATTTACAGCTAACCCCAAAGCATTTTATATAGTATATAACTAAATGACTAAGTAAAGCCAATTGAAGATGTTCTCCATTTGATAACAATCATATGTACATTGTGCACAATAATTAAGACAGCTTTCCTTATGTATAAAAAGTTTCTTTGAACTATCCCCACAACACAGGTAGAGCTTCTGTAAGTATCACAATAAAGATGAAAGCAGAAATAACCCCTGGAGGGTGCAGAGGCCTAACTAGTCTTGGCAGCATTAGCAGCTTAGGGAGTCACAGGCTATGTCCAGCCTGATTGTGCCAGAAGTCTAGATGCACTACAGCCTCACAATAACAGAAGTGTAAACATGTCTTTATATTCCTCTCTCCTGAGCTACAGCTAGGGATTCTCCCACTGTGCTCCAGATCCATCCTGAGGTAAAATGCAAAATAATTCTGAAATACGAGTGTTGGAGACAAACACATAACTACGCAGGATAGTTATATGCGGTGCTTTATTGCGAGGCCTCGGGAACCAGGGGTA
>JAOTQQ010000019.1:45690010-45706074 GCA_026546715.1 Gallinago undulata
GCAAAGAAGCAAAGAAGGCATTCAGCAACTCCGCCTTCTGTGTGTCTTCCATCACCAAGGCACACAACTCATTCATTGGTGGGCCTACCTAAATTTTCCCTAGCCTTCCATTTTTTATTGATATACTGAAAGAACCTCTTCTTGTTATCTTTAACTGTGGTAGCCAAGTTAAGTTCTGCTTGGGCTTTTGCTGCTATAATTTTTCTCCTGCTTATCTTCACTACACCTTGATATTGCTCATAAGTAACCAACCCTCTTTTCCAGAGATTGTAGACTTTCCTTTTCTCCCTGAGGTCCAGCCAAAGCTCTCTATTTAGCCAGGCCAGTCTTTTTCCCTATTGGCTCATTTTACGAGACCTGGGGATGGCCTTCTCATGCGCTTTTTAGAGTTTCTCCTTCAAGTATGACGAGCCTTCCTGGGTTCCTGTGCTGTTCAGGATTGTCTCTGAAATGGTGCTCTCAACCATGCTCCTAAACAGGCCAAAGTCTGCCTTTCAGAAGTCCAAAGTGGCAGTTCTGCTGGCCCTCTGTCTTGCCTCTTCAAGAATTGAAAACTCTATGATTTCATGACCACAAAATATTTCACTACTTCGCTCTAACTAATGAAGTTAATCACTCTGTCCATGATAGTTGGTACAAATGAAAAGGATGCTTCATTTCCTAGAAAAAGATTTTTTGCAAAAATATTTTATTAAGAACACATTAGTTCCAAGAGAGAGGAGGTTACTCTTACTGCACTATAAATCAAACTTTATTATTTATTTTGGTGTCATAGGTGTCCAGTAATAATAAATCATGTACCAGGTGAGATGCTAGTAAGAATTCCACATATGTGAGTAATTCAAATATTCTGTTTAGTCTGAGAGAGCAGATCATGAAGCCTCCTGGGCTTCCAATGAGCTTAACGAGTATACACAATGGATTAATTTTAGATCAGGGATGTAACTTTGAAGTACCAAATTAATTAGAGTTTAATTAAAAATATGTGCATGAAAAGTAGTTCATATAAAATGTGTTTGGACATAAAAAGGAGCTTTCAATATTCAGACTGAATTTTTGTATAGGAACACAGCAAGTCAGCTATTTCTCAACCTTGTAACTTTTTTTTGAAATTAGCTGTCTCAGGATTCCTTGAAGAGTAAAAGTGACATATAAGCTTTTATCCAGCTCGTAAAAGGTAATGCAGTGTTTCTGTTGGAGCTGGTCTCAGTCTACATAGAACTTTTTATATTTTTAAGTTTTGACAGTATAGTTATGCCAGTACTAAACCATTAAAGCAATATTGGTGCAATACCAAATTATGGAGTCTGTTAGAAGTAAAAGTCATTCTTGACTTCTGTTGTTTAAATCAATTCTATAAATTATATTGGAATTAGTACGCATAATTTATGTGGTTATATATTTAGTGACTGGAAGTCACAATCTGTGTTATAGCCTTATAACTTGTGTAGACAAGCATGTAAGCAATCTAGTGCAACCTTGAACACCTATAAACCATGCTATTGTTGATAACAGCTTTTTGACATAGGGGTTCCAAAGCTGTTTTAAAGCGAACTTGCCTGTTTGTTTATAGGTCTGTCCCACTCGTGTCTTTGCTGGGCAAGAGAATATGGATCCATTTTCTGTCAGCAGTAAATCATCTTCAAAATACTTTAAACTTAGACTTGGAGATTGCTGTCTTTTCAGGATTGACAACCTAATTAACAACCTCTTATTTGTGTTGTTACTAGACTTATCATAAGACTTCCTTACCACTAGTTACATCTCATTAAATTGCGAATGCTTTTTTTGACCAGATCACAACACTTTACTATGTGACAGCTAATATGCAGTAATTATAAACAGCATACTGGGGTTAGAGTGCTCTAGTCTGTTTGGCATATTTGCCATATATCTACAAAAAATAACGAAGATTTTAACAGTACTCACAACCAATAATTTTGTAAGCTTTCAGTACTGATTATAAGAAACACTTGATTGCTCTCTGCAGTCTAATTGCTGAAGTTCCTTCAGAAGTTGAATGTTTAAAAGTGAGCATTTGGCTAATTGTCTTTAAGTGTGAATATACATGTGGAGTACAGAGAAGATGCAACTAGATGACTAGACTGATAGCCACTTTTCAACAGTGTTTTGGGTCTGTTCTTATATTCATTTATCAGCATTATCTTTAGTTGCATTAGTCCTCTCTTGAAACTCTTTTTGTATTATTTTTTTTGGTATCATTCCTCCTCTCAGCCATTCTCTTACACTGAAAAAAATTTAAAGGTTGCTTTTATGGCATAAAATAGTCTTAGCATCTGGCTAATTTCTCATCCTCATTCTGCATTTTTGGCTTTGTTTTCTCTCTATCCTGTTTTCACTCCATCTTTTATTATTCCACTCCAATTTCCTATTCACATTTTTACCTACAGTACACATTCTGTTTTCTTTATCCTTTATTGCCATGTTGTATATATTATAGTGTCTTTTCTTTCATTTTTTTAACCTGATCATTAACTTTCTACTCAGAAATTTGGACAAAACCGAAGACATTGTGAAGACCATTTTAAGAAGTACACATCTATATAAAAATTGACTGTTGGAGAAAGAAAGAGTTAAATTTTCCTTCCAACTGTTTTTAATTTAAGAGTATGTACTAGTGAAAGAGAATAATCTTTCTGTTTTATGAAAACTTATATTTGGTAGTAAACTTATATTTGGTAGTATTCCTTACTTTTTAATATTTTTTATACTTGTGAACAGTTAAATTTTTTCAACAGTTAAATTTTTCCAACAAATTTATCTGTTTGGTGGGTATTTGTGCATTAACTAATGTATATTAACTGATTTATATTTATATATATATTTATTTCATTTATCCTGGAACTTACCTAACCAGAGATTTGAACTCTATTTTTCAATAGAACTATAAAAAACGTAACTTAGAAGGTACTTTTGGAGGTCATCTTGAGTCACTACTGGAACTATACATTTGAACAATTAGAAATTAGCAGGTAACAAGACTATCACTGTATTCTTTCAACTTTCTCTTGAAAGCAGGGCCTTAGTTTAGGTTATCTAAGAACAGACTATTTCTGGGAAGATGCATCAAAATCCAAAACCCGTCATGAAATAAAGATATGATCCAATTATATAGTAATGTGAACTTTTTAAAAGGGGAAAAAAAAATCCCACAACTCCTTTCTCTTTTAGTTTACCTCTATTTTCAGAACGTGCAATAGTATCCTCTGAGGCATCCACACAATGATAGTGATAGCAAGAAACAGATGGAAGGCCTAAGGCATTTTTCTGAAAGCTTTTTACAATTAGGAATGAGGAGGTGGTCCTGTGCAGAAGTCAGCCCTTTTACAAAACTAAATAATAGGCCTTGTGGTTAGTACTGTTCATCAGTGTTTGTGGTGCAATGGCATTTCAGTAACTTAACATAACTTAGTTAACTGCTAGAAAACCCTGTTATAGGAAGAACAATATAGGCAAAGTAAGAGACACTTGCAGTAATTGTCTGAAGAGTTGATTATTAAAAGGAAAGGAGTAACTTTAGAAAAATAGGCATATTGGTGATTCTGAATCAGAAGAATTTTTTCAGAAAACATGCACCTATGTTTCAGATATTTGAAATCTTTAGATTATCTTTCAGCATCACTACCTATTATGTAGAAGTTTGAGATTTTTTTTCTTTTTTTTTTTCAACGAAGCACTAATACACCCCTAGCATAATATTAACTATGGACAATCATTGCATGTGTTAATTTGTGATCTCTGTTTTATTGCATTCTATGTACTTACATGCACTTCTTTCAGAGTAAGCCTACAGGTGAATGAATTCAGCTGTACCACAAGGATCAGCAACTCAATTCCTGGAAATCACAAGTCATTATCCATGGGGTATTTTAGCTATTTTTTATTTAAATATTTTTTATTTAAATATACCACTTCTTAATTTCTCCTTTATAAATTTTTATGGCAGAGGTAAACAGTGCTCTCAATGTAAAATAAATCTAAATTTTACCTTTTACATATTGTAATAAACATTGTTACTTCCCATTTATACAGGCAGAAAAGTTTACACATGCGTAGTAGAAAAATATTTTTATTGTCTATACATCAAAGACTAGAGGGTTTTATAAATTGGTATGTTGGTTGTATAAAATGCTTATTATAAATTGGTTGTAACAAACTGGCTTATTCAATAGTCAGCACTGGGACTGTATTGAATCCCTGATTCTTTGTGCTCTCAAAGTGTTGGGGCTAGGGAATTTAGGTGCTTTAAATAAAAAAGAGTCAGTCAGTAAATAATTCAAAATCTCATCTTTCAAAGCACATCATTGTTAGGACTGAACTTCCAGTTTTTAAATAGAAGTGTAGGGATCAGGCAGACAACTTTCTCTATATTTTCAAATTACTTTTGAACATTCCCAAGTGGAAGGAAGATTGTTTTTTATTCTTTTTTTTATTATTGTGAATATTTTTCAATTGAGCAGATTTCCTGCTAAGATTTCTTATCTTTCTGAAAATCTCATGAAAGAAAGCGATTCTGCAAAATAAATTGCGTGTTGAATATCAAGTTTTTTTGCTTGTGCTATGGTATATTTACAGTATAATATGAATTCAGAGGCTGATAATGATATCATGGATTCTGTACTGCTCCTAGGAGCAATAACAAAAATAACCAGAATAGACGTCAACAAAGTAAATTTTTAACTAATAGGAGATTGAAATTTACAGTAAACACTGGGAAAACTGCAGTTTCTTTTTAGTACATAGAAGTTTTTGGAGGTTATATAAAACTTTGCCTGTCTTGATTTGCCAATAGTTGATATTTTTTCAAAAAAATGAGATAACTTTGTTTCAGAAAAGAATGATTTGATTTTTCATCACACTAGAATTAATATTTTAATTAGTTTGATTTCAAAATGAAGATAAAGACAGAAATTATAAGAGTTAAAAGCACATTTTTGATATTAGAAATTTTCATACTTCTATTTTAGATATCTGAAACCAAATTCTTTGCCACAGGATTTGAGGCAAATCAGCATATTTTAAATAGCTATTATAGGGGTTATATTTCAGAAGAAAGGGAAAATAATTAAAAGTGTCTAAGTGACTACATTGCAAACAGTTTTAAGGACTAATGAGATAAGTCATAAGCCCTTTTTATAAGCCCTTTTCCCCCGTACCATAATTTCCATTTATATTTTGTTTTAGCAGATCTTAATTGTAAGTAATTAGTCAAACACATAACATTACCTGCTCAAATTATTGTATCAGTCATAAAGTTATGAGTTTATAGGAGAAAAGTCAATTAGTAGGTTACAAGCTGGAGAAACAGGCATGAACTAAATTTCTCAAAAACTTCTCAAAACCTTGATAACAATTTGGAATTTTTTTTTCAAATATTCTTTAACAACAATTGGTACTATGGTCAAACTAAAATTCTAGGATATATGGAAAACATATAAAGCAATTCAAAGTTCTTGTCCACATTGGATAGCACTTTGTACACAGTATGCCTTTTCTAAACTTATTAGTATTCCTGTATGATTTAACAATTATATATGTGCACACACTTCTTAATTTTCCTACTAAAGCTCCCCTCCAGGATTTTGTTATTAGATTTCATATCCTGATTAACTTCAGAGTTTAGTATTTTGAAGCAACCTGTATATTTTTACTAGAGCTTACTTAATTAGTGTGTTTTATCATCTACCAAATTCTTAATATGCTCTAATGCTCCTCTACATTTATGCATTGATAATTTGATACTTGGGAACAATGTCCAGCTATATGAAACTTAGATATCTATGATCTGGCCTTAAATAAATTTCACAAAAATCTACTTGGCGGTGGAGAATTTTGGTTTTTAATTTGTATGTAAGTATGCAGTAAATAAATTAGGAGAAAAGGATAAGGAGAAATAGAACAGCACTGTGGCAAAAACTAATCATTAGGGATGATGACCAAAACATACCTGGAACTTGCTACCAAACCTTTAATCTCCTTCTAGTGTAGTCTTGCTCTTTTTACTATTTTTCACAGTATTTTCTGCATAATGATGCATTTCAAGAAGAAAGGATGGAAATTGTTTTCAGCCCAAACAGCCTGTAGCCCAGTGCTTGAGCCACTCTCTGGGGAAGGAGCAGAGAACCTTCTTTCTTAACGATTGGGAAACCTGACTGTGTGAAATAATCCTTTTTTTTTTTTTTTTTCTCCTTGAAAAATGGAATTGCGTTTAGATCTGTGATAAAATGCCATAGGCACTGAGGTGATTCTCTCTTATGTATATCAACTCACAGGAGGCATCCCCATGCATTTTAATGGAAAATCATCAGAAGCTTAGGTTCACCTTTGTACTCAAAGTTTCTTGTTGATCAGGTTTAATTATATATTGAACATATACATCATGCAATTGGCCTTCAGAAAACTTAAGGCCTCACATAGAGGTTTACATTTGTGGTCTCCCATCCTGCAGTTTAAATCATTGAAATCTAAAGATCATCATTGTTTTGTCTGTCAATATCACAGGCTGAAATCCTTTATTGGCACTTTTCTTACAAGTGTGTATTATTGGTGCAGAAAAGGAATTAATAATATAATAACAACCACCACCACCTCCACTGATTATTATTATTATTATTAATGCTTTTGTTTTTGTTATTGTTATTAATTATTGCTGTTGATAATTATTATGGATTTACCAAAGCCACAAATAATTCTAGTGAAATGACGGGGTGGAAGGATTGCTATTTTACAGTACTTTTTTTCTGGTAGCAGATGAAATAAGAGGTAAAATAAAATTGAAAATGCCTAAAAATATTTAAGCAAATATTTTAAGAAAAATATTTGTTTGATAATTTAATGTATAGAAATCAATTTCAGAAAGCTTTATGGACACCATACAATAAAATCCATCATACTGTGAAACTGATTGTACAAATAATATGGATATAAATAAATGTTGCTGGTTCCACTATCATTATTAACTCTTCATGTAATATAAATGAAATGCTCTGCATAATATAAATGTAATTAAATTATAATTTTTCCATTTTAGAAATAAGATTAATTTATAATACTAAGTTTTTCTAAATAAATGTGCACTGGTATTATTGGCTAGATAGTCAGTAATCAAATGTACTGGTCCACTCACAGAAAAGACTTGCAATTATGTCGATATTTGCATGTGCAGTTACCATGGCTGCCAACAGAGGGAGGGTGAGGGGGGGAAGCCACAAACAGTACACCAGCGGAACTCACATTATAGATACCAATTAATATTGTTGTACTTCTTACAGAAGTATTGTATTCCTGTGTCTCATAGTAACCTTGACTTTGGAATATAATACAAGACATGGTTTTCCAAAGGTTACTTTAACAATTAACAAACAAGTTGCAATCCTTTCTAGTGAACAGGTTAAATCTAATGTTAACTCTCAATGTATGCAATAAAATCGACAAATTAGGTTTGGCAATTGCATACAAAGATTCTTCATTATTATATTTAATTGGGATGAATTTATACATTTAAACAAGTTTTTTTTTTTCCTTAGAGACATTTCTTGTTGCCCATGTTGTCCACAATGTTTGTCTTTTTTTTTTGAGGTGGGGGGGGAAGGGGGAGGGTTGTGTGCTGAGGGGGTGGGGTGGTGGATGTGTGCTTCCTCTATGCAGACAATGTTCCAGTAAATCATGTAAGGTTGCTCTTTCAGTGTTCTAAAGAGTTAAATATTTCAGTTTTTAATGGCACTTTTAATATTAAGAAGGAAATAGTGATTCCAGGACCAGTTTTGAAAATTAATACTGGAGGGTGCTGACAAAGATTTAGTGATTAAGTTCACTATCATTCCCATTGTAAAGGAATAAGAAAACTTGTCTATGCTACAAGTTCTTTGTCTCTCTTCCAAGAAAGAAACAGTTCAATGATAAAAGGAGTGACCACTGGCAAAATCCCAGAACCTTCCCAGTATGTTATGAAGTGATGAGTGAATCTGGGGAAGGAGCCAGTCAGCCAAGCAACTAGAGGGCCACAAACCCATGACAGAGCATTGACTGGCAATTCAGAAACAGGCAAAAAAAAATTTTTTCTTCAATATGAATAATAAAAGTTTATGATCCCTCATTAGAACTAATTTTAGACTAGAGAGAAGGGGGAGCTAGTATAAGTAAAATGCTGTGGTCTCTTTGACAAAAAAGAGTAAATCCTAGGAAAAGACCAATTAATTAATGCCACTCTGAATAATCATTTATGGTAGTGTCTGTAACAAGATCCCTCAGACACTGCAAGCTGTTGCCTTTGAAACTGAGCCTCCCTAATTAGCTAGATGACATACAGGGTGGATCCTTCAAGACAATACACTGTCTGGTCTGTCTATATGCACAGAAAGCATCAACAGTGATGAGTCTGGCAAAGATAAATAGAAATGAGAGTCCCAAAAATGACAGTAGTACACCTGCTGGTGTAGCAGGTCAGTGCAGAAAAGCTCCTGGGGATTAGACTCAGATGATCTATTAAAAACATATAGAAAATGGCAACTGAAAGTGAAATATGTTGCAAGTATGTTCAGTACATGTTTTTGAAAACTAAAGAAATGCCTGGGAAAAACAACTTATCAATGGAAGATCAAGTGTTATAAACTTCGGTATAAGGAAGAGGATCATCAGTTCTTAAATAATGATGTGACACATTGTAGCAGAGTCTTCTGTGTGTCAGCCACTATTCCCAGTTTTGTATTTATGCATGTCAAGTTTGCCTAAATGATACCTAACCTGATTCTCCGCAACCAAGGGAAAGTCTTCCTTTCTCCAGACTCTATATCTTACTGCCATGGTCTGGCATTCCTGGGGGAAGGCTTTAGCAGTAAAGACTGAAGCAAAGAAGGCATTCAGTAACTACCTTCCCTGACATTCTAAATTGCCTTTGTCCTAAGTGTCTCTTTTAAGATCTGAGCTATACAAACAAGATGGCATTCATTCCATCTGTCTAGAAGGGGCAAGGCAATTTCTGGCAGCAAGCTGGCCAACTTGGTGAAGCAGGCTTTAAACTGAAGGACTTGGGTGATGAGGTCCAGGGCGGCAATTCTCAAGCCAACGGTGAAATAAACCAGGCCAACCACAGCAATGACAAATGTTCCGTAACTGACTCCCAAGATGAGATCCAGAAGGCCAGCCACCTCACAGGTGTGGATGACTGTGGTGGATTCTCTTGATCCATTCCAGGGAAACCCTCAGTCTTGACTGCCTCTCTGAAATACCCAGACACCAAGGCACTCAGCATGGGGAATAAACAGGAAGAATTAGATAACTGTGTGCGGTCACAGGACCATGACCTCATTGCAATAGCTTGCATGACTGGAATGGTAATCCTTTTTAGGAAAGACAGGCCAGTGTGTTGTGGTGGTGTGAGCTGTGAGCAGTTGTAAGAGAGCAACTGGAATGTAGCAAGCTCTGCCTAGGGATAGATGAAGAATGTGTTGAGAGGTTATGGGTAAGAATTAAGGGGCAGAATAATATGGGAAATGCTGTTGTGGGTGTTTACTACAAACCACTGGATCAGGTCAAGGAACTCGATGCGGCCTTCTACAGACAGCTGGAAATAGCCTCACAATCATATGTCCTGGTTCTCATGGGGGACTTCAAATACCCTGACATTTGCTGGAAAGACAACACAGCCAGGCATGCAGAGTCTCAGAGATTTCTGCAGATTATTATTGATAACTTCTTGACACAGGTGGTAGATAAACCAATGAGGAGACGTGCTTTGCTGGACCTTGTACTAACAAACAAAAAAGGTTTGGTCAGGGATGTGAAAGTTGGGGGTAGCCTTGGCTGCAGTGACCAAGAGATGGTGGAGTTCAGGATCCTGCAAGAAAGAAATAGGTCAAAAAGCAGAATTACAGCACTGAACTTCAGGAGAGCTCACTTTGGCTTCTTCAAAGACCAAATTCAAGTAATTCAGTTGGCTAAGGCTTTAGAAGGAAAGGAGGTGCCAGAGAGCTGGCTAATATTTAAGCACCACTTCCTTCAAGCTCAAGATCAGTACATCGCTAGGAGCAAGAAGTTGGGTAAAGAAGGCAGGAAACCTGCATGGATGAGCAGGAAGCTTCTGGAAAAACTCAGGTGGAAGAAGGAAGTTTATAGAATGTGGAAAAAAGGACTGGCCACTTGGGAGAAGTATAAGATCTCTGTCAGAGTAAGCAGGGATACGATGAGGAAGGTGAGAACCTGCTTGGAATTAAATCTGGCAAGGGATGTCAAAGACAATACAAAGAAGTAAAAGGGAAACTAGGGAAAATGTGGGAGCACTGCCGAATGAGGTGGATGCTCTTGTGATGGAAGATGCCGAGAAGATAGAGGTACTGAATGTCTTCTTTGCTTCAGTCTTTACTGCTAAGGCTGGCCCTCATGAACCCCAAACCCTGGAGGAAGGAGAGGGAGTCTGGAGTAAGGCAGACTCTCCCTCCATCATGGAGGATCAGGCTAAAGATCATTTAAGCAAACTTGACACAAACCATGTGCCCTGATGGGATGCTGAGGGAACCAGCAGATGTTATTGCAAATCCACTCTTTGAAAAGTCATGGAGAACAGGAGAGGTACCTGAGGACTGAAGGAAAGCTAATGTCACTTCAGTCTTCGAAAAGGGCCCCTGAAAAAGTTATGGAACATCTCTGGATGTTCCATATGTTATGTATGGACATTATATATGGATCTGTATGATCCATATAAAGTTATGTATGGATGCATAACATCATGGAACATGTAGAAGAAAAAAGGTCATCAGGAGTGGTCAGCATGGATTCACAAAAGGGAAATCATGCTTGACCAATCTGGTGTGATAGGATGACTGCTGGGTGGATGAGGGGAGAGCAATGAGCACTGTCTACTTTGACTTCAGCAAGGCTTGTGACACAGGTCCTGTCATTGCCTCCTCATAGGTAAGTCTAGGAAGTATGTATTAGATGAGAGGATAGTGAGATGGATAGAGAGCTGGCTGAATGGCAGAGCTCAGAGGCTTGTGATAATTGTGCAGAGTCCATTGGAGGCCAAGAAAAATGGGTGCTTGCCAGAGTCCGATCTTGTTGAATATAATCATCAACGATCTGGATGAGGGGACAGTGTAGCCTCAGCAAGTTTGCTGATGATACTAAACTGGGAAGGGTGGCTGACACACCGGAAGACTCTGCTACAGTTCAATGAGACCTATAGGTCAGGTGAGGAACCTGATGAAATTCAACACAGGCAAATGTAGGGTACTCCACCTCGGAAGGAATAACCCCATGTATCAGTTTAGGGCCTGACTTGCTGGAGAGCAGCTCTACAGAGAGAAACCTTGAAGTCTTGGCAGAACACAAGTTGACTATGAGACAGTACTGTGCCTTTGTAACCAAGGTGGCCAATGGTCCCTTGGGGTGCATTAAAAAGACCATAGCCAGCAGGTCGAGGGAGGTCATCTTCCTACTCTGCTCTCAGCCCTGGTGAGGACCAATCTGGAGTATTGTGTCCGGTTCTGTACCCCCAATTCAAGAAGGACATGGACGTACTGGAAAAAATCCAGTGGAGAGCTACAAAGATGATCAAAGGACTGGAGCACCTCTCTTATGAGGAAAGGCTGGGAGACCTGGGTCTGGTTAGCCTGGAAAAGACTGAGAAGGGAACGCATCAATGCTCAAAAATATCTAAAAGGCTGTGCCCAGAGACAGGACAAGGGGCAATGGACACAATCTGGAATACAGGCAATTCTGTATGAACATAAAGCAAAACTTCTTAACTTGGAGGGTGACAGAGCACTGGAACAGGCTGCCCAGAGAGGCTGTGGAGTTTCTTCCCTGGAGATTCTCCAAACCTGCCTGGATGTATTCTTGTGCAACCTCTCTAGGTGAACCTGCTTTTGTCCCTTCCAACCCCTACCATTCTGTGATTCTATGATTCATGCCATTGGCAATTACTTGTAATTAATGATGTGTATATATGTACCTTGTTTGTCTTTCAACATCTGTGATGCCTTCAGTGATCTCTGCAAACATCTGGGACTTGTGATTGTCAATCAGCTTGATGACTACTGACTGCAGTTAGAGGGAAATACTTCCCCTGTCATATGTCATATAGTAGTTTTCCTAAAACATTTTCCTTTTTTTTTCCCTAGAAACAGAAAAGCTGTAGAAATACCCTACAAAAATTATGAGTTGAAAGCATCAATCTGCTTCCAAGCAAAAAAGGGTTTAGGTGTCTAAATCACATGCCCAAATTGCAGAGTGAAATATATTTCAAAAATTATTTGATTTTTTTCCTTAATGAAAGGATCAAATTAGTCACTGTAAAATTCCAAGGTAATTTTGGATGTTACTTTCAAAGTTTCATTTTGAAATACATTATTTAACAAGTCTATGGCTTTTAAGATCTAATTTATTGAAAAGTAGCAGTCTTAGAAGACTAATTCTTTGATCCATCTAACAACCACAACATTATTTTTTATTTATATGAAAAGCTAAATTTTCTTTTCAATTGACCTTGGAAATAATAAAAAAGATATCAATAGTTTTGTTAAAAGCAACAAAACACCTCTAAATTTGAAGTTTATTTGTAGGATAGAATTATTACAGAATTAACTATACTTGTGAATTATTGCTGAAACATGAAAAGTATTGACCGTCATTATTATACATCTGGGAACAGTGATCCACAACACTTCTGCTGCTTCTTCAATCTCCTACATATAAACTAAGTGAATTTGTGGCTACTGTTAATTACAATTTACTGTGCATTTGTAGGACATATTCAAAATGGGACAAAACATGTCTCATCTTGATTTTGTCAGTGACAATACATTTTTCACACTTTCACACTTTCATCACTTTCATCAGCCTATTGTCTATACACCGAGTTTTTTGGGTGGTGGTTTTTGTTTTTTTTTTGCTTTACCTAGACTTTCAGGACCTCTTTGCCCACAACTTTCTTCTGCTCTTTGCGAAAATATTCAGTTTGCCCTCTGTAGTTGATGTTTAAGTAATTTCTAGTGATTACATGTCACTTTCCTTCTTATACTCTTTTTTTTCCCCAAATATAATCTTAGTCTTCTATTTGGGGGTTGCGTTTTTTTTTCAATAACAAAATATTAAATATTTCCACACATTGATCACATGGAAATATTTTCTTGTAATTACAATAAAAAGCATAACACCTTAAAATATTTTTAACTGAAAGAAATAAAACATTATGTTTAAAAGCCAGAATGAGAGATTCACATAGCAAGAAAATTATCTTGGCAAGACTTTATTTGTGATGCATCTATATTAATTATGTCATAAAGAGTTTCAACTTTAGAAGTTTGAACTTTACAATTTTCTGATATAGTTCCATTGTTTCTTCTCTATCATCTGTATTCTTAATGTTGGGACTTTTTTTTTTCACCCCCTGTGTTCTGCAGAGCTCCTTACACAAGTTCTGTTAATGAACTCATCTCCCAGTTCAGGCATACAATGCAAGTATTAGCCCATGATAGTATTTCTATAGGCACTTCATGGTGGAAATCTCCCGAAAATGTTAAGAAATTCTTTTCTGTGCAGTTTCTAGTTAATTTTACTTTTCTATTGTATCCCCTCCATAGCTGTGGTCATGTGAGTTTTAAACTTAATATTGGTAACTGACACAATTAACTTAAATGTGATCTCCATATTATTATTTTTTTTTTGCAACTTTTCTATGTTAGCTTAGCTATATTGCCTGATATCACAAGATTTAACTTAAAATTAAATCTGAAGTTTGGAGAAGTCAATGCTAGAGGTCTGCAATCCTCAGCAAAGGAAGGGCATAGACCAGGTGGAATGGGTCCAGAGGAGGGCCATAAAGATGATCAGAGGTCTGGAGCACCTCTCATATGGAGACAGGCTGAGGGATTTGGGGTTCTTCAGCCTGGAGAAGACAAGGCTTCAGGGAGACCTTATAGAAGCCTTCCAATAAGTAAAGGAGGCCTATAGGAAAGGTGGGGAGGGATGCTTTATGGTGGACTGTAGCAATAAGATTAGGGGTAATGGTTTTAAGCTGAAAGAGGGAAGATTAAGATTAGATACTAGGAAGAAGTTCTTTACTGTGGGAGTGGTGAGGCACTGGAACAGGTTACCCAGAGAAGTTGTAGATTCCCCACCCCTAGAAGTATTCAAGACTAGATTGGATGGGGCTTTGAGCCACCTGTTCTGGTGGGAGGTGTCCCCGCCCATGTCGAGGGGTTGGAACTTGATGATCTTTAAATTCCTGTCCAACCTGAACTATTCTATGATAACACTGGTTAAAAGTTCCTCTAGGAATGAATGATACACTCTGCTTTTGCAGAACAAGATTATATTATAGTCAGTTACTCTTTGCAACACACCAATCCGGAGAAGTTACTGTGTTTGTAACAGGGGCAGTAAGAAGCTTGAGGTTATTTTTATAGTACAATTGAAAGATGTGACAGCAGGCTACACTTGGGTTAGGTTAGAGTTATCTTGCTTGGGCATTTACAATCTGGTGGCTTCAGTAGCAGAGGACAGACACCTGACTTCTGTCCACGCAGTGGCAGGGCTGGTTTAGAAGCCACAGAGTTATGTTCCATGTCTGACAGCGGTATAGTTATATGTAAATTTGATTGCCATTATCTGAAATGGAAGTAAGCTCAGGATAGGAGTATTCAGAGAAGTTACACTCTGCTTTTTTTTTTTTTTTTGTATAAGGTAGCAATTCATGTTATCTCAATGGACTTTGAAGTAAACTGAGCCTCATTTCCTCAATAGCACTTGAGCATTTTGAGTCTACTAATTTTTCCTAAATTTGATTTTTCTTCTCTCTGTCATTCACAAAGTAATTTTGTTAGATGCAGTCTAAAGCTACATTTTCATTTTTCAAAGAAAGACTAGATTTTTGCTGAGTGCAATATGAGTGTATATTTAACTTTTTTGTATGTTTTTTTTCTTTGGGGATAAAAATTTTTATAAAAGAGAGACATTTTCTGTCAGAGTGGCATACTAGTTTGGTGTCAGGGCATCTTCAAATCTGAAAGTGGCATTCGTTCCCTTGCTCTTATCAGCATCGTAAAAGCGCAGAGGCAAGGGTTAGCAATAAAAATTTTAGCAATGTTTTAGCCTGAAATTCACTGAATTTTCTCTGGTGATATAGTTGAAATAATTTCAGCTATTATAAGTTATTAATTACAGAAAGCATAAATAAGCCTAGATCTTTTACCATATAAATGTCAGGTAAGGAAGGTATGACACATGCCCTTCCATGTAACTTTGTATTTTGAGAAGATATGTGTATTTCCATGCTCTCTAAGATATATATGTATTTGCTAGCTGTAAATCTATAAAGATAATTTATGCTCAAATATTTTTTTTAGTAACTTTTATTTGAAAAGTTACTCACACTTGGATGGAAATAAACACATTGTATTGAAAAACTATTGAGAAAACGGTACGGAATAGCAGCCTGAACTGCCTGTACAGATTTTTAATGCTTTTTATGAGTTTACTTTTTAATCATTACAAACAGGAAATTTAATCTCCAGCTGAACATAAATAATAATGAAGATTCCATGACTCAGCATAAAGCTATAAACCTAAAAGGCTGACAGCAGTATAAAAAAGAAATTAGTAACATTACTTTCTGTTGGCAGGCAGTTTTGACAACAACGTGAAATGTCCAGAAACAAATTCTCTCTGTGAATCTTAAAATAAAATCTCTGCTAAATTAACAGTGGGTTTACCTTGAACAGACACAGAATCACAGAATCACAGATTCACAAAATCTTAGTGGTTGGAAGGGACCTTTGAGATCATCGAGTCCAACCACATTACAAAAAACCCAAAAAACAAAAAAACCCACAACTCAACAACAAAAAAAAACCAACAAAAAACCCCACCCAAACAAACACAAAAACACACCCACAACCCAAAACAAAACACAAAAAAAAAAGAAAAAAAACCACAAAACCCAGAAAAAACACACACACAAAAAAAGCACCTACCAACTAAACCCCACACCCACAACCCCACACACAACACCCCACCACAAACCAATAATCTTGGCCACTAGAGCATGC
>JAOTQQ010000019.1:45706174-45725727 GCA_026546715.1 Gallinago undulata
CACATGGTCATAGAAAGAGATCAAGTTGGTCAGGCAGGACCTCCCTTTCATAAACCCATGCTGGCTGGCCCTGATCTGCCAGTCAAGATAGACTGGGTCAAAATCTACACAGTCAAGATAGACTGGGTTTGCAACCCATTTCAATTCCTGTTTCAATCTGCTTCTGTAAAACTTACTACACTAGAAAAAATATACTCCTCAAAGACAGAGTAATATTTTCTATACTAAGTAGTAAATCACCATACTAAGAATTAATTCCTGTACTGTATTGGTATGTAAGCCAAACAGATCAGTTTGAATCCATCAAACAAACAAACAAACAAACAAACAAAAAAGGAACTCATTTAATGGCTTCAGTCAAAAGTTCAATAAACAAAATTTTATTTGAAAATTAAAAGTTTTGCTCCCTTAAAGAACAGCAGTGTAAATACTAACACAGTTGATCTTATATCATCACCTGTCTTTTCAGGTTAAAGCAGCATCAGGTTTTTTGTCTGAGAAAAGTTCCTGAGACTTCCCCTTTGATGGAATAAGGGAAGCTTGGCTTAGGATGGGAATGCTGCAGTCTTTTCCACATCCTGCAAAGCCATAGTAAATAGCTGTACTGTGTATTCAGAAAGAAATGTAGATTAATAGAGGCTCAAGGAGAGAGAACAATATACTTTTAGATACACCTCTCAGATGTGGGTAAACTCATCCTTCCCAGTAATCTACTTTGCAGATCCCAGTGTTGCCATGGAAATCCATTAAGATGGACAGTTTTTTTTCATATAAGCTTAAAGAATGGTCTTATACATGATATATCTGTTCTTAGACCATACATGGTATTTAGAATTAGTTAGATTCAAAAATGGAGACATTTCCTTGATTCCAGTCTAATGATTCATATTCAAAGTTTGGTTCTGTGCCATGTCTGTCATATTAATGGTACTCCTAGAAATTAATTTCCCATAATATTATATTTAAGATTGATGTTAAATTAATGTTAATAAATTAAATTAATTTATTTTTGAACCATCCCTGCTGGGCTCAGGCAAACCAAAATCAGGAATTTATGTAGTTATCAGAATGAAGAGGTCATGTGTGAACAATAGTTGGCAAACAGATCAGTTTGGTTTGGCACCAGCATGTAATAGAAGTCTAATACAAAGAAAACTCATAACAGTGATCCCTGGTGATAACTGTATTTCCCTGGACATTTAGTTCATAAAAGTGAAGCATAGTAAAACAGGTGGTGTCTGTCCTCACTCAATCCACCTGGCATTTCTTGCCATTTTAAATTAAAATACCAATAAAGCAAATTTGTAAAGTAACTTCTCTCACCTCAAGTACAATCAAATGGTGTTCTTAATACAAAAAGAGGCATGCTCAGGGAATTATAAATATGATGCCAAGTAATGGATCACTCAATAATTCACAATTATCTAGAAGAAGATTTTATTATATGAAAAATCCTGATAGTAACAAAATACTCATGTTCTGACTGCCTGGGGGAATGAATAGAATATTTGACAGCAGACATAGTGCTAAGGGCTCTCCAGCTTACATTTTCTGGGCATATGACACATGCAGACAATCCACACACACATGGTTTGGGGCAGTATGGGCACTTAGACTCTTCCAGTGCCCAGCACCAAGCACATGGTCTATGACCTGTGATATTGCTCTAACAGCTGGTGCTGAGCGCCTCAATTGCCTCACTCACATCATTCTCCCTCAGAGCTGTCACTTATGCTTGCAGCGCTTGTGGATGCAGGATAGAGTGAGACTATGCAGACACATAGTTGAAAAAGTATTTAAGAAGATAGGATGGACTGCAGTGATCATGTGCAGATCTTGGTTAGATCAGCATACTGAACAACTCATTTTACCTTCAATTGGCTCCTTTATCCCTGCTTTTGCTTACCTCCCCTTTGTTCCTCCCCAGTTCTCTTCACCTCCAGTCTTTCATCAGTTTGCACAGTCCCTATGGCCCCCCAACATCTTGGACCCTCACATTGCATCACTGTAAACTGCAAAGTCTCTCTTTCCTGCAGTTCCTTGTTGCCCATCAGTTACTGTGACTAACCAGGTTTGTTTCTTGTCTTTGTCTCCATTATGTTTTCCTGTCAGCTTTGTGTATCTGTATATTTTGTTCATAGCTTCTCTTTTATCCTTACAAGTTCCTTTGACAAGGTCCTCTATTACATAATCTCACTGAAATGAACATTTCCATGTTCCAGTACCCTTATCAAAAAGTACTACTGACTAGGTTCATTACTGCCACCCTTATCATTTGTTAGTCAGGTTTGTGTCTCTGTGTGTTCTTATTTATGGCTTTCTCCTTTAATTATTATCCCTTTTTGCTCTAAAAGGTCCTTGGACAGAGAGCCTTAAAGGAACTAACTCTTCTTTTCTTCCACATACCCTTCCGTAGAGTGCATCTTAAAACTCTAGTTGATGACAGGTTGCTTGATTAAAGGAGGCTTCGGTCACAAATATACCTTTCTTAAAACATTGTTGGGTAGTATTTTATGGGATTCTTCAGTGTACACATAGAGATATGGAGCTTAAGTTTTAAGCTGATGATCACTTCAATTTTAAGAACTTTAATCACTCTCATGAGTAGGTGGAGAAGAATACAAACTTTCTTTTCTCTTCATTCACAGGATACCAAACCCAGAATTTGCAGGTAACATTAACCCTCTTTTTCTCTGCCCTTTTCCTCCAAAAACCAGAATGTTGTTAATTGCAAAGCTTCTATTCAAATGTGAGTAGGAGAAAAGAAGTGACAGAGGGAAGAAAGGGAAATCTCTTCAGCTGAGCTAGTGCGGAAGTCCAGAAAAGTAGACAGGACATTTATTACTTTGACAAATCTCTAAAATTTTGCAGATATTAGCTCTGATCCTGTGTGTCTGAGGCTGAACAAAAGCAAAGGTACCAACCAAAAATATGAATAACATGAGCAAACTGTGAAGGGATCCTAAAGGAGTTAAGGTATCTATAAAGGGCAAAAAGAGATCTTACGTTACCTAATGTACACTGTTTGTTTTAAAGATACATTGTCTCCAGTTACTTCATGTATTTTTTTATTGCAAGTGCTGCCACACTTCACTTGTCTTCTGCAATTGAATTTGTCATTTGTAGAGACAGTAGCATCCTCTAGCCTGTAGAAGTGGGAGAGACAGTTCTGCTCACCAGCATATGTCGTCAATGACAGCACTTCTTTTCTCTTTCATTACAGGCAAGACAGCAAATACAGTCCCTGAGGAGTTGAGAAGAGCAGAAGCAGGTATTAACAAAATTGTTATATTATTCAAAATCTGTTTATAGACTTAGAGAAAAAAAAAACTTTTGGAGAAAAAAAAAGGTGAGGTTATTGAATATAGTTCATTAGGCAAGCTGATTCACTTCAAAAGGGGAAAGTTATGGGAATAAGGCAGAGGAAGGGAGAAGAAGTTTTCCATCCTTTCTTGTATTGTTCTTTAATGAAGCATTAGAGAGTCATTTGAGGATTTAATTCAATAACAGAACTATTATCAGGAGTTATTCTTTCAATTTATTGTAAAAACAGAATGAGCAGTACTGGAGTATTTTCTTGTATTTGTTTAAACCAGAAATGTTAGTTCTCAATGTCTGTTTTCACTTCCAGAAGTTAAAGGTGTGAACAAACACACTTGGTTTATTGAACAACTATAGATTACTCACAGCTGGCATAACTGTATTTCATGAGCCACTCTCTGGCTTCTGACTATTTGGTGTAACTACAGCCGTCAAAAAAAATACAGGGGTGCTTACAGAAAATACAGACTGCTAAACCATTTATAGTATAGGGGATGCTATATATAGCATACACTTCATCAGCAAGAACACAGGGACAAGTCAGTGAGATTTAATTGTCTCTATCTCTCTTAATGTTCAAAGCCACTGATGGGCTAAAATCAAAACAGCACAGTAGCCTTATTTTTAAAACAAACACCAACCACTTTCCTTTCTTCATAGAGAACTTGTTGATGTATGGGCTGGATAAGTAGATAGTGAGGTGGACTGAAAACTGGCTGAATGGCTGATCAGTGACATGAAGTCTAGTCGGAGGCCAGTAACCAATGATGTACCCCAGGGGTCAATACTTGTTCCAGTCCTTTTCAACAGCTAATGATCTAGATGGTAAGGCAGAGTTTACTCTCAGCAAACATCTAAGCAGAAGTGGCTGATACAACAGAGAGTTGTGCTGCCAGCCACAAGGACCTCAAGAAGCTGGGAAAATGAGTTTACAGGAACTTTATGGTGTTCAAAACAAGGAACTTCAAAGCCTGCACTTGAGGAAGAACAATCACATGCACAGTACACATAGGACCTGCCTAGCCAGAAAGCAGCTTTGCAGAAAATTACTGGGAGGTCCCAGTGGATATCAAGTTGTCCAACTCAGTGTCCCTTGCAGCAAAGAAAGCGAACAATATCCAGGGCTGCATTAGGAGATGTGTTGTCGACAGGTCAAGGAAGAGAACCTTGAAGCATTGTGTCCAGTTCTGAGCTCCCCAGGACAAGAGAGAGAATTCAGGTAATTCAGCCAAGGCCCACTAAGATTATTAAGGGACTCGTGCATCTGCCATGGAAGGAAGTGTTGAGAAAGATGGGATTGGTTAAACTTGGAGGAGAGGTCTGGGGAGGGATGTCATTCATGTGTCCAAATACCCAATGGGAAGCTGTAAAGAATATAGACCCAGACTGTGTTCAGTGACAGCCAGACTGTGTTCAGCCTAGTGACAGGACCTGAGGCAGTCTGCACAAACCAAAACATGGGATGTTCTTCCTGAACATCAGGAGAAACGTTTTTACAATGATAGTGACAAGTTGTCCATCCTTGGAGACCTCCAAAAGCCATCTGGATGTAGTTCTGGGCAATGTTCTCTAGGTGAGCCTCTTTGAGCATGCAGATTGGACTAGATGACCTCCACAGGTCCCTTTCAACCTCAACCATTCTGTGATTCTGGCTTAAAAAGTGTTTGTTTTGTTGCAATGGGAGGGAATCTGTGGTTGGTTCTGAGTTTGTTATACGTATCTTCCAATACTGGTTATTTTTTTTTGCTTATATGTGCACACCAGTAAGAAAATAAATTATGAAAAAATTTTGGATTTCTCCATTAAAATATCTTAGAAATGAAATGATATTTATAGAAATTTGAATAAAGAGACAAACAGGAGGAGATTCAAAAATTGAGATGAATTTCAATTGTCTGTATCAGGCATATTCTGTGTGGTTTCCCTCTTCTGAGTGACCAGCATTCTGCTATGCAATGTTAAAAGATGTAGTATGAACTGCATCTCACCCTAGTACTTAATGAGAACTATTGTGAGAAAAAACAGTCTTAAAGTAAGGTCTGAAAATGTTTTCATCATAGAAAATAAAATAAAATAAATAGGCATTTGTTGCTAATGTTGATGGCTTTTTTTCCTTCCCTGTCATTTAGGCCACAGATGTTCTTGGTAAGTTTAAAGGCAAGAAATCTTCATTAAAAAATTAAAGTAAAATTAAAGTAAAATTAAAAACAAGCAAACAAAAAAAACCCACAACAAAAACACTCTTCAATTAATAAAATTATATTGGGTTTACATAACAAAGTTTTGGTAGTGGCAGGTAGGGAGAGCTGCAGAGGTGACCTCTGTGAGAGGAGACCAGGGGTTGTCTCATACTGGACAATTGCCAATTTCAGCAGGCTCAGGAAAGGACCCAGAAAAAGACACACCTAAGCCCAGCTGCAAAACTGTTGGATTCTGAAAGGAATCCAAGGAGGACTGAGAAAAAGTGTGATATAAACATGCCTGCATACAACAACATCAGAGAAGAAGGGGTAGGAGATGCTCCAGGCACCAGAGCAGAGAACCCCCTGCAGTCTCTGGAAAAAATCAAGGTAAAGCAGGTGTCCCTCTGTATCCTGTGGAGAGGACCACAGTGAAACAGGTAATACTTACAGCCTGTAAAGACAACCATGCCAGAGTAGATATCCATGCTTCAGCCCATGGAGGCCCCCATGCTGCAGCAGGTGGACATACCCTGAAGGAAGCTGCAGTCTATGAAAAGCACACACAGGAACAGACTCCTGGCAGGAGCTGTGGCTTGTGGAGAGGAGCCCACACAGGAGCAGGTTTTCTAGCAGAAGCTGTGGCCTATGAGGGCCCACTCTAGAGCAATCTGTTTCTGAAGGTCTGTAGCCTGTGGAAAGGACCAGTGTCAGAGCAGTTTTCTTTTTTCTCACCAACCAACTCAATTTTAATTTTGCAATAAATTACATACATTTCCCCGAGTTGAGTCTGTTTTGACTGAAAGTAACTGGTAAGGAAATCTCCCTGTCTTTATCTTGACCGATAAGCTTTTCCATCTTATTTTATCTGACTGTCCTGTCAGGGACGATGCTTGGACTGTTGCCTTACAACTCTTTCAGGTATTATAACTAACAACGCTTTTTCCTTCCTGAGGAAGGAAAGAGAGAAAGCAGCTGGATGAGGTGCCGGCACCAAGCCAAGGTTAACCCACTGTAAATATTTGTTTAGTGACTGTGTACAATAATTTGTAGAACTTGTTTCTTTCAGGAATGATACAATTATCTGTCATATTCTGTTGTCTTTTATGATACATACTACTCATTCCTTTCATTACCAAGCAACAGTCCTGGGACTCTTGTTGGTGTTTTTTTTTAATACATATTGAATACATCAAAGAGTCTTCAAACTGAGTGTGATGAAGTCTGTCAAGAATAGCTAATAAAGCCTGCTATTGCTAACAATTCTGGGCAATAAATTCAAACAATATTTGATGTTTTTGACAAATTAAGGCATTTGATGTGTGGCACTCAGTAGATCTCATATTTTTATTTAGTAGTCTGTATTTATTAGACAATTCACTTTGTGTTGATCATTATGCATAACCCAGCTAGCCACCTCTCAGTAAAAGGAACTTTGTATGGACAGGGAATGGAACTATTTCTATATATATGTTGATCAGAAGGGAATTATTAGACTGTGATTTTAATGGGATAGCATGTGCGAAAATTTCCACACCAGCTAATGAACATGACTTTTCCTTGACTGCTACAATATGATTCTTTTAAGAAGGAAATCCTTAAGAAGAAAACATTGATAGACCACTAAATAGGAGGAGATACTACTAATACCTCCAGACTGACATACTTTTGGTGAAGACTCTTGTATTGAAAGCAATCTGTTGCCATCTTATGAGATTGCTTATAGAAAACTAAGAAATTTGTAACAGGGTAATTGGCAAAGCTGTTCACTTCCTAACATGAATCTTGAAAAAGATCCTAATCACCACTTATTTCTATGCAAATGTGAAAAGGAGTTATGAGTCATCTTAGTGAAAAACAGACTTAGTCACTCTCTGCTAGTTTTTCATCAGTGGCAATGGAGATGAACTCTCTCTTTTTTTCCCCCCAATAATCTAGCCTACATTTCATTAATTCTTCAGAAATAAACACTTCTGTCAAGTCATCCTGTGGTAATTTTTTGTCTCTCAAATGCATAGTGATCTTATTGCATTTATATATGTTGTGGTTTTGACCAGATTGTCCAATCAGAATGACAGATGATTTTTCCTTTCCCCCACCTAGGAAAAGAGAGGAGAGGAAGAGATAAAAAAAAATAAAAATATGAGTTTAGAAAACTCATGAAAATATAAATAAATAATGATATAATAAATAAGAAAAGGAAAGAAAAAGAAAAAAAATATACAGTATATACAAAACTGTTATCAAGCTCCCAGGATGATCATCATGTCATCAGCAGGCACAGGTGAAAGTCCCAGGCTGGACTCAGTGATGTCCAGGAGCCAGATTCTGGATCTAAAATCAGGAATGCTTGGATCAAGATCAAAGGCAGAAGATCCAACAGGGTTCTCCTCGGACGTCAGCCATTGAAGGAAGAGAGTTGACCCTTTGATCCCTCAGGTTTTTTACTGAACATAATGCAGATATGATGGAATACCCTGTTGGTCAGTTTTGGGTCATCTGTCCTACCTAAACTGGACTCCTCCCTACAGGTATGACCCCTCTATGCTTTTCCGCTTCTGACCCTCCAATGGGACAAATAACAAATTTGCTTGACCTTGGTTGTTCTAGCAATAAGTATAAGCAAGGGCCTGTCTACATACCATTCCTTGGTATAATCAGGTCTTATCACTGTGAGAGTGAACAGTTTCTGAACAATATGCTGTTAATTTCAGAGTTTAGCTAGTTAGAAACGACCAAGCTGAAAAAGTAAAATTACTGAACAATTATTCCACTGCACATGGAGGTTCTGGTGACCCACACAAAAGATAATCTGCACAGGTGCGGGTCTGTCCTGTGCTGTCCTGCGTGTCCAGCATAGCTTTCAGGATGTATACTGCTTCACAGATCTCAGGGCTGCAAGGAAGACTCAGCCAGCTGGTGGTACCAGACCAGCCTTCAGGCAGCTCTCACTTGATAGCATTATGTACTGATTCCTAGTCCTTTGATCATCTTTGTGGCTCACCTCTGGACCGTCTCCAGCCTGTACACATCTTTCTTTTGTGTAGCAAGGAGCAAAACTGAACACAGAATTCCAGGTGTGGCCTGACAAGTGCTGAGTAGAGAGGGATAATGACTTCTCTGCTGGTGATACCTTTGTTGAAGCAACCCAGCATCCTGTTGACTTTCTTCACCACAGCAGCACACTGTTCACCCATATTGACCTTGATGTCTACCAGGACCCCCAGATCACTTTCCACAGAGCTGCTCCCCAGCTGGGTAGATCCGAACCTGTGCTGAACTCCTGGGTTATCTTTCCAAGTGCAAGATCTTACACCTGTCCTTGTTGAACTTCATAGGGTTTTTATTAGTCCAGTCTTCCAGCCTATCCAGGTATTCCTGCAGGCTGGCTCTCCCTTCCGAATTGTCCACTTCCCCACTCAGTTCAGTGTCATCAGCCAAATTCATTAGGGCACACTAGAACCCATCATCCAGATCACTTATGAAGATACTAAACAGCATTGGGCCCAATATTGATCCTTGGGGAATCCAACTTGTGACAGGTTGCCAGTTTGAAAAGTAGCTGTTTAACAACACCCTCTGGGTGCAACCCATCAGCCATCTTCCCACCCACCACACAGAGCAGCTGTCTAGACTGTAACACATCCATTTGCCAAGGAGGAGACTGTAGGGAACTGTGTCAAAAGCCTAGGAGAAATCCAGACAGACCATTTCCCCTTCCATGAAGTAAAATGAAATGAAGTAAAGGTGAAAACTTTCTTATTAGAGGTTGTTATCACTGAGTGGCCTTTTTAAATGTTTATGTTCTGCATTTGTTGAACAGTACACAATCCATTCTGCATAGCTTCAAAACTTCTAATGCTTGTGCCAATTTGGCCATAGGCATTTGTTAAAGTGACACATAACCACAGAGAAACATTTACCAGGCCAGATATATTTCAATATGCAGTGTCCAAAACATCTGAATCTCAAATAATATCTGAATCTTGACTATGAAGAGTTTTAACGCTGCTTCTGTTGCTAAGGGAATGGCTTTTCTGTTACCTGTGTTCATGTGAATTCTAATTTTTAGTGACTTCTGAGAAAAAGACAAGAAGAAGCAGAAAATAACAATCAGCACTGAAATATGGGGAAAATATCTGAACTATCTTCTGTTTTTCAAAAATACTATTTGTTCTTTCTAGGTAGGGGGAAGTGAGCATTTTCATTTTCTCAAGTAAAGAGCCATTTTATATAGTTAAGCTTGAGTATTTCAGAACTGAGTGAGGTTAATGGAAGTTTTTTTCTATTACTTTCTTGCACACATTTATCTTTTTATTAACCCCATAAGTATGAAAATATTAAGACATCCAAATGCTGCTGTTGTTTGTTTTTATGCACAAATGAGTCAGATGTTTGGGTTTATATTTTTTTCTCCCTTAGGTGAGTGGGTATGGGGTAAGCAAAGGCTTCAGGGAACAAATAAAATTAAACACTTGTAGAACTTATAAGTAGTCATTTTATTATCTATTAAATGTGTTCAGATATTAAAAATTACCTATTTGAATCTATGAAACTCAAATACATTAATCAAGACTATGGTTTATTTCCATTCAACAGAGAGTTAAATGAAGACATGTAAATATGGGAGGGGTGGAGGGAAGAAAAGAATATTTTCAGGAAGTAGCTCCTAGAAGCTGGAGATATAGATTAAGACAGAGATATTAAAACTTTCTTGAAAAGGTACCAAATTTTCAACTGAAATTATTTTACATAAACTAATTGGCTTTTCATTGCTGTTTTTCTTTCTCCAGTTTATCTTATTTTATTTTTATTTTGCTTCAAACTACTAAGCTTTACTACTAAATTGTATTAAGATACCTCTTAATTTGTAGTTTTGCATCTGCTCAGTGATAAATTTGTAACTTTTTCTTCTGGATATGGTTAGCTACAACTTCGTTATCTCCGTCAAAGATCATTCTCAACACATTAAGCCCAGTTACATTCTTAATTTAAGAGACAGAAGGGAAGCCACCTGCGCATTAAAGTGCTGCTCCAGAAACTAATTTCCAGTGATTTACTGGGAGGAGATTATGGTTTATAGTTTTCCCTTTAAATACTATAGTATCTGATACATTGACTCTTTACCTCAATACCGAAATTGAACTCGGTAAACAAATTAACTGAAACTGATAATCTTATTTCAGAGATATGATGAATGATGAGGGTGTTCTTGTTGGTTATCCACATTTATAGGAACTCTCTTGGTCCAATAGAGATTGAGACAGAGTATTCTTCTATTCCTCGTTCATCCAGTTAGACTTTTTCCAGTGTTTGGACTGAGTTTAGCACTGCCTGCCAAAATAAATGTCAAGCAGAGGTGAGACCATTGACTATGGATATATTAGGGTGTAGACAGCAGCAAGGGAAAAAAATCTATATAAAATCTGTGTAAAAAGATGATCCTTTTTTGGCACAGCTGCCATGGGTACAGATGCCATAAATGATTTAAATGAAAATTAAAAAAAACTTCTACAACAGACTCCAAAGAAATGTGAAATAATGACTAAATATAGAAATACTTCTTCCCCTCCCAAGTTTTCTGCCACTATTGGTAAAAATATCAAAACCAATAACAGAAAGCATATTTTAATTCAGAGTGATTTTACTCTTTGTACCGCAAGTAATGAATTCTAGGTGCCTATTCTGTCATGCCTATTTGATATAAATATAGGAATGTGATAAAATGTAGTAACATAAGATTTGGTTGAAATGATTCTTGAATTACATTAATAAAATACATAAGTATGGCATGGAAGCTTACTATGGTGTTATGGACAATGAATTTCTAATATGTTGCAGTGCACATGGTATGTATTAGAAATGCATGATTACTGTAAATTGTGAACTATATTATAGAACAAAGCTTGGATGGAGTCAGATGTTTTTCTTACCCTATTGCTAAAGAACTAAAATGCCTAACTAGTAACTTTCTTTCTCTCCCTATTATTAAAGAAGAATTGTTTTGTATTGTGGGAACAAATGACAGATAGTTTGGTAAGCATGTTTCATAGACAGAAAAGAAGACATACTTGAGCTTCTAGGTAATACAGTAGCTTGCTGTTAAAGGAAACAATTATATAACCTGCCGTTTTCATCATATTTACAAAATATGATAAGTTACTTAACCAAAAGCCCTAATCGGGAAAGAGAAAATTTGCATATTTCTATTCTAATTAGAGGCTTACACTTTGGAAAATTTGGTATCTATGTCAATCATAAGTTCAAAATTCTGTGAACTGTAACAGGCCTCTTATGCCATGGAGATAGTTAGGTTAAATTCAATAGATTTCACAGGATGTGAAATTGCAATAATTGGAGAATCAGGCGCCACATGCAGCCTGACAACGGCCAAATTGGAGAAGAGTGACACTGAAAAGAGAAAATTTATGACTAGAAAAACAGAACTAAAAGAACTGTGACTGCCATTTCTGAACCAGGACTAGGTGGAATAAAATTTATTTGCATGCAAGAGCAGCTTCCTCTACGATGCAGAAGCGGAAAGATAAAAAACTTTACTTTGGTGACAAGGTGGATGAGCAGGATGTTTTTTCATCTATTTCAGGAACAGCATAGATTCTTCTTGAAAAATAGAAACGAGAATTATTTGCAAATATCATTATTTTTTACAGAAAAATATAGAAAACATTTTCAAAATCAGATGTATTGTTTCTGGTTCATCTTTTTTTCCAACTAAGCTTTTGCTAATGCTTCAACAGTTTTTTCCTAGGTTAGAAATGTTGCATTTTTTTTCATTTGTATCAACTCACACTGCAAATGCATAGAAAAATGTGACTTTTCTTTTCTAAATTACGGAATTTTAAAATACTTTTCCATGTAGTATTTCATAAATCATTGTAAACATGATAAAATGCATGCATCACAGTTCTTGGTTAGCTGAAAGTTATTATACTTCTCTGTAAAACCACCTTCTGCCAAATGGTTTCACCTGGAAAAGTTGAAACCATTGTTAAAGTATATAGCATACTTAAAAAATACATGCCCTTAATTGGTGGCTGGGTAAACAGAAGAATGATTCAATTCAGACTCATGAATTGGTTTTCAGTTGTTACTTTGCTTGGATTGTTTTATGGTTTTCCTTTTTTAAATTAACCACATTCTTTTTTTAATCTTGCTTGATAACCTCATACTTGGATTTATTCTGTTTCTTGCTGCATAATGTCCTTTGTATAGATTGCGTAAAGTAACTTGAGGCAAAGAAAGAACATTTGTTAATGCCTTTGAGAATGTGATAGTTTTGTAAATGTCATATTGGTTCCAATGAATCAGCATTTTTCTAACATTGATGTGCCATTCCTGCAACAACCACATATTGTATGGATCACTTCAAACGGTGGGAATTTGACAGCATGAAAGGTAAGATAATGCTCCCCTAAGCATTCAGTGAAGACAATGGATTTCTGCTGGCTCTTTGAAGAAAATAAATATTACAAAAAGGTTGAAAATTATGTTTCTTAAGAGCCACAGGTGAAATATGTTAGAAGAAACTGGTTTTTAAATAAGTCCTTAGAATTGAATTTAGTGGGAGGTGAGTATATAAGAGGTGGGAACCTGTCTTTGAGTTTGGTTCAGTAGACCTTTTGGAATTAATTCTGTAGACTGTCTATGCAGACTCATTCTGGGTTGGACCTTGCTAAATATATGGAATACTTCCTGTAATATTGTATATAAGTGATCGATTAAGTTTAACTCAATGAAAAAGTATGATGATAGATGAAAAAGGCTTTTGTCCTGGCAAAATAATGTAAATTTAACATCATACGAGCCTCAACAGAAATTTCATTGGTAGCCATGCCTAATAAGAAGTTAAAGCATGAAATGTTTGATTACCTTCTCTTGTATTGCCAATTCCTCCTCCTTCTTCCTCCTAAAAGCAAATTAAGTCTTTGTTCAGAAGATGAACATTTGTTCAAGTCAGAAGATGTCGCCTGTTACACAAATGAGCTTTCAGGATATGGCAAGGTTGACCATCAGACAACTGTAAAACAATAGGTTGGAAAAAGCAATTTAAAGACTACATTTTACCATGTAGTCTTCTTTTTTTTGCCTAAAGGGAGGCAGTTTAAGACAGTTAATGTGTGTAGTAGAAATAAAAGCAAAATAAGGATTACTGCCAGCTTAGCTTTTGCAGCTTTTGCAGAGCCAACCATGTCCTGGCCTGCATCAAGAGAAGTGTGGCCAGCAGGTCTCAGGAAGTGATTCTACCCCTCTACTCTGCACTCGTGAGACCCCACTTGGAGTACTGCGTCCAGCTTTGGAGTCTTCAGCACAGGAAGGACATGGACCTGTTGGAACGGGTCCAGTGGAGGGCCACAAAGATGATCAGAGGGATGGAGCACCTCTCCTATGAAGACAGGCTGAGAGAGCTGGGGTAGTTCAGCCTCGAGAAGAGAAGGCTCCGGGGAGCACCTCATAGCAGCTTATCAATATTTGAAGGGAGCCTAGAGAAGAGCTGGAGAGGGACTGTTTACGAGGAAGTGTAATGACAGGACAAGGCTCAATGGTTTTAAATCAGAAGAGGGGAGATTTTGATTAGATATCAGGAAGAAATTCTTTACAGTGAGGGTGGTGAGGCACTGGAACAGGTTGCCAAGGGAAGTTGTGGATGCCCCATCCTTGGAGGTGTTCAAGGCCAGGCTGCATGAGGCTTTGAGCAACCTGCTCTAGTGGAGGTGTCCCTGCTCCTGGCAGGGGGATTGGAACTCGATGATCTTTAAGGTCCCTTCCAACCCAAATGATTCTATGATTCTATGTTATATACAGGAAAAGTGTGTAGTGGTATGAAGTTCATGTAAGTACACAAAATATCCCCGTCATAATTTCTTTGATTATTTGTTTTACTACAGACAACTACTAGGGTATCTCACAGAAGTGTGGTATCTCTCTTACATAAACTGCAACATATTTGCAGTGCTTAGTGGTTAGAAAAGTTCCCTAATGTCAAACCTGAATCTCAACTGTTATAATTTGTCTGTTACTTTGAATCGTTCCCAAGATGAAAAATGGGAAAGAAATTACCTCCTTCTGTTTTGTAAGAGCCTACATGATAAATAAACTTATTTCTTAATTCAGCAACTGTCATTTCCTCAGTCTTTCCTAAGGAATTACTGATTCTCCTCTGCTGACACCAGCTTTGAAGTATCAAGATGCGAAATTTCACAAAGGCTCTTGAGAGTATGCTGAGCAAAGTTTATACTCATGCATTTTCTAAGCTACCTTTTTACTCATATTGCCTCGTTCATTTGCTATTTGTATCAGCAAGACACTGTTAATTCATGCTTTGTGATCCATTCTAGTTTATTTCTGCTTTCTGGACCCATTTCTGCACATGTACTGTCTATGTAATCATTTTAACCTTCTATTTCCGTAGCTGATTTTTTTTCCTGCCTAAATCTCACACTTAAACCCATTGAATGGTGGTGTTTTTTTTCCACAGGAGAATGGAATTGTGTTAATACTCCTTTGTTAGGGTTCTTGTGAACTCAAACCATGCTTTCCATTGAACTGACAGATTCCTTCTGTCGAAATCTCATGCACCTATTTTATTTTGCATTATAACAGACCCAGAGAAACTATATGGAATCCTTTTCCTCATAGATTTACACTTCTACAACAGAACATTCATAAGTATTTTCTGATTACCATTTCCAAACAGCTTTGCAACCTACCATGTAGGGATTTCATATAAGATGGATATCCTCAATTTGTTTAGGAAGTTGTTATATAAGACAATTTCAAAAAACTTAACAGGTTTAGGATCGCTGTTTTTTTTTTTCTCCTCTTCAAGAGTCCTGTTTTCCTGTGATCAAACATTCTCTTATAATACTGAGTTTAATGGAAAATTCAGTGGGAAATCCCAAGCTTATTGTCTTCCAGACAGCGGCTACCATTTTGTTTGGTCTTAGATGAGAATTATTTGTAAGCTGTATGAATAAATGATAGTTATATGATTTTGTGAATAGCAAGCTATGTTTTATACACAGGATGGGATTTCTGTAAGGGATCTGAGCATTTAGTCAACGGCAAATAACATTACGTATACTTCACAGGGAAGTAGTGGCTTAAGTTAAGCCAATACGGAAATTTCTCATCTACTGTTAGATAACAATCTATCTATAAAATAGCATAGACATTTGAGCTACAAATATGAGTTCTCTGTATGGTTACTAATGAGAAATAAGTGCTGCTGCAGAGTGATTCATGCAACATATTTTAGATGTCTATTTTGGATGAGATGAATTGCAGCTTTTCAGTAACTCTTTACCTTTATTTACCATAAAATAAGTTTAGAGAAATAGCCTAGATGTAAATTAGAATATGTGACTTCCACCCCACCTTTGGATGAAGTCTGTGACAATTATTTGGGCTTCCTCTTTGTCTTCAAGACCTTCAAGCTTAAGCACCAGCCATAGTCCTCAGAAATGTAACCTGAGGGCACCTATAAGGTGACCTGTTCAATTTCAACTGCACACTTCACAGCACGTTCACTGCACAATAAAGACTCTTTCCACTTAACTTGAAGGATTAACTTGAGAGCTGATAATAGTTTGGTCCATAAGGCAGAAATGTCTTTTGATAACCAGCATTAGCCAGAAAAACTGGGACAAGATATATATCAGCTGTCACAGTTAACAAGTGGAGAAAAAGAAATTGTATGAAATTAGATTTATACTTAGGAAAATTCATGTGGTTTGCATGTGGTTGTATAAACCATTATTGTGTAGCTCTAGCTTATGCTTGATTTGAATAATTGTTGATAATATCTGGCTCTTTTGATCCAAATTATTGCCCTGTGTTTTTTATGTATATACCACTATCTTTTTTGAAGTATCTTATTATTCCTCTTATAAATGTAGAAAATGTAGCTTTACAGAAGGGATTGAAATGTAGTAAGATCATCATGAATTGAAATATATGTTTGTTTTTAAAGTCCCATTGAGATATGAATTTATGTTAGATTAATGTTACCTTTCCTGTGCAAATTTCAGTTTTTCTCATAAACTGCATGTAACCTACTAGTTAACTTTTGTCCTATTTACCCTATTTACACAGAATGTGCCTGTATTTTCAAATTTTAGTTGAAGATATCACTACTGTTATCACTACCCTGTGTCTTTGTAGCCCCATGATTTTATTTAAATATAGGAATTAAAATCCACAAATTTAATCACTATTTAATTCAGCAAGAAAGAAGCCTACACTTAAGAATTTGTTTTAGTCCTGTTTTACATTTATACATTTTAGTCAGTTTCTAAAGAGACGTTGGAATTTATTAGTTAATAAGAATTTAGGATAGGATGACTGGTGACTAAAGTACTGCATTTGTATTAAATAAATATTAAGAAAAGTTAATCAAGGCCATTTAATGTTTCTAGCCATTTTTAAATGTATCACAGAAAGTGGAAATTAAAAGAATAAAAGTAGAAAACAATCATCTTAGCTCTTTTGGTCTTGTAATTTTTGGGGGGTTGTTGTATTAAGACATGAATGAGACATAATTACTTAGCAGGTTGATGGACAATTATAATTAAATAAAATTTCATGTAACTAAGTAGATTTACAACAGAAAGGGGAGAAAAATCAGAACCTATTTGGCTACATTGTCCATTAAAAACGAACGTGTTATCTGCAAATAATGAATTTTGGACATGTTCATCCAGATTTTAGAAAAAAAGTAATTTTGTTTACATTTTTCATCTAGTTTTGCCATGCAGTAAGAATATAACTTTAGGACAATTCAGACCAAGAAGAATGTCAGGAAATATGTGGTACAATCCTGCTCATAGAAGGATCAGAAGTGATCTCATGGCACGTTACTTAGGTTTCATCCAGCTGGGCTTGAAAACCTCCAAGTACAGAGCCTGCATGGCCTGTGTAGACAACCTGCTTTTCTGCTTGAATGGCCTCAAGGAGAAAAAAAGTCTCCTTGTATTTCAGTCTGAACCTCTTCTTCATTATAGATACTATAAAAGATATTATAGCTTTGAAAATTTGCACACTTGTACACGCACAATGCAACTGATGAAAGAATATGTTATCTGAATTTCTTAGAAACTTTAGCAGAAATCTTTGAGTGCCTGAATATTATTTTCATACTTTAATTCTATATGTTGTAGTTCTAGGAAGGATGGGTCTACACATGATATATCCTAATCAATATTTAATACATTAAATTAGTACAGAAAACATATTTATATCTTAATAGGTTTGCAATTAATTCAACTGGCATATCATTTCTGCATTACATGAATGCACTTTCATATACCCCGTGCTGTCATGATGTACACCTGTTGAAATTTCCTGTATAAAGAACTAACTGAAAATAAGGATGAAATATAAAACCCAACATATAAATACTTTAATTAAATTGATTATTAGCAAGGAAGACTGCTAAGAGTATCTAAGGATGGGAATGGGAATGGAACTATTAAAGAAGATCTGAGTCATAAATTAGATTTCTTTATAAAACTGCCCCTTAAAAGATCCATTTTTTCGGTGTTGAGAAATACATAAAATTAAAAAATAAAATTTGGACTAATGTACTGCTGTACAATCAACTTCAAAAGTAGACAAATAATTAAAAGCCTAGGCCATTTACTCAACTTTAGATAATTAGATTATAAAGAGATTTTGCATCTTTTTCACAGAATCTGTTAAATAATGAAGTGTTTTACATCTTTAGCAGAATGAACTCAAATCCAGGTCCTATAAATTTGGAGTAACATAAATGTTAATATCTCTCTATAATAAATGAACAAAAGAAAACAAACAATACAGATGAAAAAAGCTGTAACTATATTGACATGAAGCGTACCTGAATAGCAATTCTTGCATTCATTTACATATTAAAAGTCGAGAAATGGAATTATTTGAATTTTCTTGAGCCCACAGGCACTTTAAGAAAGTAATTTTTAAGATCTGCTTTAGCTCATACTGTACTGCCAATTTCATTGAGTGTTGATTGAATGTTGTACTTTCCTCAGCATCAAAAAAGCTAGAGGAAAGTTAAGAAGTCTCTCAGGGTAGAGGTTCCTTTGGGAAATAAAGGAAGCTTATCTACCTCTGTGTCTAACATTCATTTTTGACAGATATCCAAATGCTGATGATTCTGTAGCTGACATAGCCATCTTCGGTGTCATATTAGACTTATAATTCATAAACAAATGGGATTAATGTGCATATTTGAGCACATTATTAAGCTGATTTTACAGTTTCAGTTCAAAACAGCCTCATATTCCATTTGAGACACCTGAAAGCTTTGGTGTGAGCAAACCAGTGTGGGGATGTTCTGATATTTGCAAACCAGTGTAGCGTCTGGGTCTTTTAATTTAGTGTTACATACTCAAAAAAAACAAAACAAAACAAAATGTCCTGGATGAGTATTACTTGTATATTATTTCAAATTAACAGGCATTCATACTTATAAGCATCACCGGACAATCTGACATACCACAGAATGCCATTTCAAACTACATATTACTTATCTCCAAGAACTGCAGTCATTCTCTGAAGCCATAGATCTTGTGACAGACTTCTATACATTTGTAAAAATCTGTGTTAAACTCTCTTCTGTTCCTTTATAAATGATGGCTGTCTTTAACTTTTATAACCTTCCCTACCTAAAAACATGGAAATAAATGGCGGAGGAAAAATACATCTGAATGATGTACACTCCTCTGGATAAAAAACTGGCTGGATGGCTGTGCCCAGTGAGTTGTGATTAATGGAGAAACATCTGATTGGCGGATGGTCACCAGTGGTGTCCCTCAGGGCTTAATTTTGGGGCCAGTCTTGTTCAATGTCTTTACTGATGATCTAGACAAGGGGATTGAATACACTCTCTGTAAATTTGCGGATGACACCAAACTAGGTGGGAGCATTAATCTGCTTGAGGGTCAGAAGGCTTTACAGAGGAATCTAGGCAGGTTGGATCAATGGGCCAAGGCCAATGGGATGAGGTTTAATAAGGCCAAGTGCCGGGTCCTGCATTTT
>JAOTQQ010000019.1:45725827-45738077 GCA_026546715.1 Gallinago undulata
ATTATTGGTTTGTGGTGGGGTGTTGTGTGTGGGGTTGTGGGTGTGGGGTTTAGTTGGTGGGTGCTTTTTTTTGTGTGTGTTTTTTCTGTTTTTTGTGGGTTTTTTTGGGGGGGGGGTTGGGTTGTGGGTGTGCTTTTGTGTTTGTTTGGGTGTTTTTATTTTTTTTGTGTTTTATTTATTTATTTATTTATTTATTATTTTTATTTGGTTGGACTCGATGATCTCAAAGGTCCCTTCCAATCTCTAAGATTCTGTGATTTTGTGATTCTGTGATGGTCTAATGTTCTTCATGTTCTGAGAGATTATATTTCATAATAATGGTTGACTGAGTAAAATTACTGAATATATGTCAGCTACATCTGACATTGAAAACTCTCAAATCTGGTGAAGATATGTATTTTATGGTCAGGTAAGTTTGGTGCCATAGATTTTATTTTGACATTCACCTTTCTGAATGGATTACACCTAAAAAAATAAGTGTTAGTAGCAATAAATAAGAAAAGGTATTTATATCGGTGTCTAAGCTCTTTGTACAAGGGAGCTTTCTGAGACAACTGAATCCATTAAATGAACTTTTATATGCAGTCTTTGTGGTGTAGCTAAGGCATATGGTGGTAAGATAACTCAGATGCTACTTACTGGTTTGTGTGAGCTAGATCACCATCCTTCAGAACAGAACAATCTGTGAAAGAAGGAGATATGTTATGTTTCTCTTGCTAAGGTAGGTCTCAGTGGAGGTTACAGGTCCAGCACTGGTTCTTCCAAGGATCTGAAGATGAAGAAGAAGCCTTTTCATATATGCATTCTTATGAGTTTTTAATTATGACTTGTTTAAAAATAGCTTTGAGGAAATGTATCTTTTTTCAGTGAATTATATTTATTCTTGGAAAGTGCTCTGAGTGAAAGATGAACATTTGTGGTAGGATTATCAGGTTGTATTTTTCAGTAAAAGTAGAAATCTTTGTGAAAAAAAATTATTTATGTGGGACTATAAGTAACCTTATCACTGACATTTTAATTTTCTCATTGAATGTTGAGAAAAAGAAGGTATTTATTATTTTAAGTTCCTATTTCTGATAGGAAAATGTAATTTTTATTACTTACAGCTTATATTTCATCAGAAAGATCTTCTTTTAGCAGTGTTATAAATATTCTAAACTAAATATTCATCTGACATCATGCTCTATTAAAACAAGGAATTTGCTAATTGTTCAGATTTATGATTCTGAATTCGTGATGTTTGATATAATTAATATAGGCATACTGAAAGAAAAATACATCTATCAAACATGCTCAAGGCCATCAGTGTCAACATGTTGATATTAAAGCCAGGATTTGAGAATTGTTCGACGTAAGTTAATTAATGAAAAACTCAAGAAGGTGCTTTTGCCTCCTATTCATTAAGAATGAATGATGCTGGTACTTGATATCTGATACGTGAGAATCTTAAAACTGAAGAAATAAGTAATGTCAAATTACTTGAATCCACTGACTTTGAATCCATTGGATTGTGGGTTTTGGAACATAAAACCATACTAGGATATTGCATCTATAAGCCATGCTTTAATTTCAAAGACTCCAACAGGAGACAGAATGAAGAGGCAAAATATTTTCCTCATTTGTCTGGATCTCTTGCTAGTGTGGTGGCAATTACATGCTGGATCAGGAAGTCTCATCTGTTCAGTAATTTCTATGCTGTAGAAGACCCTTTTCTAGTGAATGGAATCTGTAAGCATAGAAAATGGATAAATTTTACATTGGATGCGAGTTACTCACTTTACAGTTTCAAAGGCTCATTACAAGTACATAACTTTATTTATTTCTCCCCCTTTGTTCTTCTGATTTAATGGTCAGGAGAATGAGTTATCATGGAATACTAATAGTATTGGTTATGAATTAAGGTGGATTAAAGGGGGAGAATTTTGACCTTCTCAGTGTTCTGAGCCCTTGTTGACCTTTCCACCGTAAGATACATTATTGATTGTCACTTAGGACCCATAAAGCTTGGTAAAGATTTTACATTTCCAGAAAGACATTAAATCTTTTATGCTTAGGAAAGATTGTCTTAAAAATGAGTAGAGCAGAAACACTAGCAGCATTGGGTGACAAATAGACTAGTTTGTGTTTCATCTCTTAAAATTAAATTGTGTATATTAGGAGTAGGCTATCCTAAGGAAGAGCATATACCCTGAAAGTAGTTCTAGGTGAATAGCAGATTTTTCAAGTTGGTTGTCAAACTGAAAGTTATGACCATAATAAATAATGTTAATCCCTCTCTCCTATCAGGCAAATAAACTATCATAATTACTTGAATTTATTATTGTTTAAGTATTCTGTATTAATTTTCTTTACAAGAACAGTTGAGTAAAATTTACCTAAGAATATTAGGTAGCCTGACAGCTGGAGTAACCTTGTGGCAAGAGGAAAAAGGGAGGAGGGAAAAAACAAGTGACTTATTGGAGAAGTTCTTTAGCCACAGGATTATTGAATAACAGACCAGGCACTAAAATTTTTTAATCTAGTGACAGAAACAGAAAACAAAAAAGTTATCAAATTTATCTTTAATTCATATAAGGTTCAGGAAAAAACTGGAATTGTGGTTCCCAGTGCCCAATAAAGAAAAATTATTACTTGAATTTCAATTAAATGCACTTTCAGGCTTACACTATTTATGGGTACTAGTACCTAATCATACATCTGCACTAAAGTATTATACTTTTCTGGAACGTAATTAAATAGCGTAATTGAATAACTGCTTAATGCTCTATACTGGCTCTTTCTCCTCTGTAGTCTCACTATTGTTTCTCTAGTAATAAAACTTATACTATGAAGGCAGAGTTATAAGGAAAAAAATTATTCAGTTTTGCTAAGCCCAGTTTTCCAATGAAACAGCAGATGACATAAATAATAAAATTTGTGTAAAAATAACAATGTTTCAAATCAAATCAGTTATTTTTTTATCTGTCTAGTTCTATTGGAACAATAAAAATCTTGGATTTAATTTTCTGTGTAGGTGGAGTGTGAATTTAATATATAATTGGGTAGTAATATGTTTCCAACAGCTGGAATTCTAACAGGAACCATTTCAGTGTCATATGATTTGTAATAAAATCCTGCGATTTGTCAGATCATACAGCAAATATCAGGGCATATGCAGGGAGGCAAATATTTACATGAGGCTTTTCAATGTCCAGGCTTCTACTCTGGGCGCTGCACACAGTTGCAGTTTAAGACAAGATCAGTTTTCTATCTCTATTGCTGTTTTGATAGTGATAAAATTAGTTCATATTCACACAGGACTCTTCCTTTTATAGTCCTTTTACAGGACTCTTTCCTTTATAAAGACTAAGCTTAAAGCTTAGTCTTTAGATAAAATAGACAGGGTGGAGAAGGCAATCCAGGCTTCTACTCCTGGTATGTGTCAAATCCTTATAGTCCAGCCTGCTGATTGCTTATGGCAAATGGGAAACTGCACTCCTTTTACATCATGTTCCTACATCTCTAGATCCATTCTTAGTCAATTGTCATGAGATATGTATAAAATAAGAGTATACAAAAATTTATTTTGAGAATGAGTGAAAATAATTACTGATATACAGAATACAGTTTTAATTTAACAGAAATAGAGTTTTTCACACATGCAGCAAAAGCATAATTTCCATCTCCTTAATTCATCAGATGAAGTTAGAGAGCTAATCGAGCCATGATAAAAATTAGAATAAAAATTGGAATACTAAGGCTTCATAATTCCATCTTTACTATTACATTTTTCAAGATTCAAGTTACTGGTAACTTCTCTATTCATCTGACATGGAAATATTCTTATACTTAACTCATGATGAAATCATTAAAAGGCACCGTAAAAAAGCTGTTCCTTTAACCTGTACTAGCTGTACCCAAATTGCTTTTTTCAACATTGCTTCATGTAGGGAATCTATTAGCTTCTAAAAGAACAACTTCATCCAACAGATTTATTTCCCATATACACTACTCCATTTAGGTTATTCCCCTGACAAAAATAAAATGCTTTTTTTCCCCAATTTTGTAGATAAATTTTCAATATCATTATGACTTCAGGTAAATATTCTTCAACCATTCCTTTCATCTATTCTCTTTAAATCTTTTAAAAGAAATATGTGTTTCATACAAGTTTGTTATGGTTTCTGAGTCACTTAGATATATGAAAACTTTTGCTTTCCAGATGCAAGAAACTTCCTTTTTGGCTCTTGCTTTCACACAGAAACAGAAATGGTATTTCTGCAGTTCCAAGGATTCAAAATTCAATGTAAGGAGGCTTTTGTGATAACCCTGTAAGGAACTAAAAACAACCATGTTTTTCTTTTACATGAGAGATCTCAAAAAGCAAAAATTGCTTTCCATGGAATGGGTCTAGATACTTTCCTGCACTCCACAATCTGGCTAAGGTTCACTAGAAATTTTTCAGCTGAAACTTATATTTAAATCTCTTCTCTAGCAACTGTGTGCATTGGTTGTCCCGCATCCCAGATGTGTTTTGTCATGCGTTCTTTTTCTTGAATTCCCTTAAAAGTGTTCTATACTGAAAATTCAACCTGTCATGGGATGGAATAATGATGTCCTGCCTCATTCTCATCTGTTCTATTTTTTCAGATTGCTATTCAGTTTTTTTATGCACCTTCTCTCCCTTTATTTTGATAGGGTAAGCATGAGAAGTCAATACATTTGTACAATTTGTCTGTGTCTGCCTTCTCAGTTGGCTTATATTATTGTGACAACCCAATGAACAGTGTCATGTTTTTTTTCTAAATTTCTTCTGGCAACAGATGACAATGAAATATTACTTAACTTGCAACCTTCTCTTTGCTTTTTACTTCCTCTTTGATTAGCAACTCTGACCTAAGGAGTGGTATAGCCATTTGATTCCTTGCATTAATATACCTGGTGGATTTGTGCTGTGGATCAATTTTTCCTGGTAACTATTCTAAAGCCCTTTGTTCTAAAACTCTGTTAATAGTGATGAGCTATATCTGTTTCTGAACAGGGTTGCATAGCTCTGGAGCAATAATGACTGAGGATGTCAGTTGCCAGCCTTTTCCACAGAAATTAGATTTTTTGATTTTTATCTTTGAAAATGAATTCTTACTTTCTGATGTGAAGATTCTTTACATGTACTTTGGCTCCATGTGTGTAATAGTGATCAACTAACGCAGTTTAATTTTAACTGACAGTTTTGGCTCTGGGCTTCTTGTGAAGCAGAGGAGGGAGCATAAGGTTAAACAGGAACATTTCATAATTGGAGCAGGTGTCATGGCACAGAGCAGAAGGGATACTTCTGTCAATGTCAAAGGGTTTGGGGGACAGGAAAACTGGAGTCTAAATACATGTGTTAAATTACAGTTTACTGAGAAGCCTCCTGCTTCTGTTATAAAGTACGAGAAAGGAATGTGTGGGTGCCTTCTTTGCCTTTGCCCCTTGTTGCCCTGGGACTGTCCCTGCAGTTTGTGTGCTGGTAGCAACTGAAGCAGTGTGACAGGTTGATCAAAGAAGCTGCCCTAAATTTGGCTTTCAACACTGGGGATCCCTGGGACAAGATTACTGCACAGCATTGGTCATAGCAGGAGATCTGCTAATCTTGTATGCAAGCCCTTTTTAAGACAGAAAGTTTAGGTATTGCTGCAGAACATCAGGAAAACCTAAGAGCTGCTACTGTTTGGATAGGTCTTACCTTCCCATAGCTGTCTGAATTCTATAGCTGTTCTCTTCAGGCCTTTAAAATGGGATAATTTGTAATGTGTTTATGGCTGAGGAACAGCAGTCTGTAAACTTGTACCCTAATTTCCCTATCCATCAAATTGTTGATGTAATTTTACCCTGAATGACCTTGGATATGAAAAGTCAAAAAAATACTGTCATTTAAAAGGAAAATTATTCTGTGTTTTAAAGCTAAATTTCTGGTCTAATTAAAATCTGTATTTGGCTTGGATGAAGATTTGGCCTTTAGACAACATCACGCCCAGGTAAATATTATTTTGGTATTTATGATGTAGCAAAATCTGCTGTGCCCATGTGGAAAAGGACTTGCATCTTCAGACAATGTGCAGCAGATTATTTCTGCATAGTGGTAAATGGTTAACTTCTGTACACAGAATTTCTCTGAAAGCAAAAAATACCTTGTAGGTGATACCTCGTGTACCTCCACACTCACAAAAGTACTCATATTACCATCTGGTAGTTTGGCACTTCTTTTAAAACACCATTTGTCTAATTGGTCCTTTTTAATTAAATACTACTTATTTCAGCAGACTGCAAGGAGAATCTAAATTAATCAAGAGCCTTGTAGTGAAATGAAATCTGCTTATTAAACAATTTTCAAATATTCAATTATTTAAAAAAATCCACCCATATTAATTCCAATACAACGCTCTAATACAGTGGAAATTAATGAATTCTCTTTATTAATGAATTCTCTTTTTTTTTTAAAGCTGTAACTTCAGAGAAATAAAGGACTCTTTTGAGTTAATTATAGTTTAAGAGATTTTCTTAGTTATAAAGTTTTGAGGTATTTTTTAATAAAAGAAACATGAGATGTTAAAGAACCTTGAGAATTCTAATACCTCTTTTGTAGAAAAATTTGCAATGTTCTATTTCATCCTGAGAAAAGCAAGAGCCAGTATTTTCCTATACTTGGAGACATATAACAGTAAAAGTTGCAGAGAATGTTTGCATTGTAAGTGTATTAAATGCGGTAAAGGGATCTTACTCTGTCCTATGTGAGAGTGTGAGTATAATATACCGGGGTGCACTCACAAATTCACATCACGTACACAGCTGATAACTGTGGAAATTAGGACTACAGCTGGAAAAGACAATGAGAGTTTGGAGAAAAAAGAAACTTAAGCCATATTTTTATTTGAAATGAAGC
Organism: Gallinago undulata; assembly: GCA_026546715.1. Taxonomy (NCBI): domain Eukaryota; kingdom Metazoa; phylum Chordata; class Aves; order Charadriiformes; family Scolopacidae; genus Gallinago; species Gallinago undulata. Next base: position 45,732,729 of record JAOTQQ010000019.1, read on the forward strand.
AATAAACAGTCAATTGTATAAGAAAGGAAAAGGTCAGGTTCTGCGTCATGTCTGTGGAGAATTCAGATCCATAACTAACTCTAAGAAATCTGTTTGCAGTTTGACAGAAAACAAAATGCTGTACCCAGCTAAATTTTGAAACTATTGCTAAAGCCTCAGGGCTGTCTTAGCTTTAATGAGGGCTGCCAATAGTTAAATGGATCCATACATTTAAAGATGTGCTCTGGCATTTTCAGTTTCCAACTGGGTTTTAAGGGATTATATATTGGGATCTCGCTGTATGAGAGAATTAACAGATTAGCAACAGCGGGTAAATTAATATTATACAAATTCTAATATAACATCAAGCAGGATGTTGTCTGTGAAGACATATCAACTTCAGAACTTATTTTTCATTCAAAAACTTTTGTTTTGTCCTGAGTGTTGGGAGGAAGAGACAGACTTAAGATGGCCTACAGCTCATTTCACACACTAACAAATGCCATATTATTTATGATGTTATCATCCAGAGTGTTTGTTGTGTTCAAGCAACAGGACTTGAATGTACACCTTTGCTGTGGTTGTGGTGAAAATGTGGTTTGAACAGGGACTGCACTGTATTTAACACACAATTATGTAGATATAGATGTAATACAGTTGGAAATTTTGCTGCTTAATAAATACCACTTTCTATACCTATGCAAAAATGAATCCAAATGAATTTGTTAGAAAACAATCAATATGCTTAAAAGCACTAAAAATACTCTGTTCTGATTGGCTCAATAATCAGCAGGCTGGTAATAAATTCTGTAATTTTTTAACTCTAGTTTGCTGGGATAAATGATATCAGCAGTGATTAAAAATCCTTGTTGCACTTAATCTATGTTAACTGATTTTTAGGATTCATCTATGTTTGAAGTGGTGTGTGTTCAGACACTACTTACTTTTGCCAAAGAACAGACTTTATAGTATTAATATTTTTGGTACAGGGGTCATGTTTAATGGAAACAGGAATTGAACTACCTTTTCAATGCAGGAATATGACATCAAGAATTGGGGTAGGGAAGGGACAACTCCATGAGGAGGGAAGCATGATTACATAAACAGGGCTAGATAATGGCCATTAAGATTAATTTTGGGTGAAACAAGACATACCAAGGCCGGTAAAAAAAAATCTGTCTCAGAAATACAACTGTGAGAAATTAATTGGTATAACACTTTTATTTGCACAGATAGATAAGAGCAGCTGTATTTCATGTGATATTCTGAAGAAAGGTATGCAACAATAGGAAGGTGAGGTTCTAGTAGAAAGATCTGTGTTCAATATTGTATTCAGATGTTAGCAATAGGTGACAGACAAATGATGGGATAGTCCCTGTGAAAAAAAAAAAAAAAAAAGATAGACATTTTCAAAGACCTTCAAGGGAAATATTAAGAACTCCATTTTAACTTTATTGAGTTTGAAGCAATATATAAATATATATAAATACATATATAAAACTATCTATATGGGCATGCCAAATAGAGATTTCATTTTGGAAAAGAACACATATGTCAGGATACGTCTCTTTGCTTTTTAGCTTTTCCTTTGAAGAGTTTACCCCAAGTAGCGAATCTTGATCTCTTAAGCCTACATTGGGATTGAAGAAAAGATAGGAATAAATCAAAAGATGACATGACTGTATTATTTGCCAAAGTCCACCAAAGTGAAGGACCATCACATAAGTTATGGTTGGAATGTGAAGACTGGCAGAGTAGTCTAAATAAACTCTGATTAGCTTGTACTGCAGTGTAACATAATAAGTACATTTTACATTTATATTCTTTTGTAATTTTCGTTATTAAAGATTTAGACAATTTCTGTTTTTTACACTTTATCATAGAATAAATGGTTACAGTTGGGAGGGACCGTTAACATTATTAGTTCCAAATCCTCTGCAATTGGTAGGGACACCTCTCACTAGGCCAGGTCTTGAACACTTCCAGGGACGGGGCATTCATGGCTTCTCTGGCTAACTTGTTCCACTGTCTCACCAACCTCACAATAAAGAATTTCTTCCTAATATCTCATCTAAATCTCCCCTCTTTCAGTTTAAAATTGTTATGCCTCATCCTATCACTACACACCCTCATAAAAGGCTCCCTCCCCATCTTTCCTCCAGGCCCTCTTTAAGGACTAGAAGGCTGCTAGAAGGTCTCCCTGGAGTCTTTTCTTCTTCAGGCTGAACAATGCCAAATCTTTCAGCCTGTCTTCCTAGGAAAGGTACTCCAGCCTTTTGATCATCTTCATGGCCCTCTTTTGGACTTGTTCCAACAGGTCCATGTCCTTGTTATGTTGGAAGCCCCAGAGCTGAACACAGTACTCCAACTGGGATCTCATGAGAGCAGAGTAGAGAGGCAGAATCTCTTCCCTTGACCTGCTGGCCATGCTTCTTGTGATGCAGCACAGGATGTGATTGGCTTTTTGGACTGTGAGTGCACATTGCTGACTCATGTTGATCTTCTCTGATGGAAAGAGTCTCTAATGGTCAAAGTTGCCCATGAGGACCAGGGTTTGTGAACATGAGGTTGCTCTTGTTCGTCTAAAGAAGACCTCACCTGCTCCGTCGTCCTGGTCAGGTGGCCTGTAACAGACCTTCACTGTAATGTTGCCTGTTCCTGCCCTTCCTTTAATCCTGACCCATAAATTCTCCATCAGTTCCTCATCCATCCCCAGGCACAGCTCCATGTGCTTCAGCTGGTCCTTGACATAGAGGGCAACACCCCTTCCTCATCTCCCCTGCCTATACTTCCTGAAGAACCTCTATCCTTCCATTCCAGCACTCCAGTCATAGGAACTATTCCACCATGTCTCTGTGATGCCATTAAGGCCATAGCCCTGCAGGTGAGCGCATGTCTCTAGCTTCTTTTATTTATTCCCCATGTTATGTATGTTTGCATAGAAGCACTTAAGTTGGACCCTGATAAAGCTAACTTACGAATTAGAGATTTTAGTATTTAGTAAATACTTATTTTAGTGTTTAGCACTAGCAGTAATGAACAGAATCCAAATATTTTTTATGTAGCACTCCAGCAGAAGTGACAATAATTTTAAACCAAATTTTTATCTCATGTTTTCATCTTTCTATGAAATGATCATTTGTAGTAAACTCAAGAATTTCATGTCTGTGCTTAAATTAACATTTAATTATTCCTTTATTTACATCTGTAGTCCAGTTACATGAGATGCACAGGTGTGCTTGGCACTGATGTAAAGACATTTCCATGCTGTGCTTACAGCATGGTTTGTTCTAGGCTTTAGATACTCCATAGTGGAGAGATGTGTAGTTTGCTGCAGCATGCAGCAAATCTGGGAAATCATAAAGATTGGATTTGAGTAAATTTTTCACTGAACTAGCTTCCAAGATGCAAATGTAAAGCCAGGTTAAGGTGCATTGGTAGGATATGAAGATGGGTTATGACAGTCACAGAGGTGATCAGTTTTAAGGATGAGAAATGTGGAAAATGCGGGCAGCGCTGCAGGTTTGGAGGTGGGTTTGGGGTAATTGAACCCAGTCTGAAATCTCTATGCCAAGCAGTTTGATGCACTCCTGCATTCCTTGATAAATTTTAAAGTGCTTTTAGGATAAAAAATGCCCAAAGATGTAAGGTATTTTTAATAATAATAGTTATAATTATTATTATTATTAATTATATTTTTATAGTTTATGCTCAAAGTTGACAAATGTAAGTCTTTAAATACCTGTGCATCTTCATATTTTATATCTCCTTTCACAGGACCTTCATCATGGCAGACATGGGGCAAATAAGCATGAAGCCTAAAGTAGAGTAGAAATTTACATTCACAAAACACAACAACAAAAATATGAGTTGTTTTGCACAGCTCAGGCAATTTACCTTGCTATGATTTTGTGTGAACAAATTTTAATTAACTCAATAAATGATGTGCAGAAGTCTTAGTCTTCCATCCTGATACATCTTTAGATCAAATTACCAGTGGAGTGGATAGTTTAGCACATCTGTAGCTTAAAGCTCCATTTGTTGTTGCTCTAATTGTTCCCTTCTAAATGAATACTACTTATTTCAGCAGACTGCGAGCTGATTTAAAAATTAACTATGGTCTGGTAAAACAAGAAACAGTATAAAACAACTAATATTTTCCTGTTTTGTTTTGTGTTTGGTGTTGTGTTGGTTTTTTTTGTTTGTTAGTTGGCTGGGGTTTAGTTTGTTTGTTTGTTTGTGTTAGCATGTAGCATTATTTCATTTTTGTCTAAACACGGTAAATATATTATTTTTGTATTTCACCTTCAATTGACAAGAGAAATTCATGGCAACTTTGCAACTTGACTCCAGGGCCTTGGTCTTCTTGACAGATCCATTAGACAATTAAAGTTAATAGGAGCTACACACAGCCATTAAGGTGAAATACAACCTTGACAGGGAGTTAGGAGAGTAAACACCTATGCTGAATTTTTGTATGTGACTACTTCTCCTCAGAAAATCTCTGGGTTTTAATGCAATGTTCAAATATTTAAGGGTGTGACTTTCTTTCTAGACATCTATTCTTAGAATCATGAAAGTACATGTAGTGTCTTTTACTTGATGTTTTCTAAAGCATTTGTACTTAATTTTTGAGTTATGAATCTTTTCAGCACAGAAAAACCAAGATTTATCACGGTGAGAAAAAAAACAGAAGCTTGAAAACCAGTTTGTTTAAAGAAAATGTTTAATCCTTATAGGACATGCACATGGCTCCATTTTCATGGACTACATAGCACATAACTTGAAGGTTCAATGAAGTGTTTCAAGGGAACTGAGCAGTCTTATTTTCCTACACAGAAATTTTTCTTTGTTGTTAATTCATATTGCAATCACCAATACCCTTGAATAAAATAAAATTCTTCCTTTACTCACTCAAGATCAGATCTAGAAAACCAATCTCGTAAAAATAATCAGAAGTTCTTCCAAACATCCTTATAGCGTGCATATATCTTTTAAAGACAATACCTCACCAACTTTTTACTTAATTAAGTTAGTTTCAGTTCTGTTGTATGCTTTTTAACACTGGCTAGTCCAAGGAAACTTAGTCTGTGCTGCTGTTCCTCTCATGCCCAGATATAAGTTACATTGCACGTGTACCAGCAGTTTCTACATATGCACTTCTACCCCTACCAGAGACATTTTTGCTTGTATTCCTGAACACCCTTTAGAAATGGTGTGAATCTGGCAGGTATTGATTTGTGTATAAAACATTTTTGAGCATGTATATCTTCAAAATAAGTATGGCAGCTGGTGTTGGTGAAAACAAGAGTTAAATAGAACTATAGAGTCGAATCATAATCATTATGACATTGTAACTAAGAAATTTGT
>JAOTQQ010000019.1:45738177-45755220 GCA_026546715.1 Gallinago undulata
CATGCTCTACTGGCCAAGATTATTGGTTTGTGGTGGGGTGTTGTGTGTGGGGTTGTGGGTGTGGGGTTTAGTTGGTGCGTGGCTTTTTTTGTTGTTTGTTTTTATGTGGGTTTTTTTGGTTGGTTGTTTGTTTTTGTGGTTTGTTTGTTTTGTTTTGTTTTGTTTTAATGTGGTTGGACTCGATGATCTCAAAGGTCCCTTCCAACCACTAAGATTCTGTGATTTTGTGATATAAATAACAATATGGATTAAAATAATCCTACATTTTAATTCTATACATTTCAAGGTGATAAATTAACATAATTGTTTCATTTGAGATCTCTTTGTTTTTAAGTTGATTTGTTCAATTTTGAATTCCAAAATGTGGCTTATGTGGAGATCACTGAAGAAAAAATATTATACAGAATACATCAAAGGCCTTCTCTGTCTCTATTCATGTTAATGTTTGTGTGATTTCAAAGACTGAAAAAAAGAACAGGTGAAGGAATACAACGTGCTATCATCAATTCAGATCCAGTAGAGCTATGTTAGAAATTTTCCATTTTATATGAGTATGTTCAAGAAATTTAACACAGAACTGCAGTTAGGTAACTCCCTTTTCTATTTTTATGATGAAAACACGGGCATCGTCATCAGTTTTTTAATGGAAGAAATAATAGCTATCCTCCAAATTTTATTTGACCATGTAAAAAAAAAGGGGGGGGGGGGGAATGTAAGTATTTGTGTGAACTTTGTATTTAATGTCCTAGTTCTTCTACTTTTAAATTCATCATAATTATAATTTCTGCAATGGATTTGTAATAATTCTTTGGAGTTTGATTTACTGTATTTTTTAAATTCCTGAACAAGTTTTTTCCAGTATTTTCTTCTACCACATTTCCAAGAAGGACTTTTCATGACAGTTCAGGATAAAATTTCTATTCTGATTGGTTGGAGTTGGTTTTTTTGTTTGTTATTAATCTATTCTTTTTGCATCTTCTTTTTCTCGGACTAGACTAAAGTCCACATCTATTCACAGAAGTCACTGTAGTATTAAGCTATGATTTCTAGTTCTACATTTTCACACTTGTCTCTAAGCCTAGGTTATTATTCAGAATTGCTGGATACTCAACCAAATGAACAATATCGGTTGTTACCTGACTTTCACAATTGCATACTATAAAGAAACAGTGCCAAAAAAAGAACGGAAAAGAATTCCAGTATCTTTAGTATGCCTCTTGGACAAATTTCTGTGGCTTTACAGGCAGAGTGTCTGAGTGTGAGGCAGAAGCACATGTCACTTTATCCATGAAAATGTCATGCTGTGAGGCAATCTGTTGACGTCTGGAAGCGTTCAGATACCACAGAGACTCTCATACTCTAATGTCAGTGGACATGAAATAAAAAGAAAGGAGACAATAGAAACAAATGCAAACATGCAGAAGCACTGGCTCACCTATGTTCAGGTCCCTCTGGATGGCATCCCTTCCCTCCAGTGTGTCAACTGCACCACACAGCTTGGTGTCATCAGCAAACTTGCTGAGAGTGCATTCAGTCCAACCACCCACCACCCATGTTGCTGAAAAAGATGTTAAACAGCAATAGTCCTAATACCAATCTGTGAGGAATGCCTCTCGTCATTGGTTGCCATTTGGACAGTGAGCCGTTGACCACAGGTGTTTGAGTGTGACCATCCACCCAATTCTTTATTCACTGAGTGGTCCATCTGTCAAATCCATGTCTCTCCAATTTAGAGACAAGGATATCGTACGGTACAGTATCAGGTGGTTTGCACAAGTCCAGATAGATAATGTCAGTTACTCTTCCCATATCCACCAATGTTCTAAACCCATTGTAGAAAACCACCAAATTTGTGAGGGACAATTTGCCCTCAGTGAAGCCATGTTGGTTGTTACTGATGCCCTCCTTATTTCCATGTACCTTACCATGGTTTACAGGAGGATCTGGTTGATAACCTTGCTGGGGACAGAGGTGCGACTGATTGTCCTGTAGGACCCTGGATCTTCCTTGTTTCCCTTTTTAAAAATGGGGGTTATGTTCCCACTTTTCCAGTCTGTCGCAACTTTACTGGACTGTTACGACTTCTCAACTATGATGGATAGTGGCTTAGAAACTTCATCCGCCAGTTCCCTTAGAACTCACGAATGTATCTCACCAAGTCCCATGGAACTTTTCACCTTCAGGTTCCTTAGATGGTCTCAAACCTCGTCTTCACCTATAGTGCAGGGTTCCTCATTTTCCCAGTCTCTGTCTTTGCCTTCTGTGACTTGGGTGATGTGTCTAGAGCCCTTGCTGGTGAAGACACAGGCAAAACAGTCATTAAGGACCTCAGCTTTTCCCTAGTCTTCCTTCTATCATCAACATACCTATAGAAGCTTTTCCCATTGCCCTTGATGTCCCTGGCCATATTGAGCTCTATCTGGGCTTCAGTTTTTCTAACCTGATCCCCATCTGCTTGGACAATTTCTCTGTATTCCTCGCAGGCTACCTGCCTCTGCTTCCACCCTCTGTAAGTTTCCTTTTTCTGTTTGAGATTGTCCAGAAGCAGCTTGTTCATCCATGCAAGCCTCCTGACACTTTTGCCCAATTTCCTCTTTGCTGGGATACATCACTTCTGAGCTTGGAGGAGATGATCCTTACATACTAATCAGTTTTCTTCCCTCCAGGGTTTTATCCGACCAAGTAGATCCTTAAAGAGGCCAAAGAGAGATCCCTGCTCTCCTAAGTCCATGGTTGTGCTCCTTTGTCCTTCCAACAGACATCGGGGTGGTTGAAGTTGCTCATGAGGACCAGGACTTGTGAAGGACCATGAGGCTGCTCCTATTTGTCTACAGAGGGCCTCATCTGCTCCATCATCCTGGTCAGGTGGCCTGTTGCAGACCCCCACTGTAACGTCACCTATGCCTGTCCTCTCTTTAATCCTAACCCATAAAATCTCCATCAAGTCCTCATCCATCCCAGGCAGAGCCTCTGACCAAAGATACTCTTCTCCTTCTCTGACAAGGGGATCCCATAAGGCCCCCATAGACCTGGTTTCTCAAAGCAAGTCCCATGATCTAAGAAGCCAAACCCCTGGCTGTGTACACCAGTCATGTAACCATTTGTTGATTTGCCAGATTTAACTGGCCTTATCAGCCCTCTTCCCTTTGACTGGGTGGACTGATCAAAAGCTATCTGTACCCCAGAGACCTTCACCACCACTCACAGGGCTCTATAATATTTCTCTGCACCTGAAGCATGTGTCAGCAGTATGTGCAAGCCTTTGTTTGATGGAGATCTAAATGACTTTTATTTTCTTCCCTAGCCAGTCGTGGTTTTGTTTTAAACAAGAGTTATGTTGCACACTACTTTTCATTGAACAGGCCACTCTGATCTATAGTATCTCAAAGTAGAGGTTGGCCCGACTTGCCATAAATTCATCTAATAGTTCAGTAAAACAAACTTTTAAGAGAGTGGAACAACTGCTGTTTCTTCTCAGATTTTGTTTGTTGGTTTGGTTGTTTTTTTTTTGTTATTTTGAGGTTGGTTTTTTTTAATGTAAGGAATAAATGTAAATTGTAATAATAAAAAATCCTTCTGTAAGAAAATAACAAGAATTCATCCACTAGTAGTCTTTAACCAATCTACAAGGAGAAGGAAAAACCTGGTGTTTTTATCATTGGGTTTAAAGAATAGTCAACACATATACTAATGACCACTTTTTTTTCCGGTACAGAGAAAGTAGCCAAAAAACTGAAGGATTTTTTTTTCATACATTTTCAAAGTAATTTAAAAATCAGTTAACTGATTGATTTCTTAATTTACATTTGTGTTATAACTCCTGAACTACTCTATCAAATAATGATATCAGATAATGATTTCATCTTACAACACATGTGAGAAATGAGTTTAATAGATGGTAGTTAATAATCACCTTGTGCTGTTGCGTAAACATCTTTGTCAAAAATAAAACCCTTATATGATTTAACAATAAAAGAGGAAGGTTTCTGGATTTATTAACCATAACATAGTTTTCTTAACTGCAAGGTAATTGATTTGTAAAATCTTACTTTTGTATTTGGTGTTATGAGAAACTATATTCACTCAGACAGCTTTATAATCTTTGGATCTAGTATTTTAAGTTAAAGATTAGGAAAGTTCTAAGATATCGTGTTGATTTCTCCTATTTTTACTCTCTGGAAACTCAAGGAATAATGCATGTAACAAAACCCAGTTATGAATGGGCAGTGAAAGAAAATACAATTCTTTGGGTCAGTCATGGATTTGTAGGTATCCAATCATGTGTATAACTGTAAGTTATATATAGTAAGTATAACTTATTACTGTAAGAAAGAGGAGTGCATAAACATAATTTGTACCAGCTATAAAATTTAGATACAGATTCTTTAAATAAAATTGGCCTAAACAATTGAAATTTTTTTTTAATTGTTTATGACTGGAACACAAGTAAGTTTTATTTCAATCTTCCCCTACCATGTTCACATGTTGCATATTTTTGTACAAAAGTGAGGGATGAGGTAAAGGAAAAATGGAGATACACTATAGCTGATAAATTAAGTTTAATATACAGAAAATGGGGTACAGAGACCGTGGCCTCCTTCTGTGTCAGTAAGTTTCAGAACAGGCAGGGATGAAGACTGAATGATTCTCATGAGGGCTAAAATTAGATCTAAGTGGTAGCTCGCAGAAACAGCATGTGAATATTCACTTCAGTTTGAATGAATCAGGGTAGGTTGTTCTCAAAGTGAACATCATCTTTAGAGAGAAGCTGAGAAAGCTTCAATGTTGAAACAAATCATTACGGGAAGAAGACAATTTGATTAGTTTAACTTAGTGTTTTGCATTAGGTCTTCAAGAATTACAGTCAAAAAACAAGCAAAGATCTGCCCGTTTCCTTCATGTCTTGCACCTCAATGTTACTTTAATAAAATAGAGGAAAAATAAATGGGATAGACAGGATGTGTCAGGATGTGCGCCCATGTTTTTTCGCCTGTTGAATTCTCCAGACCTCAAAGAATGATAGTTAGGCTTCCCATCAGACCTGGGAGGCTGCTGTAGTTGTAGCCAAATTGAAATTCCCACCTAAAAATGGAATATTTATCACTGTTTGGAAATAATCAAGGAGTTTGGAGATAATCAAGGACATTTTCCTTTCAAGGTCATGCAGAATTTTGCCCATTCGTCCTAATAAAACAAACATTCACACATCACAGCTACTTTTTTCTTATATATGCCATATATATAAACCACCGAAAGCCACGGCAAGATGCTTCACCTACTTTTTAAACTTATTAGTTATATGGTAGTTTCAAAAAGTCAGTGAAGCATTTTAGTGTGAAATATGTTTCTCCTAAATCCTCTTTAAAAGTCAAATGTTTATCGACAGTATTATGCAGTATCAAATAACTATTTTACAGTAATTTTCATAAGATGTTTTTCTTGTTTGATTGTATATTTCACTAATCCACTTTTTCCAATTAGTTATAAGCTAAGTCAACTGAGGTTTGAAACTTTAATTACTGATGTATAATTTATGTACTTAAAATAACTAATATGAATATAATTTAAAGAACAAATCTTTTTATCTTCATTAACATCTTAGAGAGAATCTTTTCCAGAAACTTTTTACAAAGTAGGATCAAATTATTAGCCTAAGGCAGAAATTTTCAAGAAAAGTTTAACCAAAAATGATCAAACATTACATCATTTAATAACTAGTTATTTAATTTCAAGGCTGTCCAGTGTTCATATTCCTTCCTGAAAGTTAATTTCATTCACAGAGAAGCAACAACACAATAATTTGACACATTTATTTTTAACTACTATGCAATTAATTTTATACACTGGAAAAATGCAGAACAGATACTGGCACGGTACTGTGAGTCTGTAATAACCTCTCACATTTAAGAGAACTTGTCATCTTATGAAATACTCCAATCACGTCTACATTGTCTACTCAGACCATAAAAAAACACATTCTTGAAAGATGAGTCAATGTATGGATTTGCAGAAGAGATCAACTTATCTGTACTGTTGACATATTTTGGAAAGATAATAAAACCTATTATCATAGCACCTCTGACAGATATGATTGAAATTGGGTAGAGAAGGCCAAAATTGTCCTTTCACACAGCTAACAGCTCCACAGTACAGCAGAAGAACAAATATACGGACATTGGGCTTCTGAAAACAAAGTTGTTATACTGATGTAAATTTTTAGTATATGGATAATTATACAACTGCCCATAAATGTAAAAGATGAAAGGTGGAAAAACATTGAAAGGATATGTATCATTATCTCTTGTTTAACCAATGTGGACAAGTAATTTCTGTAAAAGGGATGTGTTTTGGAATGTGTCGAGTATCTCCATGCTTTATTGTTCATACCATGGAAAAAAAAACCCAGTATTTGTGAAAAGTCTTATTTCTAACACTCCTCAGAATGACAGAGAAATGATTGAGACAAATAGCAAGAAACATCATCTAAATCAGGCACAAAATCATTGAGAGGTATTTAGCATATATCCTGTGTAAAATTTACATCATTTCCTTGAAATAAAACTGATATTGAGAATTCTAATTTAATCGAAAGTCCTCTAACTGACCAAAACTTAAAATGTACATATCCTGGTTTCCTGTCACCTGAGGTGCAGAATATTTTGGGTTTGTTAGAGGAATCTGTGCGACACTCTTCATGAAACAGAATTTTGATAGTAATGTCATCACAGAGCATGACACTCAAAATGGTAGTCTGGAACACTTAACTAAATTGTACTGCAAAACTAGTATTGATTAAAACAATGAAAGAAACCTCCCTCTAACTCTAAAATACTAGACTTGTTCAACTCATCTCCATCAAAGCAAAGCATAATTCAACAAGGTATGATGAGGTACTAATAAAGTGATAAAATGTAGTAAAGTAATTTGCTCTGGTACTGCATCCCAGCAAGTGTTAAAAACATGCATTTTATGTACATCAAGAACACACCAAATTTCAAGGAAAATAGGAGTATATGTCTAAATGTTAATAAACCAGTGTCTTATGTGGTTTCACACATTATAAAATAAGAAAATGATTTTGAGAAATACCAAAATGTATTCAATCTCCACAGGATTCTACGGGAACACCAAGAATTATACTCACAGAAAAGTAATAGCAGACATTTAAGATCCATAAATTATAAATTAGCAAAGGAGAGGATATTACAGCTGAAAAAAAGTAACTCTCAAGCACATTTGATCAGAAAGAAAAGGCCAAATGTACTGTCTGGCAGGCCCTCTTCCTCTCTCTCCACACTTGCAGTTTACAAGATTATATGGAAGTGTTTCAGCAGATATACTGCATTCTGTTTCTTACAGATGTGTACGGTTTGCAAATGAGCTTTTTATTTCCAATTTACCTAAGAACTCAAGAGTGAATCTGCTTGCTGCTCTTTAGCCAAATTTACATCACTAGTGTTTCTTGCAAGATGAAAGAAAAAATGCAGACCGTTACATATGCAATACCCCATTTGCAGTGCATTCCTCAGTGGTCACCTTCCAACAAATGGGATGCACAGAAAGACAGGAATCCGATGCACATAACATTATTTAAGGGGTAAATAATGCACAACTAGCACATTGAAGAGACCTTGAGTTTTACATTTAGCAGCCTCTCTGCTTTATTTACAATGCAAAAATACCTCATGAAAATATATTCTCTATATTCAGAATGTTATACATTCCCTTGCTCCCAAAGTTGTTCTGCACCAAGAAAGATCTGCTTCTCATCTTCCACTATCTAGCTGCCTCCCTCTCCCCACCCTAGTTTACCACACCACTTCATTCACAGCTGTACAAATACCTTCCCCTGCCTCACTTTCTCCTATGCTTTCTCTTTCACACTGACCTCTTGTCCTAGTCTAGGGTGGAGAGAAGCCAACTTTCTGTTCAGCCATGGAGACACTTGCTTATACTTGCTGCTATGGCAACTAAGGTTGGCTGACTTACCTTGTTCACCCCATGGAGGGGTTGTACCTGTGGGGAGGCGTGGACAGGTCAGGTGACCAAAACTGACCAATAGGGTATTCTATCCTATGTGCCACGCTCAGTATGAAAGCCAAGGGATCCAAGGACTCAGGTTGGCTTGTCTTCAAGAGCTCTGTTTTGATGGATGTGTTTCTTCAATGACTAACATCTGAGGAGGATCCTGTCAGTTGTGTCTACCTTTGATCCCCAGAATGGGAATCCAGTTCCCATTCGTCACTGAGTACAGTATGGAACTTTCTCAGTACCTGCCAGTGCCATCTTCCTGGGAAATTGATATATATTTTATCTGTTTCATTATTTCCTTTTTATTTTATTGAAGTTGTTTAGTTTTTTCTGAACTAAATAACTGAATAATAACTAAATAACTGAACTGAATAAATATCTCTCTCTTCTTTCTCTCCTTGGAGAATGAGTTGGGGGACAGCATCTGCTGTCTTGTCATTAGCTAACTCAGCCTAAACCACACCAACCTCTCTTCCCCTAGATGGGGACAAAATGACAGATCATTGCTTTGTACCTAGAAAGGCATAATTCCATAATGTTGTCAATCCAGTATGGAGACATTTAGTTTTTGTAGTGTTTATGCATACATTTTTCAGATCCTAATTTAGATTGTAAATCTTTTGTAGAAAAGTCAGGCATTGTTTTGTAAACTGTCTTGTTTCTGCAGTGCTACACAAATTAAGAGTCTTCCAAAAGCTGTATGCTACAGAGGACTCTGCAAATAAAATGTGATATGTTGGTGTCCTGGTTTAACCTCAGATAGCAACAAATAACCACATGGCAGCCACTCTCTCAGGATCCCCACCACCACAGCTGTGAGGGGAGAATTGGAAGAAAAAGGCAAAACTCCTGGGGTAGGACAAAGGCGGGTTAACAAAACAGCAAAGGGAACAAGAAAACAGTATCACAGATAGAGGAATATACAAACTTGGTTATGATACCACCGATTGCACCCCGGGATGCTTCAGCCTGCTCCCAAGCTTCAACTTCCTGCCCCCTGACCCATCCAGCTTCCAGCTACCCCCTGGGCATCACTCACCATGACATGAAGTACATGTGTCCCTGCTAGATCCTTGGGAGAATTAACCCTATCCCTGCTGGAACCAGGACAGTTGATTATTTTGTGACTTAATATTTTAATCAAATAGGATTATTTCTTTTTTTTCCTTTCTCTTCCTTTCTGAGAAGGTTTCACTGTTTGGCTGCTACAAAAGTACCTGTAAGATGAAAGTACAATAGTCATATTCATGTTCAATAACAAAGATTCTTCACAATTGCACCTCTTCAAAACATGTACCAGCTAAGGAAAATGTTTCAAAAATTGCCTTCCTAGTAGCTTTCAAGCATAAGATTAAGCCATCAGTTATTCCAAAATAGTATTAGAAATATATTATATTTGTTTTGGCATTATTTAATTTTAAAGGTAGTAATTTATGTGAAATAATTGATTTTCTGACACTTTTTCAAACAAGCAAGTCAGGATAAAGTACTGTATTTCTTTGCTATAGAGCGGACACTTTTTTTTTTTTCTGTGATTTTTTGGTAAATTGGTTATAAAATAAACTAAAATGTCACTTTGTTTTAGTTTTGGTGACACTGAACTTACAAAGGCTATTTAATTCTTGGTTTAATATTGTATCTGTATTTTAAAAAAAGATACAGAATCATAGAATGGTTTGAGTTGGAAGGGACCATCAAAGATCATCTAGTCCAGTCACCTTGCCATGGACAAGGACATCTTCCAAGAGATTATGTTGCTCAAAGCTTCATCCAACCTGACCTTGAACACTTCCAATGGTGTGGCATGCACATGTTATAGACAGCCCATTCCAGTGTATCACCAGCCTCATCATAAAAGCACCTCCCTTGTACCCAATCTAGATCTAAATCCCTTTTCCTGTCAACACAAGCCCTGGCAAAAAGTCTTTCTCTGTCTTTCTTATAAGCCCCTTTATTCACTGAAAGGTTGCAATAAAGGCTCCTCAGAGCCTTTCTTCTACATGTTGAAAAAGCCCAGCTGTCTCAGCCTGTCACCATAGGAAAGATGTTCCAGCCCTCTCGTGCTTTTTGTGGCCCTCCTCTGAGCCCAGTCCAATAGGGCCATGTCTTTCTTGTACTGAGGAACCCAGATCTGGATGTGCAGCACTCCAGGTGGGATGTCACAAGAAAAGGGTAGAGGGGCAGAATCACTTCTCTCGACTTGCTGGCCACACTTCTTTTGATGCAGCCCAAGATACGGTTGGTTTCTGAGATTCAAGTGCACATTGCATCAATCAAATAAATAAATAAATACACAAGCAGTGACAAGCACAATTGGTGATTTATGTGGTATTTTGTGGAACATAAAATCCAACCTTGTATAAAAATGCAGGACAATGTTTCCACAAAACTCTACACAATACTTAAATACACCTGACTTAAATTTCAGTTCACCAAGGGAAGAGAAATGCATGTTTCAAACTGAAAGAAGATTGTCTGCTATGATCAAGAGTAAACTATGCTACAATTTACAGAATTTGATATTGTGATAGGAGTTTTTTAGCTGTTTTCCTGCTACTTTAAATATGCCATATTTCAGATGCAGAATCTTAAGAAAGGTTACATTAACAAAACTGCCCAAATAATTCAACAAACCAAGAAAACTGGCAGTTGCACCATTGTTTAATTAGTAGCATATTGCCTCACATGTAAGATTAAATATAAATTTAAATAAGTTCATGTACATGTTCATATCCACCATATTTATGTATCCCCATCACTAGATAAATGTTTGGGACATAACCAACAAACAAAATTATTTAAGTCAACTATAGCAACTGTAGCTGCTCTCATAGAGATAGCATGCTCTCATTTATAATCTCATTTAACTCATATAGTGTCGGGCATTCATTTATAGTCAAAGCTTTTAAATCAGTGCTGGTGTGTATCAGTGACCTAAATGTTCTTTTGTCATCAAGCATTTGCCTATGTATCTCAGAATCCCACAAGTTTTAGTATATTCACACCATATTTAATTACCCTGGTTTTAGTATTTTTTCTAATATTAAACTAATAGATTAACACAGTTTCTTCATTTCATATGTTCCTAACAAAGTTTTAAATCCCTAGAGCAGGGTATGTATATTTGCTGCTACTCTTTGTTTACTCAATTGAATCAAAGTATTCTTGTTTTGAGACAAAGTTTTCCGACATATCTTTGAGTTAACTAGTTTTGGAATTGGGCATCTTTTGGTTAGTCAAACTTAACTAAACACACTTAGAGCTGTTATCATCAGTAGTTTGTATCATAAAGTTACCTCTTTCATTGCAAGTGAACTGTATAATGGCTATGCTTCTAAGTCATTTTCTCCTTAACCAAGTTCAAAGAGCCAAAGATCTCTCCTACAAGAGACACAGTCATTAATATTAATTATTATTAACAATACTGTTTTTATTGTTGAATGAATATCATTCATACTTCAGAGTATGGTATTTCTGCTACTAACCTCAATAGTGATAGAATTTCACTCATTTTTATTAGATTGCTATTTCTCAGCAGGTTCTTACTACCATATTTATTACTTATTTCTTCTTTCACTCCTTTCCCCCAGGAAAGAAAAAAACAAAATCCATTTGTATCACAGGAGTATTAGATGACCCATGCTGCCAGTAATCTGGCCTGCAAATGATATTACCTGAAGCAAATAGTCCTCCCTGAGGAGCCAACCAATAGATATGCTACCAATTCAATGTGGTCTCACATCTTTTTGTATTCTGTCTGAAGGATACCGCCCCCGCTAGATGCTCAGAGATGTAAGGTACACCTTAACCTGATCCATCTGGACGTTTACAGTGATACAGACAGAAGAACTTGAGAACACAGTAGGAGAGCTATACCAGATAATATCTAGTTATGCATCATAGAGAAACATTTTAAAACATGGCAGATAGCTACCAGGGGAATCTCACTATTAGTTAAAATGCTCAACTTCAGGTTACATAAGATATGCATAAGGTATTTTATAACTGCCATGGAGTCCACATATCTTCTTACTTTTGAATTGGTCGAAAAGTAGGTAACAATAATGTGAGCTTGAATACTATGATCAATATCTTATAGGATGTTCCTGCAGAAATTAAAAAAAAAAATCACAAACACATACATCAAAATGAAAAATAGGGATAAAAGACTGACAAGAATTGTACAGTAGCGTGATAGGAAGATGTACTACACAACTTAAGAGAAAATTATTAAAAATTACAGTGTTCTTGTCTTTAATTTTATTTTAAGGAATTGTCCCATTTGGTCTCTCTTCCCCACAGAGAATCCTTAAATCTTACTGGGTAAGCAGGGTACTCTAGGAGACCTGTTCAAGCTAAAATGATTGTTACCACAGATATTTAACAAAGATCAGTTTATCAGAAAAACATTGTCTCACTTTTTTTCTCTCCTTTTTATGTTCTGAATTTTTTCTATTAATTTAACAATACCTATGTAGACTTACACCTAAAATTCTCATTGGTTGTATCTATCAACAGAAGCAGATTAAAAAGATGTTAGCTTTCCTGTTGTGGTGGGGTTTTCAATTATTGTTAATAATAATTTTTAAAATAATTTGTACTTTTACAGCTTTCAATAGTCTTGAGAGTTCCTATCTTGTCAGTCCCAATTAAAATTAGACTAATATTTTATATCCATTCTTAAAAAAAACCCAACACTGAACTATCCTGCTTAAATAAGCTTGGTTTCATTAAGGAGCACAGTTCATTCTGGCTGCTGTAATGATCTATTCTTTTTAAGACCAACCATGTTAAGCAACATTGCATGTGTTTTGATCTAGTGTGCGGGAATATTAAGAATATGTATTTCCCAAGGATAGTTACTTAACATTTTCATTTACAAACTCCTGTTAGAAAACAAACAAACAAACAAAAGCCTTCCTATTCACTATTATTCTGAAATAAAACTTTGCTAACCAATTTTCCCTCAGACCCCATAGAAAGTTTCTTTTGTCTCCATTGAGTATGAAACATAGCTAATTCCCTTATCTCTTTTTCTTCAGTCCTTAAAATGCCCTAGATATTAAAACTTAAGGAAAGTCAGATGTAAGCCATAGTTTTGATCCTCTAACTGACTTCTCCTACTGACCATTCCAGGATAAGCTTGGATTTCTGCGAGTCAGCAAAAACCCATGCCTTGCTAAACAAATCTGTACTGAATTATTGTGCTCAACAGAACAAACCAAAGATTTAATCCTGGTTTAATTCATAAGGTGAGTCTCAAAGGAAGAAATTATTCTCCCTATCTTGAGAGACTGTAGTGAATGGAGTGACTTCGTCATTTAAAATAATAATTAACAATAGACCCAGTATCTTCTCTTTTAGCTCACAACTGGCAATATTTATCAATTATATTCTATTTTGCATCTACTGCGGAATGTTAGATAGTCCTTTGTTCTTACAGTGTTAAAATGGGCATCAGGCAGTAAGCTGACAATCTCTTTTGTTGAATGTTTTGTTTCATATTCTTCTACAGCTCCTAAAAATCATTAGAAACTTAGTCTTCCCTGTGTTTCAACTGAAGCAACAACAACTCTTAGAGACTGAGAGAAGTTTGCAATATCTTTGCACTGATGATTTAGATCAACAACTACAACTCTTATATTATTAATTGTCTAGTAGCTAGATAATTGAAATTGGATCAGTAAAACTGTGTATCTTCTTTTGTCAGAAGAAAATCAGTGAAGATTTCTCTTAATTGTGTCCTGGACTTTGCTCATTGTACTTCGTTTAATCAGACACAGGATTTCTGCACACAATTGATCCTGAACTTGCCATGTTATGTGACAGGTAGGTTCAAAAGTACAAAGTTTACATAACTACCACATCCAAAATAGTTCCGCCATTAGGCATTTCTCCATCTGAGACATATTCATAAGGGTTGACCAGGAAGTGTTGAAAATATGTGTGTGTGTGTCCCGAAAAAAAAAAAAAAAAGATTGATCTAACTTCTATTGCCTTGCCAACAAGAGAGGCTGTAGAAGGCCCACAAAGGACTCTGCATGAAAAAAAACTTTAAAACAGAATCTCACAGTTTCATGGAAATAAAATCAATGATAACCAAAATATAAGTTTTTGAAAGCCTCAGTATTAGACAGAGGGCACATGGAACTTGCAGCTATTCCCCTAAAACCCTGAAACATAGAATCATGTGGAAAAAGCAAAACACAAACACATGATTTTATAATAAAAGGGTGACATTTTGTATTCGGAAACTACAGTATCATGGAACAATAAGCAACTTTTAAGTAGAACTTTCTATCCCTCTCTAATGTGACCTTGTGTCTGCTACCAGAATGTAATATGGCTACCTATTTACTAAATCTGTTGTTGATGATTTGATGGATCTGCATTTTTAAAGAGAAATAACACACAGATCAGGAGAGGAGACAACTTTCTAATTAATTTGTTAAAAGTTTTAATAATTTCGAATCTTTTCTGGGATCTA
Organism: Gallinago undulata; assembly: GCA_026546715.1. Taxonomy (NCBI): domain Eukaryota; kingdom Metazoa; phylum Chordata; class Aves; order Charadriiformes; family Scolopacidae; genus Gallinago; species Gallinago undulata. Next base: position 45,752,696 of record JAOTQQ010000019.1, read on the forward strand.
CTCCAACAACCATCTAAAACAATAGCAAGACTTCCTGAATTCAGTGGTAGCTGAATAAAACCTATCAAATATAAATCTTGACACTACTTTAATTATGGATCTTTTCTGACACCTCCATGTAAAACAGTATTTCTGCAAAGTGGATTTGTCAAGAAAATATTATCTCCTTTTGATATACAATGGCAAGCAACAATTAACATAATTACCTCCAGCTCTCAGTAGATAATTATGTATTTTATTTTACAATTAATTAAACTATTGCAATTTAATAGAGTGAACATACTTAATTTATATTCATAACTACACTAGCTTTTCCTAGCTAAGTTTTACTACAAATTGCAGTAGGTTTCATTATTCACATAGACTTTATTAACAACACTGTCAATTGTCTCAAATTTTATTTACTTTAAGCAATCACAAGACTACTTTGGAGAATACTATATATAGCAACCATTCAAAATTCACCCCCAAAATAGTCTGAAAGTTATGTATAAATTTATACAGTATTCCAACACCCACTCTTACATTTAAGCAGTTTCTAGACATAATTTATTTGTATTCCATCGCCATGTTTGGTGTAATTTATTGTTCTAAAGATAGTTATTCTGCAATGTTTTGCCTTGTCTAGGATAATTTGTTTCTCAGTGCATCTGGGGTGGTCTGCAACTGCAATACCATTCATAGGATATTAACCTTAGAAGTGGTAGTGTGAAACAATTTTAGTGTACCTACTCTTATTTCTCTGAACAGTATGGCCACCCCTAATCAATTTTAAGATAACACAGTCTTCCATATACTGATGGGTAATCCAATTGCAAGATCAATTTAGCAGTTTCTGTAACATTTTACTTATTAGATTTTATATTGAATGTGAATTTTTCTTTTCCCTATCATGGATGGAATTAGCTAATTACTCATCTTGAATGAGGACATATTCAATCTTTAGTTCGCTTACTGAGTTCCCTTTTCCTAATGAAAGCTGGCATCAACTCAACTTATTTAATAGATGTCCAAGTTTATAAGCATTCTAGACAATGCAATTTACAATTTAAACAACCAAATTACTTTCTGGCAATGTCAGAATTGCTGCATTTGTTAGACCAGTATTTTATTTGACATATCTGCAGTGTATATCATCAGATCTATTAATAAAATTTAAGATCCTTCACTGTATTCAATTATGTGCAGAAAGGGAAAGAAAGTAGCTTAGATTTCGCACCTCATGAATAATCAGAGCAGACTCCCAAAGCTTCAGACTCGGCAAAATTGGAGGGGCAAAGAGGGTAAACTACCAAAAAGGAGAAACTGTTTATGAACGAGTGACCAGAGCACAGTGCTGTGAAGAGATGAGCATAGAGAAAAGCTCAGAGAGACCCTTGTAGATATACTTCTGGAACACATATTTATGTCTGATAAAAGAATGGGGTTTGTGAAATGAAGCATGCAAATATTTAAATGCATAAGTAGCAAGAAATTAATATCTTTGCTACAATCTTTTTTTGTGTGTCAGCTGTAACATTACCTAATGCTAGTGCAGAGAAACTGGGATTGCAGACTCTTAGGTGCTCTTGTTCCTGTAGAGCATGATGTGAGTGGCTGGAAAATAGCAAATGATGAGCAAAATAAAAGAATTCCTTTAGACACAGCCAAGGCTATAATTATGACTTTTCATGCCACTTTCAATGTTTACAGAAAATATTGACCTTCAAGAACAATAGAACCTATTGTAGCACATTGCTTTCATGTCACTTCTTGAAATGTCAGAGGTGAAGTATCTGCTTCAGAAGCAGAAATTAAATGCAAAATTATTTTTGAAAGCAATGGAAATACAATGAAACTTTACAATGTACATCTCGAGATTTGCATTACGGAAATATTCAAATACATGACAGTGAATTCTGCAAACTTTGGCTGAACTGCATGTGTACTATATATTTTAAATACAATTATCATTTAAGATATACGTTAATGAATAACTCAATTCCATAGTTATTCTTGATTTCTTGATTTCTCAGAAATGTTGCCTCATTCGTGAGGCAATATTTTCAAAATATTGCCACTCACTTCATGAGTGATCACGAAATCATGGAGTTTTCAATTCTTGCAGAAACAAGACAAAGAGCCAGCAGAACATCCACCTTGGACTTCTGAAAGGCAGACTTTGGCCTGTTTAGGAGAATGGTTGGGAGACAATCCTGATGGGCAAAGGTGCTCAGGAAGGCTGGTCTTACTTCAAGGAAGAACTCTCAAAAGCCCAGGAGAAGGCCAGCCCCAGGTCCCATAAAAAGAACAAACAGGGAAGAAGGCCAGCCTGGCTAAATAGAGAGCTTTGGCAGGACCTCAGGGAGAAAAGGAAGGTCTATAGTGTCTGGAAATGGGGGTTGGCTACTTATGAGCAATATCAAGGTGTAGTGAAGATATGCAGGCTAGGGAAAATGTAGGTCCACTAATGAATGAGTTGTGTGCCTTGGTGATGGAAGACACACAGAAGGCGGAGTTGCTGAATGCCTTCTTTGCTTCTTTGC
>JAOTQQ010000019.1:45767801-45794979 GCA_026546715.1 Gallinago undulata
CATCAATTCTGGCGACCCAGATGGGACCCTCTCTGCTCGGCTGCAGGACCCGCTGAGAACAGGACTCCCCAGGGTACGCCCGGGATTTTCCTGGAGGGACTCCTCTCCTCATACAGATCACTGCAGGGGCAGACAAGGACCATCTAATGAATAAGGTATTTTGGGGGACTGGTCATTTGGGGTTCCCATAAGTCATATGAGGAGTCCTATGCAGGGCACTGTATGCCAGGCTACACGTGCCTAAAGGCATACTGTGTACGTGAGTGCGAGCACATGCTGTGCTGCGTTCTCTTGCAATACATGCACTTGGTTTTGGTTTGTGTACATGGGTATGAGCACTTGTTGCACTCTGTGCTCTTGGTTTTCGCACACTTGGTTTTGGTACGTTGGGTACGGTCATGAGTAAAGCTACATACTTTTGCATTAATGTACTTTGCGGTGGTAGTAACATCGATATTGAAATCGGAACTGTTTAAAGGAATCGTTTAAAACTGTAAACTCCTGGTTTACAGATGGGAGTAGCTTTGTCCAACAAGTTCTTCGTTTTTGCAGCTACCTCAGACACAATATGCATATTGATATTTTCTAAAAGCAGAAATATATCATAGATGTCAAGAAATGCTTGTTGTATAATACATTTATGCTTACAAAGGTAATAGTGTACTTTGTAAACATAGAGAAAACAATCTATATGCAGGGGTCAAAAAAGCACCCTAATTTCCTTGCCTTCACACTAGTAACACCAGCAACTTGCTTGGACAGTGCTCTAGCACGATCCCCTGTCTCTTTTTTTCTGAGGTTTCTTCCAAATAAAATCATTACAGGTGGCAAAATAGGGAGATGTAAATGCATGAGTTTTGTTATTCTATCGTCAGAACATTCCACAGCACCCAACAGAACATCATTCCCAGATTTCGCAGGTTCAGATGAAATAGTGTCATGAGGTGAAACCTACCTGAATACATAGTTCAGATAAAATGAGGTCTGGATTGTATCTGCACAACTCTGATCAATTTTCTCATCCTGGCATGCACTGGAAAAACAAAGAAGCACAGATAAGTGTCATGGGGGAGGACTGCTTGAAAGCACATCTAGCCTGCTATAGTTGTTCAGATATGCATGGAAAAGATTTTTTAGAAGCTGAACCACATACACACAATTTACACTCTTGTAAGATACTTGGAATAGGAAAGCAGAGAGTAATAATATCTCAAGTAATAAATATTAATTAGCTTTAGATATGGAGAAAGTCAAAGATATTAGCATGGGGATTCTTGACCAACAAGGCCACTGATGGCTTATGCCAACAGCTTAAATTAGAAAGGCATAAATGGTGATAAGCAGTAGCCTCTCAGTTGAAAAATAACCACGGCTATCCAACAGCTGTCCAATGCTGTGCAGACAGCTGAGCCTGCAGTGGAGTCCCTACGCAGGGAAACCAGACACTAGCCAGGCCTCAGATGAGTTGACCAGTTGAGTGCCCCATTTCCCCAATGTGTTGTGCCAGTTATAATGGGACTGAAGGAGCAGTCTTTAAAATTAGTGCCCACATATGTGTGACACAACAGTGATCTACCTGCTGCACCAATCATGCTTATGAAAAAAAACTCTATATTTTATGTCACAGAGTAGTATGATTCTGCTCTTGCAGCTTCCCCACTCTAAAATCCCCAGTGAAAATCTGGAAAAACCTTGTTGCCCCAACATAACATTGCAATAAGTCAAAGCAAGACAACTGCACTTCTCCATTTCAAGTCCAATCAACACTTTTGTGAAGCAGTTCAGTGTTTCAAAGGCTTATCACAAAGCCCTTTCTAAAGTCACATTAAAAGAAGTGAGCAGAGTGTGACATAACTCTTGATTCTGAGCTTCCCATTAGGCACATCTCAGTTTGGGAGTCAGGATATGCAATCCTGCTCTAGATTGCAAAGAAGACTTTCACACTCACCCACTGTAGCTTACTGGTTTTGAGAACTGACAAAGATATTAGTTCTATCTGGACAGATTTGCTCTTTCCAAATGAGTATCTTAAACACTAGACTAAATTAGACAGTTTTATCCACTGGGTAGTCACAACTACAAGATTCTCAGGTCCAGATGGAAAATGAACAATGCCATGGTCCTCTGTGGTAAGGGGCTTGTCTTGGATGAAGTATTCCCAACAGTGTGTGATCTTCCTTCTACCAATGCTAATAGAACATGCAGAAAGAGAGTGATTAAGTATCACTGCATAAAGATCACTGGCAATAAGGATGCTTTTCCCCCCCCATTTTCCTTACCAAATATTTATTTCCAGAGTACGGAATGGAATCATTGAGTAATTTTATTGAAAACTAATTTTAGTCCAAAGAAATCAAAAGGTGATTGAGACTACTTTTAATATTTTTTCCCAAAGACTTAAAGACTTGGTAGTTCCTGTCATATTATGTTCTCAAAGAGTGAATTCTATGATTCCTGTGTTGTAACTCAACTGTGAGTAATTTACTTTAGACTGTTTCTTGGATCACTTCAATTATTAATCTCTAAAGAAATATTTTTCTTCCAGGAAGATTTATGAAAGAAGTTAGTTGCTGCTTTTATTTCTCCTTCTGCAAAAAGTATCCAAGAATCATGTAAAGTATCAAAAAATAATCTGTTCAAGGTTATATCAAGAGATATTCCTGTACCTGGTAAACTCATGTATCAAGACTACAATAGCTGTATAAGCATTAAACCTGGAGGTGCTTTCCCAGTGATTTGCATGCACATCACACTTCGCCCCGGTATCTGACGTCAGAAGGTCAGCAGCGAGAAAGATATCACAGGGTTGACTCCATTTTTGGAGATCTGAATGACTTTACCTACAGAAAGCTACTCCAACCTGTATGCTAATATCACTAATCCAGGGTGATATTTTATGAATCAAATCTAAAACCATACTTCAGTCACAGCTATGATGAGTAAAGTAAAAATTATTTGTAAATAATATCTGCATAAACTGTATTTGAAAAAGGATAAAAGGATCAGTGAATATCTGTACTAATTTGCTATTGTAATTAAATTATTTTTTCTTGAAAAAGGACATCTAGGATTAACTTCATTATCCAAAACATAACTGCAACATAATCCTGATAGTTTATTAACATATATAAACACAGCATATTTTGCTGATAAAGATCATGAATGTACATAAATACAGAAGAGACTGAAAAAAACAGGTCCTGGTCTCACACGCCTTGCACTAAGGCTCTAACTAACTAATAGCCATGCTGTTAGTCACTGCAGAACAAGCACAAATACGAGTCCAGTGGAAGGCCATGAAGATTATCAGAGAGCTGGAGTGCCTCTGCTATGAAGAAATGCTGAGACAGTTGGAGTTGTTCAGCCTGGAGAAGAGAAGGTTCCAGTGAGACCTTATAGCAGCGTTCCAATACATAAAGGGGCCCTATAGGAGAGATGGGGAGGAATGCTTTATTAGGGAGTGTAGTGATAGGATGAGTGGTAATGGTCTTGAACTGAAAGAGAGGAGCTTTAGATTAGCTACCAGGAAGAAATTCTTTAGTGTGAGGGTGGTGAGGCACTGGAACAGGTTGTCCCTGGAAATTGTGGATGCCGCAGCCCTAGAGGTGTTCAAGACCGGGCTGGATGGGGCTTTAAGCAATCTATTCTAGTGGCAGGTGTCTCTGCCCATGGCAGAGGGGTTGGAACTTGATCATCTTTAAGGTTCCTCCCAACCTCAACCATTCTATGATTCTATGATAAATATGTCTTCAAACCATTTTACTTCTTTCACTTTTCTCTTCCCAGATATCTCTACATTGTTAAGATGGACTTCAAAATATTTGCTCTGATTTGAGCAAGTTAACCCTGAATGGCTTCCCTACCTAATAGGCAATTTTGTAGCACACAGTCTGTGGTGTATCATCACATGTTTAGACAAGGTCATTGTCTCTAGGAAAAGACAGCAGATACCAAGTTATTATTTCCTTCAGTTGGTATGGAATATGAAAATTTTATATTTGCATAAAAAGCATTCTGATCAAGATATTTGCGCCCTCTAATGGGAAGGTCTCATTAGGAAATTTAATGTCCTGCTCTCTCAGTATTATAAGAGAAATATGAAAAATTTGTTTATGTTAGATATTAATAACAAGGTTAATGAATAAACTACTTAATTAGAGTTTTAAAATGACATTAATAATAATGATACTGGTGTGTGAACTGTGCTGAATCTCTTCACCATATGATAAAAACACACAATGGGCAACAATTTAGTTGAAATATTGGTGTGTCTGGACCAATACTGGTATAATCTAAAAGTTTGTAACTGTGATGCAAAATATTACTACATGTCAACAAAGGCATTACACATCATGAAAGACGGAATATGTTTACTGTGAGGTAGTGGCAATCTAGCAAGAATACAAACCAGCTTTTTGTCATTAATTTTATTCATCCATTAACACAATAATTTCCAGAGAATTGTGAAACATTTACTGCAAAATTTAACAAATCTGTTACTAAGTTTATGTTGTTTTAAGAAAAATATGTGACTGCAAGGTAACACAATGCAAGGTCTCTATCATAACATTTTTTAACTATTGCAAAGAATTTCAAATTTCACTATGTGCAGAGGATCCTCATTCCTTAAGAGATCTCTTTGAAGAGCTCCAAGAATTTAGCTGTTTCTCAGACTCTCTCAAGAGAGACACTACTATCTCCCTAAATAAATAAATGGAAAGTTAATGGTCTATTACTAATACTACTTATCAAGTCAACTTGTAGTTACTGACAGCACTGCACTGAGTGTCTATTAGCAGCAAGTTGTTCTGTTTCTACCTAGTTACAATCACACCAGATAACACCTATATCAGCTGGAGATTGTCTACTCTTTTTGATTGCATTTCTTGGATTATTTGAATCACTACTTGAAAGCCTAAAGTACACCTGAAGTTTTCCATTTTCATTCTTTTTTAGTTTAGAAGACACTTCTTTAAATGGTTAAATTATCTCTGTATGATTTTTGTACTCTTATGGGGCTTGTGCATTAACTTCTGATTCCTTATAGCATCTGTCTTGTGCCTCATCTTCAATTTGTCACTAGAATGCTGACTTAGAAGTTGATTTGGGGAAGTTTAAGTTCCTACAAAAATGAACAGATTTGAGAAGCATTCCACCCTTGTTCTTCCCTTGATCTCGATGTATAAACACCAAAAAAAGATTTGTACGAGTTCCAAACATCTCTTCTCCTTGGAGCGACAAGTGGAGAGAGAGCATCTGTCACTCGTAATAGGCCAATTTGGCCTAAACTGTGACAACATTAAAGTCATGCATATGACCAAGATGTTTATGACCCACTCATTAATATCCACATAAAATATTAGTATTCAAGTGCATAAAGGGAATTCAAAAGCATTTTTACTAAAATTGATGCCTCTGAAAAATACTTCCTGATAGATATGGATAGAAGGGAAGGACCCCACTGAGAGCTGATTGACTTTGTTTTTATTTGCAACTATGAGACAACTCTTAACTTACAATCTATTCAGAGTACTGAATATATATACGAAAAAAAAAATGTTCTGTAGGAGTTGTTTTCCATGCTACACTAAAACAATTGCTTTGGGGAATTGAGATAGCTTATGAACAGAATGACAAGGGAGATCATCATGAATGTTAGCAACACAGCAATCAGCTGGCACTTTATTGTGGAATTATTTGCCGAATTCATTGGCCATACAGTACTGGGAAGGACTACCTAGAATCAGTGTTGAATCTCTATTGCATTGCTTTGGTTTCATGCTACAGTAAGTTCATTGATATTTGAAAAATTATTTCAGCGTAAAAGTAGAGTAACAGATCAATGTGTCAATTCCAATATTTTATTTTATTTAATAGAATATTTGCAGGAAAAAAAACAAAGGAAGTATCTCTTCTCAGAGAGAAGAGTAGGATTTTTTGCTAATATGTTTCCTCTCAGTCGGTCAAAGTGATATAGTAAGCCTCCCTTAGAGGAGATAAGACATCTATAATACATGATCCATCAGTGTGTAAAAACAAATATGAATACATACGTGCATATATTTAAGTTCCTTTACCCTCCTATACTGCCCCAAACTGCTGGTTTGTGAGTGTATGCAAAAACAAGAACAACCTACAGAGTAGGAAGATAAGATGTATAGATTCCTGCTGTCTAATTCATTCATATCTTGAGAGCAGATCCAGGGTACTGCAAATGATTCCTTTGCTGTAGTGGCTGGGAGGCAAAGAAGGAAAACAAAAGAGGTACACTTACTTCAAGCAAAAGAGGCACACTTACTTCAAGCAAAAGAGGCAGCAACCCAAAAAGTCAGAACAGACTCATGCTGTTTCTTTTCAATACAGGGCTTACACACAGGAACCTTAATTGGATTAGTAGACACATCATTACCTATAGCATTGCTAAGAAAACAACCAGGAAAAAGTGAGGGAATTATTTCATGGTCACTGATTTTATTTTAGTCATAGTTTGTAACAAGGGTATGTTACTTAGTTAGTGATAAGAGCAAATTTTTTTTTAAACTGGTGTATCCCAGAGCAAAAAACTGAAAAAAAAAAAATCAGTTTTGATTGTATGATGAAATGGAAAATTACTATGAAACACTGGATGCCATCCTTTAATTTATTTTATTTCCACATGAAGAAGTCTGCAGAGAATCCTTAACAGTACAATGTTCATTAACTACTCTCCAGCTACTAACATTTGGTGTTAATTCATTAACTGCACTTGCATTACTCTAAATTAATAAAGTAGTCCCATAGCTCAGCTTCAAGTTTTTACCAGATTCTGGATAAATACCTTAAGATTTCAACAATCTATATTCCTATGTTTCAGACAATTGCCCTAAACATTATTTTTTTTTGTAGAAACGTAACATGATTTCATTAAAATGTCAGAGATACAGGTAGCTGGAGGTGAAATAGTCAAGCAAGTTAGAATTTAGCTTCTCTTTGAGTGTTTTGTCACCATTATAAATTATTAATGTTCAGATTTATTTCAGATTAGCTTTTAGTCTCTTGAAAGTAAGAGAGGAAGGTATTTTCTCACTTGGCAAAAGCAGTCTTATTTGATTAAGCTTAGCTTTCTTTGAACAAAGTATGGATCACAGAACAAGGAATCAGCTATTGTTGTATGATCTACTTTGTTTTACTTCTTTTAGTCAGTACAGTTAAAGTGCTAATTGTTGAAGAAGGTCTTTTTTATTACATTTTACTTTTATTACGTTCCCCAGTGACAGCTAACTCGTAAGTACAAATATGCACACTAAAACGCCTGTTTTGGGCTTTCTTTGTTTGTTGTGATTTTGCCTAGCTTAATGGTCAATTTTCAGATTAGTTCTCTGTGAACTGTTATGCATTTTAAACATTTTATTAAAGCAACAGTCTAAAATCATCATGTAACACAGACACTAGTCATAACTTAGAAGAACCTACCTTTTCAGTTATTACTATTCCAAGTTGTGAGCATGCTTGCTAAAAGAAATTGGAGAAAAATGGAATATTGTATTAGAAATTGTGTAATTATTACTTTCAATGATGTCACAATACAGGTTTTGGGGTTTTGGGGGGTTTTGTGTCCTGCTGCTGTGTTTGAAGAAGGCACAAACTCACAAAGGCACCTATGAAAATTTAGGTTTATATAACATCAGTTTGTGTTATTAGAACCAAATGTATTGATGAATGAAAATATTTCAAGATATTGCTAAATATTGCTTATTAGTTTAATTCAGACCCTTGGAAGTCCATCTGCCTTCTTCAGGCCCAATTATCTTTTGTGCCTCTCATAAGTTGGCTGTAAAGCATATACGTTTTAAATGCTGGCTTTGCAGAATCAAACTATATCTAATATATCTTAAAAACCTTATTTTAAAAAAAAAAAAAGACTAGAGATAATATCTGACATCCCTTGAAACAAAGCAGCCTAAGTCCTGTGAACAGGAAATAAAATAGCAGGTGTTTGTAGTGGGACATAACAGAAGCAAGTCAGTACTTGACCACATCAGTCTGACCACAAATAACAAATTAGATGTGCCTGTTTGTCTTAAAACAGAATAATCTTTTATTAATGAAAGTGGAACAAAAGAGTAGCTCTAGTCCTGATGTTGAATTTGCTCTTATGTTAATATTTCCATCTGGCAGATTCCCTAAGAAATTCATTAAAAAGTTACCAGTTCTTACCAACGTCAGGCAAGGTATTGGTTTATATCAAACAATTTGGCAATTATTTACATCCATTTATTCATTTTACTATGTTTTATTAACTTTTAAATTCTTTTTTTTATTCACTGTATTATAGTTAATTGTTATTATATTAATATTTCAAATTATGTTTTGAAAACACTTTTTCTCTGGATCAGTATCTTTGTACTCATTTGTTTCCCAGATCTTGCTGGGGGTCTACACAGTCCTGCTAAGAAATTCCAGTCCTACTCAAAAATGAAAAATCTCAAAATCTCAGAGAAACTGTTTTACATCAAAATTAAACACATAATTTTGTCTTCAAACCTCAATCGTTTTTTTAGATAGAGGAAGAGGAAATGCATACATTCATACTAGAATATGACCTTGATTTACAAAGTCCGGGAAGAGGAAGGAGAACATTATACTGGTGTTCATACCTATATTAGGTCAATAGTTAAGGAGGTCTTTTTTTCCAACTTAAAAAGGAGTCTGAAACCAAAATCTGCAGACAAGAACTTCAGCAAGAACACAATCTCAAGGCCAGAGGAATGTGGTATCAAAGTGAAATTTCTTTTTTATTTTTTGTTCACACAAACTCATCCTACCATACAGAAGGCCAGCAGGCATACCATCTCTTAGAGGCTTAATCAGTGACCTATGGCATATCAGAAGAATGCAACACACACAGAGCTCCAAGTCTGAGCTTGGAACTTGTAGTTAGCCTCCGAATGTGAGTACATTTTAGAAGTAGCACAAATTACACTTCTCACTATTCCTAAATGTTTTCCTTTTTCTTGACTAAACCAAATACCACATCAAACACAAATTTTAAGGACAATTTTTCTTGTCTGCATTACTTCATTGTTATGCAGGTAAATGTTTTACAAAACCTCTCAAAATAAAATATTCTCTGACATGAACCGCCTGCATCCCCAAGGACAATAAATATATTCAGCAAAGATTGTGATAACATGAGTATCTTGTAGATATGAGGACCAAGACAGATGTTATTCAAATAATCAGCAGCACAGAGAGGGACTAATTTTCCTCCTTTTCTTTCAATAAAAGCAATAGGGATTTCCATATGAAAGGAGGATGCAGATTAGGACAAACCAGTGTAGAAGATTCTCCCCAAAATGTCTGGTAAAGCTAAGAAACTCCTTACAATAGAAAAATGAAGATTCTAAAATTTTATGACAGCACATAGTGAGACTAGGCAATCTGGAAGAAAAGGAAGCCTGTAGGTTCTATATGTGTAACCAGAATGATTGGACAGTATGAGAATTCTGAGGAAAAGTATCGTGTATGTTCATCTTGTTTCCCTACAGTCTGTTAGGCATCACTTTGTTTGGTATCAGAAACAGGATAGATAGACCATTGCAATGATGCAGTATGTTCTCCACTATACCTTAAACGAGTTCCTGAACCAAGCGATTCACCACCTGGGAGAATTCTCACCTATCTGAATGCTAAATCTAATGGTTCACTATGGATTCAGCTACCTTTGAAAAACTACAGGCTTAGCTTCTCTCCATCCAAAGTTCCTTCCACCTGAGAGATGTTTTAATGCAACAGATAAATCAGTACATAAGCTTCAGTTAGCTTAGATCTAACAAACGTCAACAGTCAACAAAAAAAAAAAACACCATAGGAAATAACCTAAGGGGGGAAAAAAGGTCTTTCCTGCTAATCATCAGCACTGAGAAGGGATACACTTCCAGCTTCTAGACAACATATGTTTATATCCTTTGTCTTTTCTAGATTCATTGTTCCTAGCAGCTAGATCAAATCCAGAGGCAATTTTAAGGCATTTAGCGATGATCTGGAGAATATAATGTAGGAATTGTTAATAAAGTTTGCAGATGACACCAAATGTCCCCCCTCTCAGGTTGAGGTTGTTCTCAAACCAAACTATCCTATGATCTGGTGGTCCTTTTCTCCTTCCTCCAGTCCCATTTCTCTTTGCAGATGGATCAGGTCAGAAGAAACAACACCAGAAGTCCACAATGCAGCAAAATATTTGAAATTTTCAAAGGTTTTTGCCATGAAGCATCTACATCCATGCAAGTAGTATCTGATTGCACATACTGTGTTTTACTAAGTGGTGATAAACCAAACCCAAAATTTAAAATAAATATCTATTTGATTTAATAATAATGGATTTGTTAATAATAAAGGATTCGTTCTATGCTAGTCAGAAATCTCAGCTGTAAAAAAAAAATTAAATGTTTTCAAATTATTTCAGTGCTAAAATTCTTTAAATATGTATGTATAAATTGCAGAGTAGAGAAGTTTCTTGAACATTCTATTAAAATTGTATATGTGCTTGTATATACAAGCTTGTGCAATGATGGTCACTAATGTATTTCTTTTAATAGTGGGTAGCCATATATTTCCTTTCTAGACTATCATGTTTTGTCATTCAGTCTGATAACATGAATACTAAAAAGACATGGCATGTTTTTCATTACAGTATGAAACACATTGATATTGACTTTCAGTAAATATCATATTCTGAATTCTAACACCTCATGCAAAGATAACTCCTATTTCTAAGTCTTTGGAAATAAAAGTTCTCTGACACTGCTGTCTTTGAATTGACAGTCAAATAGGGTTTCTTAGTCTCTTGAGATCTAATTAGACTTGCAGTGGTTTATGTGTCATTCCTAAGGGGATGGGAGTTATAAAACATCTTCTGTTTATGCTACCAGTGTTGCTGCTCTTCTATTTCAGTAGTGGGTTTGGCATAAACAGGATTACCATTCCCCGTATAAAAGAAAATGTCATTACTTTTATGTGATTTATATGAGATGATGCAACAGTGTTTTCTAATGCTCACTATACTGATGTTTTGTACATCTGCACATATTAAAAAGACACCAAAGAAAAATACACAGAAGGAAAACATATCAATTTTTAAAACATATCTCAAGATACTAAAATAAGTGCACCTATTACTAAGGAATTAAGTTGAAGGTTGTAAAGATTTTTTTTAAAAAGATGGGTTTAATTGTTTGTTTGTTTGTTTGTTTGTTTTTCTTCTTTTTATGATGAGAGTTTTAAATGTATGAGTATATTGGTCATATGAGTTGGATTTCTCCAATGCACGAGCAAGTGACCAAGTTACATTTGATTTTCAGCTCGTAGGCATATTGTGCTCAGCTTTGTGATGTACAACAGAAATAATAAAAACATTAGGAATCAAAAAATGCCAAGTCATCAACCAAGAACTTGGACAGGGAAAGGAATGTATATGCATTCTAAGGTGGAATTGAGGACATGGTTTCTACTGAGAAAAATCAATTTAATGATAAGACTTACTCCAGCAAGATATTTTGTAACATAGATTAGCTTTCTTAAAAAAGGCAAAGCAGCGGTCTTTCTTTCCTCGTTATGCAGTTATTATTTTACTTACATGGCAGGTATCGATACTTTACTTTGAGTGCTACATAACCAAACATAGGGGCAAAGAGTGAAAAATGACTGTAGATACATTTGTTTTGTTGCTCTGTAGGCAGCATCTGAGCATAATTTAGGCCCTGTGTATTTTCAATATCAAGACTGATCCTGTCTTGACACAATTATATGATTAGTTAAGACTGAAAAACCGTAAGTATCCCTGTCCTTTTATTTTTTACTCTTTTAGCAGAAGACTTAAATATTTTTCAGTGAATGAAGGACATCCCTTTGTACACAAAGAAGCTTTGCATATCCTTTAATAACCTCTATGGAGGCCTTGTTTAGCATTCTCCTAGATGGATTTCCTAAGAAAGAGCTGAGCCCTAGTAGGGAGAGACAGATACCTTTCACGAACTTCATAATATCTGTAGTTTGAAGGTGACTGAAGTAGCTTCAAAAAGGGGTAAGAGCAGCTCACTTACATCAGATGGTAGTTTGTTTTAAGTGACCTCTTGTTTCCTGTATCTCTAACTCTTCCTACTGTCAGTCTCCTCGAATCAAAGTAAAATATTCAGAGCAATCCGAAGGTCAATGAGCAATTTGGAACTAAGATTATTCTATACCAGTATGACTAATCACAGACTGCAACCACTACATAGCTTTTGTAAAAGTCTTTTTGAATCTAAGCAGAGAGTGCTTTGCATCCAGTTGGGAATTCTGTCACCTTGGAATTTACGGACACACTAATAAAAATGTACTTGATTATAAAATGAACAACAGCAGAAGTCCCTGACAGCAGACTGGAAGCCTGAGACAACATATTTCTCTAGGCATATTGCCACACATTTTAAAAATAACACAATGAATATACTTTATATGACTGTAATTGAACATCTTAAAGATTTTAGAGCAAGACTCTAATTTCTTTCCTTTTCTTCTTTTTTTTTTTTTTTTTCTCAGAAGTAAAGCTCAATATAAGAAAGGGAAAAAATCACAGAAATGTTTTCCCTAAAGCATCCCCAAACATCAGGCCTCTTATGAAAGAATAGTGATAAAAGTAGAGATGGCTTTTAAAACCTATGAATAGAACTGACCATTGGACAGCAAACAGGTTTTTTTCAGTTGTTTTGTATTTTCTTATAGTGAAATAAAATGGGGGATCTTTCGGGGGGGGGGTGGGGGGGATGGTGTGTTTTTTTCTAAAGAAGCAGACGGTGTTTGTTTTCTAATGTCCATTGATTATCAACATGCACCAATGAATTCTGGTATTTTGCACACTGGTATAGACTATGTATCAACTAGATGTCGGGCATCAATCCCTGCTTTATACCTGATCTAATCAGAACTGCTGAGATTATCCATAGCATTCAACAAGCATTTTTTAACTGCAGTGTATCGATCTCTACCAAAAGATTACTTTCCACCCTCCAGATGTCTTTCATGTCCCTTAAAACCATGAACAACTGGAGGGCTTCGCTGAAACTATGTTAAAACCTTGAAGTACCTTGATAAGTTGTTGGATTTTTTTATTTGTAGCCTGAGTTAACACAAAGACATTAAAAAATACATGAATGCAATGCTATAAAATATCAGGAAAAACGGTAACTTCTCAACAATTTATCATTCCTTTTCAGATACCTCAAGAGCTACAGACAGCTTAAAGATGCTAAGAAAAAAAGGAATTTTTTATATTTATGGAGCACAATCTCAGATTCAAATCAGACTACTTTGTTAATCAGGTAATTCAGGATGTTGACTTAACCAGTCAATTGAGAAGGCAGTATTTTCAGTCCCTTTGTCATAAGTCTCAATAAAAGTTTCTTTAACATTGATGCACCTTGACCAAATGAATCAGGTTTAGTAAATAGGAAATAATTGTGGAAGTTCAGAAAAAATCAACACATTAAAGAAAGTTGTTGCTATCATCTTCTGCCCAAAAAAATGATTCCCTAGATTCCTCATTTGAGTAAAATTAGAACAGAACATTCTCATAAACTATCCATTTCTTCTCTTTTTGCTAAATAAAAAATAAAAAAATGTAATTGGAAACAAGTGTAAGGTTTGATTGGATTCATAGTCCAAGATGTGCGAAATTCTCTAAAGACAGAAAGGAGTAACAGCAGTTCGGGAAGCCAAAGTCATTAAAAAGCTTGGAGGTACCAAAGATGTCAAACTGGGTAGTACATAGTAATTAGCCATTCATTTTAAAACACAGGAGTGTTGGATCTTGACACCATTTCTACACATTTTCCACCCTCTGTGCAGTTATGTTGTTATGACTGCTTATACCATGATGTCTGGTATAGCATAATGGACATAATGGACGAAAGCTGCTGACCTTCCCTTAAGAGCACGTTGGATATACCTTTCTTTTCCTTACTGCTTACTCACCACATCTCTTATGCTTAAAACTGAAACTGTCTTTACTGTGGACACCAAGTCCACTACTGTGTCATTATGAAAGTACTGAAGACAGTTCACAATCCGCTTAATCCCACCAGGCAGTTTAGCTGTAGGTATTTAAACTGTATGAAGAAAGCAGATATGTGAGCCAAATTCTTAGGCTTTTAAATTCATTATTTGATTATATGATTATAATTATTCATGGCATGTATTAAACAATCTTGCTTTACTTAGAAAGGTCACTGCAATAAACAGGGGGTGTTTGCCAGAAACAACTTTGACTGCTTTCTCAAGATCTATCCCTCAAATGGTAGAACAAGGAAAGTATGCTTAGATGTAACATATTTCAGGCAACACCAGGACTAGTCTTTGTCATTTTATGATGTGTATTGTACCACTGCTGCCAAAACTATTTCACATAAGACATATAAATTTTCTGTTGTACTGGATAAATCATTGTCAGAAAAATAGGGATCTTTTCTCGTAGCATGTAAGTGAAAATAACAATATTAAGGTAAACATGCTGTAGGTCAGTAGGTGCAATAGCATCTTGTCAGGCTTGGTTCAGCTCCTGTGTTGACTAAGAAGTACCTGCCTATAGTTTTTCAGTCTGAACACAAGAATTCTTGTTGCTGCTATTGCTATCCTTGCTCTAAAATACTTCAAGCAGAGAAATATTTGTTTTCTGTATGGCACCTAATCCAATTATTTATGATTCCTAGAAAAGGTCACAGAAATAATTTCCACTCTTTTTTTCTTTCATTTCTCCTCTCTTTCCTCTGTAACAAATAACTGGGGAAACTATTGCCAAAACTACTGAAATAAGAGAGTAGATTTACTCTTATGTCCAGCTGCAGGGATTTTTGTTGTAGACAACCAAAGTCAAAACCAGGAAAAAAAAAATGTCACTTAGAACAATATTTCCTATTTCAAACAACACTGTTTATTCAGCAAAGATGTTCACTAATTAATAAGACAGAATAAAAGTGGAATATTAGGTTCTATTTTTATATTCTGGACCAGGCTACTTTTCTCTTAGAGCATATTTTACTATTACTGTTGATATCAAAAATATACTAAAACACAGATTAAATTATTACATAATCATTAAAAGCATGAAAGTGACTGAAAAAGAAACAACCGATTTAAACTGTCAGGTGAAATAGGAAGTCTGGTACCCTAACACATGAGCAAGTAAAAACCTCTGCTATCAACTGTACTGCATTAAAGAAGTTCTGGAGCAAAGTATTTCCTTTCACAAATTCATGAACTTTGAGAATGATCTAAGATACAAAGTGTCCTAAGGGGAAACAATAGTGAATTTCTTGAAAATGCGCTCCTGATCCCAGCTGAAACACCAATGAAGGTAAAACATTTTAAATAGCCTGCAATTCTAACACCAGTCTTCTGCTGATTTTAGAAATCTATGTTCTTGACATAAGAAAGTCAATCATTTACTGTGTAATAAGCATAAAGCTTTGTCCATTCCAAGTAATTAAATGGAATTTATTTTGTAGTAATTAGCTCATTATATTAAAAAGGAAATATCTATTTAATAATTTACATGTATCTTAGTGCCATCAAAATAAAATGAAACCAAATGATATATTGGATGGCTGGAATTTGATGTAGCAAATATCTGTTGTCAGCTTGAGAGTAAAGTTTGGACTAGGCCATCTACTTAGCATAAAAGGAATGAATTGGAATAATCACAATAGGAAAAAGGAAGAAGGCAGAAATGACAAAGTTTTGAAAATGTTAACCACAGCTATGTTCAGCTTCATTGCCACCACAGCAACTACTAAAGCAAGTTACAGAGGAGGGAAAAAATATTATCTGTCACCAAGATGCATCTTAACAAAACAATGAAATTGAGAAAGAAATTATTCAGTGCCCTGACTACTGGAGGCTACTACAGTCCCATGGAAGAATGATAGTAGCCCATGCACTTTTTCCTTCAGGTGCTGTATCTGACTCTGTACACTTTGTAAGGTCATGTTTTCACTCTGAACACAATTATTTTGTATTTGCTCGAGCCTCACTGAAAGTGGCAATGTCAGCAAATCCAATATGAGCAAAATCAAGAATACAAAACACCAAAAATTTTTCACTCCATAATACAAAAACTATTTTAATTTACAACTGGATCTCACAGATATAATATCACTCATGGATATTCTAATTTTTTGTGACTCTTATTACTGGCACCTTCAGTTATAAATACCACATCAAAATGAAATCTTTTGTATAACTCCAAAATAATGTAAAGATGATAGGATTTTAAAGCTTCTTAAAGATTTTTCTGCTAAATAAATTGCCATTTTTTCTGATTGTTTGGTACAAGTAGTGCAACTGACAATGGAAAATTTTTTCAGGACCCTATAGACAATTTACATTAATCACTTGTTGATTAAGTGTCTAATAAAGATATAAATCAGCTGATGCTAAGATAACACATACCATATAAAAATATTGATCACAACTGGTGAATGAGAGTTTTTTCTATTGACTTCTAAGCAGCAAGATTTCATTTACCAAATGATTGTCCAACATCCTACTACTGAGGCTGAAAATACAACAAAAAGTAGTTTTATAATTTCTATATCTTATCTAAAGTGAAATACCAAGGGCATGATAAAAATACCATTAACCAGGTTGAAATTTTATATAATTAAAGGTACAATATTAAGTTCTTTTGCATTCCAGGAAGTTATTACAAGCAAACCATTTTGTTGAGTGCATTTACTTACATGCATCCCCCAAACATCCAAGAGGTTTACAGCTAAGAACAAGCCTTAAAAATACCAGCAAAGTTACACACAAACTAGCTAAAGGCTAGTCTTCATAGGTGGTTATAACCCCCCCAAAAGTATACAGATTAATTATATATATACAGAAAAAATATATATACAAAACCAGAATAGCTTAGTAGCAGCTTTGCTTCCCTTTAATATTTGCACATTGCAAATATTAAAGAACTCATTGTCTATCATAACTGAAAAATCAACAGTGAGCAACAGCTCCCTGCCTTATTGTTCTAGAAGTGTCATTGTATGAGAATAACTTCAGTGCTGTGACTCAAATCCCAAAGATGTCTATTACTTAATATCATAAAAATTTATATAGATCTTGAAATGGTTCTAAAGCAAATAGAGATTAATCAATTTGAATTATCTCAGATCCACTGTGGTGTAAAACAACAAATGAGGAATAGCCTGCAATTCATCACTTGGACAATGTAATTTCAAAGATATGTCAGATGAAATGTGCAAAGTAATCAGGTATATCAAGTAACTTCAGTATTTCTTATGTGCATTGGCTTAAGATAAGAAGAATTTGTGTTTTTTAAAGGAGAAAATAAAGTTATTCTAAATATCTTTTATTTAACTATTGTAAGATTTTATCTGATGAAAGAATTTTAAGTTCTTGGGTAATGATTGCGTATATAGAACTACCCAACACTTGATTTTCTTTTTGGAATCCTTCTTCACCCAAGGACAAGAAAGTGATCCACACTGGAACTATAAGCAGTAGCTACAATCTTCTGACCTACCCTGCATGCAAAGCAATGGCACCTTCAGTCAATACTTGCTCTGTCAAGCTACAGAGAAAATAAGCCCTTACCCTCTCCTCTTACAGGACCTACTTTTGAAAATGGTTTAGCAAAATCTTTGCTAATGGTTTTCACCAAAACCATTGATGAAATTTCCATGCATACATAACCAAATATTCAAACTAAATGAAGATCAGGCTCTCTGACTCAGTAACATTCCTGCCTACTAAAATGTGTCCTTATTTTCTGTGCTGTAAGAAGTGGTTCTCATTCATCTGCTATTCTGGAAACTTCCTTTTGATTTGAACACGAACAAGTCTCATTATCCTTCCATATATTCATTCTTTCATTTCAGCTTTGATTTCTAAAACCATTCACTTACTGGGCTCTTTGCTTTACCCCTTTAGTATGTTTAGTTAAACCACCAAAAAAAAGCATGGTATACTTTTTTAAAAGTTTATTGGATACATAATTTCATAACTTTAATTATGTATTTACTTTATCAAAAGTTACCAGTGATTTATAAGTCTAACATAGAAAAGAAATAACAATAAAAGATAAGAATCAAGAATTGACTGCAAGCAGATTTTAAATTAATTTTCTGCCCCAGAATAAAGGTCAGAGTGGATGCATATGTTCATAATGAGGAATACAAAACTTGGTCTTTATAGTTTTTTCTTGGTTATATATATAAATTTCGTATTTCCTCCATTCTGAAAACATGGGAAAAACTTTTTACTAGCCCTTATTGTAGTTCATTATATTATGTATATTGTCAGCTTTCTTCCCTTTTTCTTTCTCATGAAATAACTATATAAGTAACACCAATTTTATGTTCTCTTTTCTGGCATACTTTACAGAGAATATTCTCAGCATTTTTCCTTTAAATGCTGTGTCAAAATAGAATAAATAGATGATGGTGGAGTTAACGTCTTCAAGGAATCAGATTCCAAAAAGTCTTATTGATTACATAAACTTTATTGTCTTAAGCAGCCCACAGGAAAACACAAGCGAGCCAAGGCATGAGGCTAACTATGCAGTAGTTAGACTATGATAAGAATGTATGGTAGGCCTTAAATTATTTTCTTACAGTTAATTTCTGATTGTGTAGTGAGATTTTATTAGATAGATACATAGGCGAAGGTAAAACTTTTATAAACTTAAACCTAATAACATGCCTACTAACACAGACAAATTGCTCAGTGGAGTATCAGCTAAGTTAAAAGGAGTCCTAGTTCGAAATAGATACATGCATTTATTATTATGCTGTTCAATTGCTGTACCTTACTGAAAAGAAATGCGTCATCATATTTATTTAGTAAATGGAATGAGCCTTCCACTTAACCTGATAGCAATTATTCCGGAAATTTATATGCTTCTGTCACAAGATACCAATTCAAGAAATTAATAGACCATCTACTTCTAGCTGGCTTATATGTAGCTGTTAGAAACTGACACTGCTTCAGCAAGCAGGCAGCACTTCGATTGCCTTTGACAAGTGCAGTTTGTGGATGAAATGGGAAAATAACTAAAGGATTCATTAAGAAACTTGCTATACTATCCAATATGACTGTTCTTATTTGTCTTTTGTATTTTTCTTTTAGCTTTTTAAAAAATATAGAAATGCATTTTATCTACTGGCCTTTTACTAATGTAATTTTTCATTAAGCAAGAAATATCTATTTCCTCATCTCTCTAAGTTTTGTCACAAGTTTATTTTCTGTTATATGCCACATTTTCATCTATTTTTCTGCTATGTGCTTATATTATAAACACACCATAATTACTCTTTATAATTATTTTCAACTTCTTGATTTTTTTCATGGTGGCAAACATATAAAGCAGAAATTATGCTTGCATTTCTTCT
Organism: Gallinago undulata; assembly: GCA_026546715.1. Lineage (NCBI taxonomy): Eukaryota > Metazoa > Chordata > Aves > Charadriiformes > Scolopacidae > Gallinago > Gallinago undulata. The sequence continues at coordinate 45,787,223 of JAOTQQ010000019.1, forward strand.
ATGTAGTACTTTCTATACATGAACATGAATTGGACATTTCATTTTTGCGACACACGCGTGTGGAATCACAGAGGGATAGCTTGCAGAGTAGACATATGCTTTCTAGCAGTAGGAATAGATAAAATATATCTTTGTTTTTCATAGGAACCCAACTCATTAGTCCCTAAAATAATTTTCTGGAAGTTTTTACAAAAAACCTCTGAGAAAAGTTACTCAATTTTGACTGACCCTGTTATTTTGTGACACGTTCAAGGAATCAAGGAATTTAACTATCCTTGCCTATACTGACCATCAAGAACCTATGTGGCAGTACATCACTTGAGTATTCCAATTACACTTTATAAATAAAATGTTATTATGTAATGAATTTTTTCATTTCTTTATTGAAGTTATATAAACCGGAAAGTGACGCATTATTAGCTTCATAGTTTCATATTAACTTTTAAAACTTACATATGTAATGTAATGGGAACACATTTTATATTAACTGGTCTACATCTGCCTCAGATAAAGTAATTAATCTCTGAGAATCTCAGAAAACTCAGCAAAGTCAACACTTCACAAAACTTGCTTGTATAGAAAAGAGTTCCGTTACTCTTTTTATAACTGAAAGAAAAAAAATTGTTAATATTCATGTATTTGTGATATGCTAGGGGCATAGGACAAGCTATGTAGTTTGAAATAATATCTTTTACTAGAATAATTTGGTATAGCTGGAAAAAATTAGATGATTCTTTTTTTTTTTTTATCCCAAGCCTTCTTCAGATCTGAAATAGAATCTGTAAATTTAACATTCAATAAAAGTTAATGTCAAGAATGTAGCGCTTCTGGCCTTAGTCATATTTTTCATTCCCATGTGAAAAACAGGTGATAGAACTAGGGAAGCATGACTCTCTGTTTTTAATCTAGGAGGGGTTTTTTGTTTAATACACAGTGTATTTCCTTTTATATTCATATTTAATAATGTTTTTTCATAAGCTCTTTAATTTGCAGTTCATTTTCCTGAAATATGCCATTTTAACGTATTTAGTTTTGTTAAAGTGTCTTCATGTGAGCTTATGAAGAACTGATTAGACACCTGTATATCTCTTATCATAGAAAAATTTCCACATTAAAAAAAAAGCTCTCCCAGGGTTTAGTGGCCATTTATAGGTTCTCATTAAAGTAATATTAAATTGCACTATTTCTTGCAAAGTTATGATATCCCATGGATGTAAACAATTAATTTCTTGATGGTGTAAAATCCTGTTGAATATTATTCCAGAAAAATATTTATATATTATAGTTGCCTAACATTCAGATTAAAGAACATATTGAAAAGTTAAAACCTGTATTCAGCTCCCACTGATTTAATCATATAAATATATTCAAGTTTGGATGGTTTACCTTTTTTGAGACAGGTGAAAGGGAATCTGGACAGTTTTTAGAAAAAGATTTTTTAAAAACTTAATCTTTTGAAGGTGAAATATCATTTTCCTGAGGTTCTAGAACATGTGTTTTGGGTCACTAGGATCTCACCATTTGCATAAACTATTCTGTCTTCTTTTGTAAAGACCTCTGGAGGGGATCTTTGTCAATGGAAGAAAAATGTTTATTCTGTCATCAGATAACCCATCACATAACAGCTGTGTGATGTGTCTTGTATTTCTTGGCTAAGAACTATGAAATTCTTCCTTACTGCTTTCTTCCACCAAGATCCCATTATTAACTTGCTAATCATATTAGCTTCTTAGAACTTCCTTTAAAGTCCACATGAAGACGAATTTCTTGCAAGCGCTAGTTTATCTAGACAATAAAAGGTTACATACAAGGTTGATTAATTATTAAAAAAAACTACCTTAAATAAAACGAGCATTTAAGAGACTAAGGAAAGTCCTCTTTACAAAGCAGAAAAATCATTTTCCGTGGTTCATTCTTTAAAATAAAAAAACACAGTGAAAAAAATAACAAGACAGGAGAGGAGATAACCATTTTCAAAACAAAGCTATGGGAGATTTCAAACCATGAACAAAACTGTGTCTTCATGAACACAAAATGCTTAGAAGGGATTACCTTGCAGGGTAATAGCCTCAGAAGTCCAAATGTTTCTGGAGTGAGGTACTGAATTCTTTGCCCTTCCCACATAGAGCTGTTTTAGTTTGTACAGCTACATAAACATGTTGAACAAACTAAATTGCAGAATACAGAGAGAAATTATTTGTTTCATTCTAGGATATTTAAATGTGTATTGGATATAAAAAAGAGCATGAAGTTTGTACTCAGTCCCATAGATAACTAACTATTGGCAACCCCTTTTTAACCCTTAACAGATGGGGAAATTGAAGATGCAGAATAACTGGGAAAGGTTACTTGCTAAAAAATTTGAAACAAAAATTCTAAATTAATTTGCAAACCGGAGAGTAACCAATGCTTTGTATATCAAGGTACTCTCAAAGAAGCCAGCAAGAAGTCAGCTTATATCTTTCTTACCAGTGAAGCCAAGAGGAAACACATTCCTGTCAATATATTGCTTTATACATTACCTTTCAATTCCATATATCTGGCAAACTACTTGTGATAAGCACTTTCCATAGGACGTATGTTTATTGCCTCAAGCCACTAAGCAGTATGTCTACAATTCATACACAAGGAAATGAAAGAAGTAAGAGGCTGTTCAATGGCTCTAAGGCCAAAGGACACAACATGGTGTGCACCCATACACCTGAACTCCCTTACTTATCAAATGAAGGTGGTACCATTCTGATTGCTCATCGAGTATGACTCCTGGCCAATGCCAACCCCTGAAAACACATCTAGGCATTGTCTGGAAAAGTACAATGATCCTGGGCTAAGTAACAACAAAGACCACGGTAAAACTTCCCAGAATAAGTAACCATAGGCGATAGCTCATGTCTCTCCCTTGGCACTGTTTTGCTTACTGATATAGTAGCTGATTCATATTAACTATATGGAGGAAGCCAACAGGGAACAGGCAGTTTTGAATACACTTATAGTGCCTGTAAATGTTCCCTGGCCTAAGTTCCCATTTAAACTTCTACAGAAGAATAAAAAAATCTACTTTATATCTAGAAAGCTAGTATTTCCCTGACATAAATAGCCAGTATATGTATCTTCTTATTCTGACTGGCTAGGCTGGCTAACAGATCTGTGACAAAACAGGAAACTGACTTCACTGAGAGGTTCAAATTCACAATTTATTCGTGAATATTGGACCTTCGCTCTCAGGTCCAATATATCTCTATTGCAAGTTCTATGTGTACAATGGTGATTACACTATTGCAATCTAAAAGAAATTAGCGGAATACACTACTGCAACCTACAAGTGATTCTGAAAACAACACAAACCACAAGCACACTAGATAATAATTCCTTAAAAGACTGCAGCAATCACAATCTTAATAGCATTCCATATACCGTACGTCTGTTTCTTAATCACTTACTTTCTCTCTGTCAGGTAAGGTCACTCAAGCCCTGGGAAGTTACCCTATACAGCATCCTGGACAAGGTGGGGAAGAATCTCCTACAGGCCAGCTGTATCATTGGAAGATTCCCCATTTTTCTGCCCAAACCTTGCGGTTTATATTTTCTGATTCAGTGGGGGTGCAGGATTTTGCTTGAGTGTATTACACTGTCTGGGATATTTACCTCTGGTGGTGTGATAGCTGTGTCTCTGTTGCCAGTTTATAATATCTAGCACTCAAAGTCACGAGAATAGTGGTGGGATGGCACTCAGGGCATTTGTTTGTTAAGGGAGCTAAGGCTCCATTCGGTTTCGGTTCCTATTGTGATGCAATCTCGAGACAACCCTGAGCTGAGCTGTTTTGCAGCTCCCCCCAGGTTATCTCTGCATAGACAAGGCAAGACAGAGATGAAGCTGAGTTGGATGACAACTCCCTGCATCTCACCTCTTGTGTTCTGAAACTGGTTTGACGGGGTGCTCCCATACAAGATCCAAACTAAATATTTAAAAAGTTTATTATGTCTGAATACAAGATAGTAGATATGTTACTATAGAATAATGAAATCATAGAATTGCCTAGGTTGGAAAGGACCTTTCAGATCATCTAGTCCAACCATCAACTTAACACTGACAAAAAACATCACCCATCTTTTAAATACCTCCAGGGATGATGACTCTACTGCTTCCCTGAGCAGCCTCTTCCAATGATTGATAACCCTTTCAGAGTAAAAATTTTTCCTAATATCCAATCTAAACCTCCCCTGGCATAACTTATCATAGAATGGTTAGAGTTGGAAGAGATCTTAAAGATCATTGAGTTCCAAGCCCCGTGGCATGGGCAGGAACACCTCCCATTAGAACAGGTTGCTCAAAACCCCATCCAACATGGTCTTGAACATCTCTAGGGGTGGGGAATCCACAACTTCTCTGGGCAACCAGTTTCTCCAGGAGAATGTTGTGGGCAACCAGCTTCTGCAGGAGAATGCTGTGGGAAACCATATCAAAGGCCTTACTAAAACCTGAAGGCCTTATCTCCAGGTAAATAATATCCACAACCTTTCCCTCATCCACCAAGCAGGTCACTTTGTCATAGAAGGAGATCAGGTTTGTCAAGCAGGACCTGTTTTCATGAACCCATGTTGACTTGGTCTGATCACCAGGTTGTCCTTCATGTGCCACATAATGGCACTCAGGATGATCTGTTCCATGACTTTTCCAGGCACCAAGGTCAGACTGACAGGTCTGTAGTTCCCTGGATCATCCTTCTGGCCCTTCTTGTGGGTGGGCATCACATTGTCTAGACACCAGTCAAATTGGACCACCCCGGTTTGCTGGGACTGCTGGTAAATGATGGAAAATGGCTTGGTGAGCATTTCCAGCAGCTCCCTCAGTACCCTCGGGTGGATGAATCCAGCCCCAAAGCCTTGTGTATGTCTAGGTGTTGGAGCAGGTCCCTCACCATTTCCCTTCAGATTACAGGGGCTTCATCCGTCTCACTGCGCCTATCTACTACGTGTAGGTACTCAGGGAACAACTGATTCTTCTACTAAAGACTGAGTCAAAAAAGGCATTAAGTACCTCAGCCTTCTCCTTATCCTTTTTCACTATGTTACTGCCTTAATCTAATAAAGATTCTCTTTCTAATAAAGAGATTCTCCTTAGTTCTTCTTTCATTGTGAATATATCTATAGAAACTTCTTTTATTGTTCTTAACATCCAAAGCCAGGTTAAGTTCTAGTTGGGCTTTGGCCCTTCTAATTTTCTTCCTATGTAACCTTAAAACATCTTTGTAGCCTTCCTGAATGGCCTGCCTCTTCCTTCAAAGGCCATAAACTCTCCTTTTTCCCCTGAGTAACCATATCTTCTCTTCAGCCAGGCTGGTCTTTTCTCCCAATGGCTTGGGTTTTGGCACAAAGGGACAGCCTCCTCCGGCACCTTTAAGACTTCCTTCTTGAAAAACATCCAGCCTTCCAGGACACCTTTGCTCTTCAGGACTGCCTCCCAGGGGACTTGGTCAATCAAGCTCCTGAAAAGACCAAAGCCTGCCCTCTGGAAGTCCATGGTGGCAGTTCTGTTGAACCCCCTCCTTGCTTCTCTGAAAATTGAAAACTATCATTTCATAATCACTATGCCCAAGTTGGCCTCCAGCCATCTCATCCCCCACCAGTTCTTCTCTGTTTACAAACAACAGGTCCAGCAGAGCTCCTTCCCTAGTAGTCACCAGCTGTCAGGAAGTGATTGTTCCCTCTCAGCTGTATTATGTTCCTACTCATATCTGGTAGGTTAAAGTCTCCCACAAGGACAAGGGATAGTGATCTTGAGATTTCTCCCAGCTGCTTGTAAAGTATTTCACTTACATCTACATCATGGCTGGGCAGTGTATAATGGACTCTCATCATAATATCTGCCTTTTTTGCCCTCCCCCAATTCTTACCCTTAAACACTCAACCCTATTGTCACTATCAGTAAGTTCTGACATTCATAACATAGCATAGTTTTATTGCTGCACAATGGCTTCCAGCTCCTCTTGTTTGTTGCCCATGCTGTGTGCATTGGTGTAGAAGCACTTCAGTTGGGCTACTGGTCCTGCAGCCTTTTGACTGGGAGAAGCCTTAACTCCTAACTGTCCATTCACACATGCAGCCATGGTTTCTAACCTATCAATGACCCTTGCATCTCTGCTGCTGCATGAGTTTCCATCCCCTGCGTTTATTGAGTCAGCACAGCAAGGGACTCACTAGCATCCTATCCCATAGACATTGGAACACCACACCCAGGATTACCTCTAGAGAGCCTTTTTCATCCTCTTTCCCCTTCAAATCCAGCTTAAAGCCCATTCGATGAGCCCACACAACTCCTGTACGATGAATATACAAGATATCCAACTGCGAAGCTAATGAACTTCTATTAGAAGAGAAACTGTCATCAAAAATATAATGCAGAAAGAAAAATCTGTTTTTCTCAAACCTAGATCAGGCAGCAATGACCAGTTCAGTCTGATTTAAAGTCTAGAGCACTTTAAGATCAAAATTTCAATTTCAGCGCGGCAGCACCGGCAGCACCGAGGGCGAGAAGCCAGGTGAGCCCGCGGGGAAGGTGGGATGTCACTGTGCGGTGCGTTTCCGAGCTCAGGGACCCCCACTCACAGCCCGAGCCCCAGCTGGAACCCGGAAGCCGGCGACAGCCAATCAGGTGCGGAGGGGGCGTGGCCGCGGACATTGAAAGGCGGGGAGAGCAGACACTGGGTCGGCGGGGTGCGGGACAGGGGAGTGTAAGAGGGGGAGAAAAAAAACACAACAAACAAACAAACAAACAAACAAAATAACCCGAACAACAAAGAAAACCCCACAAAATACAAACCAGTTCACTTGCCTGAAGAGACCGGATAGAACCATGATTGGAACTCAGCCAAAGTCAATAAAAACAACTGTGGGTACCCAAACAGAGGCCCCACACGGACATGGCGGCACTCAGGCAAATGGCTGTAGTGAGTGCTGGAGCCTGGTAATGAGAGACAATAGAGACAACACCTGTGTCAGGTGTGACCAGATCAATGATCTGCTCAACATGGTAGCTGAACTGAACGAGCAAGTGAATAGACTAAGGGTAGGGAAACCCTTCACAGCCCCCCTCATCTTTACACTTGCCCTTGCACGAGAAGTATGGGGCACTGGAGGCTGAGAGTGAGGCAAATGAGAGGGCAGAAGAAACACCAATTGGGGGGTGCCTAAAACAAATCAGTCTCCACCTCGCATCAGAATCTCTGCCCTAAAAAAAAAGAGGAGAGTAATTGTTATGGGAGACTCCCTTCTGAAGGGAACAGAGGGCCCCATATGTCGTCCGGATCCTTCTCACAGGGAAGTCTGCTGCCTACCTGGGGCCTGGGTCAGAGATGTAACCAGAAGGCTACCTGGTCTGGTACAGCCCTCTGACTGCTATCCCTTAGTAGTTATGCAGGTGGGAAGCAACAAGGTCAATACTGGAAATTTTAAAACAATCAAAAAGGACTTTAAGACACTGGGGAAAAGGGTTAAGGGATCAGGGGCACAGATAATTTTTTCGCCAATACCCTTAGTGGCAGGAAGGAATACTCAGAGAAATAAAAAGACACACACAATTAACAAGTGGCTCAGAAACTGGTGCCACCAATGAAAATTTGGGTTTTTTGATCTTGGGGAACTCTATATGGCACCTGTCTGCTAGCAACAGACCTATTGCAGCACCTGTCTCAGAGGGGGAGAAAGATACTGGCAAGTGAGTTGGCAGGGCTTGTTGAAAGGGCTTTAAACTAGGCTCG
>JAOTQQ010000019.1:45795079-45846371 GCA_026546715.1 Gallinago undulata
TAAACTGGAGAAGAGCAGATTTAGATTAGACATTAGGAAGAAGTTCTTTACTATGAGGGTGGTGGAGCACTGGAACATGTTGCCCAGGGAGGTGGTTGAGGCCCCTTCCCTGGAAACATTCAAGGTGAGGCTCGATGAGGCCCTGGGCAACCTGGTCTAGTTGGAGGTGTCCCTTTGACTGCAGGGGGGTCGGACTAGATGACCTGTGAAGGTCCCTTCCGGCACAGATGATTCTATGATTCAAATGTTTGTTTCACATGCTTAGTTTCACTGCAGGCATTAGCTGTTAATTAAAGAGAAGTAAAATGGTAAGGATGATTTTTCCTGAAGGTGTTCAGGTGCACTTCTACTTGTCTTAAGTTCATTACACCATATATTCTCTTCAACTTTTTGCTCGGAGAAAAACATCTATTTGCTCAGAGGAAAGAACTCCACATATTGTAGCAACCTAAATAAGTGGAGGTGCAATGCTTTAGAGTACAAATTTATTAGTTAAAAATTAGCATCTCAACACAAAGGTGGAATCACTAGTCATGTTCCATCACAGAACACAGATTCTTTATTTCTACCACAGTTTAAGATGAAAATTGTTTCTAAGAGTTACTGAACAGCTTAAAACATATTGGGGGGTGGGTGGGTGTGTATGTGTGTAACCATAGTATCTGTCCTATTTTTTGTCTGGTTTATGTCAGTTAAAAAACCCACAAGATTTCTTCTGGTCCAAATCACAATACTGTAGAGTAAGAGAAGATAAGGACTTTCAAAGAACGCAATTCATGATTCTCTTTTTTAAAAAGGAAAACAGAACAAAACAAAACAACAAGAAAATATGCCCCAGTAGAATATCAAGTGCCTTTAAAATTTTTTAAAGAGAAAACTGACAATAAAGACAGTTTGAGAGTCAGCACTGTAACCCGTGAAATATTGGTACAACTGCAGATCATAAAAAATGTAGCTATGAGCCACTTGTATTTGCTTTTTCCTACAAAAAAAAAAAAAACCTCCTCTGAAAATGTTTCCATGGAATTAAAGTTACTGTTGAAAATCTTCTTTTATCCTAACAGAGCAAGCTAGACCAAACAGGTGGTCTGTAATTATATCAACCATCAGAAAGTTTACTCATTTTGTTAAACCACATAACCAGAATTTTCTACTAAAGTGTGGGGAAAATAACCCCATTTTTATGGACCAATGAAAAATGATTACAAGATGTGGAATCTACCTTTTTAAAAGGTGCTCTTGATGACAAATCACCCACATGCTTGCCTTACTTTCTATTCACCATTATTAATTTCACTTGTATTACATTATATAAAAAACGGTCACAGTTTTCATTAAAATGCTTCAATAACTGAAGTAAAATATTAATTCTCCTTTAATTTTAGCCTAAAAAGGGTTTTCTTGGTAAAATAGAGTAATTTCTAATGGTCTCTAAATCTCTGCAATAATAAAGACAAAGGTAAGATTTACTGAAGACACAATTAAAATGGTTTGACATCTGTCTGTTCGCTAACAGGCCTTACCACTATTTCATTCTGTTAGGGTGACTATGCAAAGTTTAAGGCTCTCCTCACAAACAAAAAGAGACCTGTCCAAGCCATTTAATACTATTTTGATGTAGATTAATTTTGATGGTTGCCCACTTGTTAGATGTTCTGTAATCTAGGATGTTAGCAAACTAATTTAACTAATTTAACTAAAGTAGAAATGGAAAAAGAATTCATCTAAGCCACATGGCTTGAACAATGTTATTCTCATAAATATTTCTTTTCTAGTTCAATGTATCATTTCTTAGGAATGGGATTCTCTTCACAGGCAAGAAAGAGGACATTAGTCATCTGAAAGGGAAAATGACTTGCTGTCCAGTTGGCTGGTCATGTGTTTTCTTTCATTTCTACTCATCAGCTTTTCAATTTTTTCTTTGTACACATTGCTCAAGGTCTACAGACTCTAAAAACTCTTTCTATAAATTGTCCAAAACGAACTGGGATGAACTTCTAGTCTGTTTAATATTTTCTATGCTGTGATAGAAGCCAATTTATGTTGAGCAATTACACCACGTAAGACAAACTATAAAGTTTATGTATCTGTGTTCTGAAGATTCTCAGGTGGACATCCACTGGGTTTCAGTTAGGCAGGCATAGCTAAAATTGTGTCAGACCTGTGCCCTGTAGTGTTAAAAAAAAGCAGAATATCAGCATTTCTTTCACTATGTAATTATTATATTATTATAATCAGGAAAGATATTATGGATTTATGAATTAAGATAGAAGTCCTGGGTTACTAATGAATACAGTTAGCAATGTATTAGTTAACTCAGAGACAAAATATAAGCTTCATGAAGGAAGTCTGAAAGCCAGAAAGGTCTGGCTTCATATTTCACTGTCTACTGAACAGCCAAATTTTTGCTGGAGTTTTTACTTCTAATACAGGTTACTTCTTCTGAAAGTTAAAATTAAGTAATGACTCAAGAATTGTTAGTGTCTTCAGTAGGAAGTATTTATCTAGTATTTGTTAAGAACAATATTGTTTTCCAGTAAGAAAGTACATAAAACTGTCAAAACATAAAAGGTAACAGACTCAATGGAAGAGTGATATATAAAAAAAGCTAACAATATTTTTCAACAGAAAATTGTGTCAGGAATAAAGACATTTTAAGAATGTTTTCATATGAGGCAGATATCAAAATTAAATTGATAAAAAGTTTTTAGAGGGTGTGAAAATAAGTAAAAAATGCTATTATATATTAATTACTGTATGATTATTTACAAGGCAAATGTTAGACATGCATAAATGTATTTTAGTCTTTGATCATGTATCATATGTTAGTAGGGATGAAAGTGATAAAAGAGGATGCAAATACTGCAATCTGTTTCATAGGTGGCTTTAACTTTTACAAAACCAATGTAATGCACAGTTGGTAACATACTGCTCTGGAAAGTAACAAGTAATTTGCCACAAAATGTGAAAGTAGTGCACATAACATTGCAGGAAGCACTGCCTTTCAAGATGGGTCTTGGAGAAATACCATATTACAGTGAAACACAGAAGTTTTGACTAGTGGATTAGCAGTTCACTGTCAGAGACTTAAAGCCTATTTAAACAAGATATTGCCTAACAGGGAGAAAAGAACAAGTCATGAGGAAAAATTAATCTAAAATTACATGTGTGTATATTTAAATATACATTTTTTTGAGATATTGGTCAACGGAATCTGCAAAATATGCAGATTTAAGGACTTGAAAAGGAAAATAATCCTTTTTCATTCACAGGGATTTTCACCTTAATAGAATATGAAGAAATACCATAAAAAATTTCCATAAAACCTCTTAAATGGGAGAAGTAAGAGGTATAGCTGAAGCCAAAATTTTTTGTGTAAATTTGAGCAGCAAGCTTTACAACTTTGATTTTAGAAGAAATCACACAGAAAGTTTTCATCCATTACACAGAACTTTCCTGTATGAGAGAGATGGACATGCTGGAGAGATTCCAATGGACATGAAGATGACAAAGGAACTGGTGCATCATTCATACAAGGAAAAATTGAAAGGGCTGGGGCTGCTACAGGGGGATCATATCCATAGAATTGCCATTCTTGGTGATATTCAAAACCCAACTGAATACAGCCCTGAGCACTCTGCTGTCACTGCCCCTGCATTAAGGAGAGAGCCTGGACTTGACCTGAAGATGTTTCTGCCAGCCTCATCCATTCTGTGATTCTGTATTATTTTCAATAAAATATATGTGTTTTAGACATCAAGAAGATATGGTACTAACTTTTCCTATGAGCAAGTTGACTACAGAAATGTCCATGATGATTAGGGGCCAGGAGCATCTCTCTTATGAGGAGAGGCTGAGGGACTTGGGTCTTTTTAGTCTGGAGAAGAGAAGACTTAGGGGGGATATGATCAACACCTATAAATAGTTAAAGGGTGGGTGTCAAGAGGATGGGGCCAGTCTTTTTTCAATGGTGTCTAGTGACAGGACAAGAGGTAATGGACACAAACTTATACATAAGAAGTTCCATCTAAACATGAGGAGGAACTTCTTTACTCTGAGGGTGGCAGAGCACTGCAACAGTCTGCCTATAGAGGTGGTATAGTGTTTGTCTCTGGAGACATTCAAAACCCACCTGGACATGTTCCTGTGCAACCTGCTAGGTGGACCTGCTTTGACAGGGGGCTTGGACTAGATGTTCTCCAGATGTCCCTTCCAAGCCCCTATCATTCTGTGATTAGTGATTGCTCTATAGGAAAAAAAAAATTATCTTCTTGGTTTACTGGAGACAAAACAGAGAAGCTTCATGGTATAACAGGGCATTTATTCAAATTTTTGTGCATCAAATAATTAAAACACAAGACTTTACAAGGTGGTATACCAGTATGCTGTTCATTGCTTAGGTATGGGTGCTGTTAATCAGAATAAGTCTGTAAAAAAAGCTTATTGAGCAGATACATGCAATCAATAAAATGAGTTGCTGAAGCATAATATCATCTAATATATGGTTTGCTTTTATTGTAAGGAGTCAAATAATCCATGTTTGTGTACACCATATTGCATCAAACCTCTACATCTTTACTTGTGCCTGGTGTCATACTGAACTGGAAAAGGTCTGTCAACAAGGGCCAAATTGCTGACAGAGCCAACTGCCTTGAAAACATAGCTCAGGTTGCTGTCATAGATATCAGAATGTATTTTCCAAAATGTATTTTCCTACATATTCACAAACACACACACAATAAAATTCTGTCCTACTAAGAAAGTGACATCTGAGTGAGACAATCTATTATTCACTTACATGTCTTTGCTTATATCATAACGATGCAACAGTTAACATTAAAAAAAATCCCAAGGAAAATTATGATTCCTGGCTTAAATATTACTTGGCAGCTCTAAAAGTGCAGAAAATAAAAATGTTTTCTTTTTCCTGCTTATTTGAAGATTAGAGACTTCACATACTCAGTAGTACTGGAAGTTATGAAATCTATTATCTTAAAGCAAAGCTTCAAGCTCTTCATGTGAGTATGAGCTTTTGTGAAGCTGAGAATGGAATTTAGCCTTAGAGATAACAGTGAAAAATACTTTGTTTGTTGCTTATATATATGTGCCATAGATTTTATTAATCAAAATATCTTGCATAAAATATTATCTACAACTACAAACATGTATAGTCCAGAAATGCTGAAAAGGAAGTCAGTATCATGGTCTTATTGTTGAATAAAAACATCAAGACCACTAAATATCACAGCAACATTTTAATAAAACTGAAACAGCCAGCCCCAGAAAGCTAGCTCAGCTGTTCACCAGCCTTTAAACCATCTAGTATCTTCACAGAAGACCACCCATGCAATGGGCATGCAAGAGGCAGAATATGGCACATTCTACGTAGGACTACCATGGGTGGAGTGATTAACTTCTCTCGTAAGAGAGAAGCAGTTAAATAGTTCCTAATATAAAACACTGTTTTAACAAAGTTTGATAGTGAATGTGACAGTGTTTATGAAATTCAGTGGCAAGGTACACTTGGGTTTTTACTGCCTAGAGGACAGTATCAGACAGAACTGTCAGGGAGACCCTCCCATTGAGTCACCTTCAGAAAGGATCCCCTTGCTGTCTAAACTTCTCAGAGAGGAGACTGAGTGCAGCTGGGTCCAATTCTAGTCCTAGACTTGGCCAACAGTATATGTCTATATGCTCAATCAATCCTTTTTATCACTTAGCTAAGATTTAGCATGCTATTAACCACTTACCAAGAATCTGCTGCAGCCAGGAATCTCTAATCCTCAAAGAGTAACTTGAGAGATGTCCCTGACCAAGAGGAGATCATGGCATAGAGCCTACTGCCATGCTCAAAAGTCTCTTGTTCTGTCCACTATTTATAGAATAAGACAGATGACCTAGTCATAAGATAGTCACTTATATAGATATGACCTATAATCATATTTGCATAGCAACAAAATATCCAGGTCTCCCTTCCAGGCAGTGTTTGTCTATGTTGCCAGACATCCCTCAAAGTCCAGGTGCAACCTATCACAACTCCCACTGACAGTTGTGGCTTGAGCAGGAGCTAGGGGCGGGGTGGGGAGGCGCATCACCACAAGAGCCCATTCAATTAGGTCATCCATGTTTGAGAATAGTAAGAAAAATATCATATAGAAGAAACTTTAAGTTCACTCATGGTCCTTTTTTTTTACTACCATTGATTGTGTAAATGTATCTAAAGATGCAGAACCCGTGTTGTGTATCGAGTCATATCACTTCCACTTTATATGCATTAAAAGTAGATGATCCTGTTTTTCTTGTACTATTTATTAGTCAACGCGAGATTTTACTTTAATTGATTTCGGCTTAAAGAACACTTCTCCAGTTTTGAGCATTGAAAGCTACTGCATGCAAATTCCTTTAGTATTGTCTTAGAATTCTATTCTATCATTATAGTCAAGGAATTTATTTTTTTTTTAGGAAAGGATTTGAATGGAAAAAAATATCTTCTTTTCTGTCTTTCTTTCTCATGATTGGAACACACAGGCCAGAATAAACATTTTTAATATTTTTGTGGATGAGGTTAGTACTTAAATAGCCAAACATTCTTTTTTTGAGATAGCAGCTTCCTTCTGCTGAATTTACTTCATCAGATTTCATACTCAGGCAAACTCAGTGTCGTCAAAAACTGCACCAGTCAGCACCAAATCTAGGTCTAATATTTTGGAAGATATCAAGAATAGGCCCTACAGGTTATTAACAAATTACACCAAATTGATGGTTCTAAAACTTGAAACAGACAGCTGATGTCATATGCCCAGGGGCTGGATACCCAAAGGTAAACATGGGCCTCATTCTGGTGAATTTTATCCTCCCTGTTTCTGTACATCTCACAAAGAAAGAGTCTGAGTATGTCTTGCCTAGCCATTTCTTGGCACTATTTTTGTACTCTACTATGGGAAATTCCCTACAGGAAATTTCAGGATTTTGGTTCACAGGGCACATTATATGCGTGTCACCCTATGATTTCTATTGCTTATTAAATAAGTTTTTATACAGCACAGAGCTGGCACAAGCCTTCTCTATAATCCACTCTCTTTTGATCTGGCTCTTTCTAGTTCTCTGCATGACAAAGCAGATCGTTAAAATAGCTCTTGGTTAAATGCTCCAACTGCTTTCATGGAATTCTGCTCTAGTTGATCTATTTTACTTGAGAAGTGAAACCTGAAACAGAAGTAATTATATAGTCCATAGCATACCACTGGCTAGGTGTCTGTAATACAATTGCAGTTCAGAAGAGTTGGCTGAAATTCAGGTGGGGTGGAGAGGGGAGGGAAAGAATAAATTTAGTCTTTCCATTTTGATCTGAAAGATAAACATGATGTTAGTGTTTGCTACAAAGAATAATCGGAGAACATTTCCCAACAGATACTTAATTTTATATTATAAAAGTAAATATTCTAAATTTAAATGTGATTTCAAAGATAATGGTGTGCTTTATATTTGTTCAGATTTGAAAATAATAAGAATAACTTTTCAGAATCAATTGGAACATTTTTCCCTGGCCATCTACTGTTTGCATTTTTTAGAAAAACACTTTAAACAAGAAAATAATTATTATTTTATGTATTTGTTCTTTAGTCAGTAATAAACATTAGCTAAATAAACACGGAATAGAAATATTTATCTGCCTACAATATTGGACAGCATGAATAGTGGAGAAGGTTATTATTGCTACTAACTTGTAATTTCTGGTATTTTTCCATATTCATTCACTTTTTTTTTTTTCATTTCAACTGCTTGAACATTTGAAAACAAATGTCAAACATATCCAAAATAAAAAAAAAATGAACTAAAAATGAAATTCTTTTATAAGTATTTAAACATCTCCTATAATTAAAATCCTAAAACCATTTTACCACACAGAAAAATAGCATAAAATTTTAAAGGCAGAAGAAGCTGATTTATAGGGATAAGTATAAACCTCAATATCTCTAGCTGGTGGTTATGTTTGCCATCAGTTCACCTGTCGGAATGGTTAAATTTGCTCATCCACACTTTTTCCACTAAATTACTTTTTACCCTTCATTAAGTTGTTAAGTATCCCAAGAAACCATTGGTTTTGACTCTATTAGAGTAACTTATTTCAGTCATCCAGCTCTGCAACTCATGACAATTCCACATGAAGCACTAAACGTTCTGATTCGTCGATTCAAATTGTGCTGACGTTTCTAAAGGTCCTAAATTGGTTGGTTTGGCTTTTACCTCTGTATTGAAAAACATTAGATAAGCATTTCTTTTCATTTCTTTTCTTTTTCTAATCAGAATTGAATTTCAGGTAGATCTCTTCCAGTTCCTTTTTTTTAGGTCTGTATTAAGCTAAGTAGGTTAAGACAGTGCCTTTAGTCCAGGCACTAGATGGCAATATCAATGGCAAAGTGAATTCCTATGCAGATCAAGCAGAAAAATGGCATTTGCTTTACTTAAAGCATCCAGGTCACGTCAAGCATGAGCAAACATGGCCAAAGTGCTTCTGTTGTAGGCAACTTCTTGCACTAAATTGTCTCAGCATCAATAGAAAAGAAGTTTGTGATTATTGTACTAGTTTCTAAAAATTTTTGAGGAGAATGGAAGAATATTAATCACTTGTCTGCTGTGGCCAAAGCAGAAGAAATTACTTCAAACCAAAGATTTAATGAACTCAGAGGTAAACACAGTATACATTTCAGGACAATGAACACAGCTCTTGGAAAAAGAAACATGCCTCAAAATTGTTTCTGCCTTACAAGGAACAAACTTACAAGTATGTGGAAAAGATATACCAAACTGATATTTTTATTTGAAAGAGAAACTATATTGTTGGAGGCTAAGAGGTAACCGACTGGTTAAATCAAACAAGAAGCAGAGGTCTGGTCAGTTTTCAAACAGAACAAAGTTATTTGAAGCCCAGGCTCAACATTTCCTTGGATGAACTGGAAAATATGCTAAACAGTGACAGAGCAGAGATTGTGGATTGTATTAAGCTATTCAGAGTAATAAAGATGAAAGTTAATGATGAAGAAACGCAGAGAAGTGAATGAGACTTAGTGACATTTAAGTAAATGTCAAGTCCTGAAGTTGGAATAAATTCTAAACTTCATCCACATATTGATGGATATTTTCATGCTCACAAAAATGTTGATGGAGTTATAGTACACCAATCTATGAAAGTGTTGGCCAAATCTTCTGTCATGGTTGAGGTGAAATACTTATATGAAATTGTTAGGAAAGCTATATAAAGCAAGATAGAAAGAAGGACTATACATTTGTGTTAATTAATAGAAAACATGACTTTTGAATACATCTGCAGTTCTGTTAGCACTTCCTTGTCCCTTTACAGCTGGTATAGGCAAATCAACCCCTCCAAAAATCATTATAAGAAACACTAATCTTCCTGAATATTTATAACTACTGATTCGTAATGATGAGAATATTTTGTTATATCAAGGTGATATTTTGCTAAAAGTTCAGCTTTTGGAAGTGTGGAGGGTATCAAAGGCATTATGCTACAGAACATACAAATACAGCAAATCCTAGTAATTTCTATAAGCTGAATTAAACAACTACATGAATAAAGATAAAATAAATTTTACAACAGTCTGCAGGAGCTGAAATAACCTATAAACCTTTTCAACCCAAATCAGATGCATGTATTTTCCGCAGAAAAACAGTATCCTCAGAGGGGTTGCATCAACCCGTTAAGATCATACCTGTCAAAAAAATCTCTAAAGTACTATAAAGTAAGAGATGTGCACTGATAATTTGGTAGTGTTTGCTAGCTTTTCATATTCTTTTAGATATTTGTTAGGAAAGATTGCTGTGCATTGCTAACTAATATAAATATAAACTATTAAATTTTTGTACTTCTACAGTTTTCATAAATATATCATATAGTATAGATGATATATAAAATATGTCTTATAAAAAACAAAAAATGTGTGGTTTAGGAGATGTACCTACAAACAGTTCTTACAAAATAATCTTGTATGTATATAATTTTTTACATACATATATTCAGTTGTGAGAATTTTCAAAAATAAGCTAACCAATCTTTTAAATGCTAGTTTATTGTCCTGAGTAAAAAAAAATTATTTTTTTTCTTTTAAATAATCCTATAACTACTTATGCTGTTAGTCGTTTGTGACATTTTAATTTGATGATGTGTTTCACAGAATCTTGGCTAAAATTTTCAGGTTATGTCAGAAAGGTGACAACTTTATTCTAAATGTGGACAAGATACGGACAGAAGAGAAAATAGTCAAATGCTCTTCTTGAATCACAATGGGGAAAGCATAATATTTGCTTGTGTCCTTCTAAGGCCACAAAGGCTGACAGCATAAAATAAAAAAAAATTGTGTGAATCACAAGAGAAGCAGATAAGGCTTTAATATATTTTCTACAGATTCCATTTTCCTGACAATACATAAAGATATTGACTCCTGACTGTCATAAAAAAAAAAAAAAAAGATAAATTTAGATTTTTCAAAACTACTGAAAAGGCAAATCAACTTGATCAAAATGGATGTACTTATTTTCTGGCTATGTTTGAGAGCTCTTTCACTCCATTGTCCCTGTGATGAAGAAGGCATGATGAACCAGAGAAAAAGAGACACCTTAAAAATAATTAATTGTTGAATGCATTCTGGTTATATTCTCATAAGGTGATAGTTCAGTGCATACCTATTTGGCATATACATTGGATATTTTTTGAGAGATTTATTTTTGAGAGATCTGTGCACTTTATTTGAAAACGTACAGGAGCTGCAGCATGATCTAAAGGGCTGAAATAGAAAGCTTGCAACCAACAAGATGGCTTTGTCCATAAGCTTTTAGTGAATAAATAATTCATAGGAAACTGAACCTCAAAAGTTACTGGTTTTTAAGCAACACAAAGCCTGTGATTTATTAATTGTTAATGACAAATAGTCCTTTACTTCTCTTCCTTACAAACTCTTTCCCACAGAGAAATATCTTTAGACTGCACAATGCTGCATCTGCTCTGTAACGTATGGACACAGAAATATAGAGAAGGGACTTGGTAGCAGATGGGAACCAGGCTGTACACATCCTCACATAAAAGACAAATGAACTGGTTTTTAAGAATTTTAAACTTGTATTTGTGTGAACTATATGAATATTATATGAATACTAGAGGAATTTAGTTTAAATAGGAATACACAACAACACTCAATTTGTTCAGCACCTGTGTGAAAGGGGCAGGTTTCACTCTGTTTCCCAGTGAATAATTGTCTGTGGCAATGGGGCATTTGGGATGCCTGAACAGTTACTTTGGCAGAGAATTAAAAATTGGAGCGCGACAATGTGGAGAAGTTTCTTTCTTCCATAAAAATATGTATTTAAAAGCATTAAATCTTATAGAAAAGAAAAGTCTGAAGAAGACTGTATTCATTGGAACTGATTATGTTGTTTCCTCGGCTCAATAAAGACTTCATAAATTAGCACAGCAACTAATCTGCAGAAGCTTGCTCAAGCCAGTGACACTGAATGGCTATCATGGCTGTGATCAAAAAATGCTTCTATACTTAGGGACAAAAACCATTCAGACAAGAGTTTCTGAGCCATTCTTCTCAGAGCTGCAGAAGCGTACATATCCTGTGGACTATATCTAACTATAGCTGTAGATGGATAGAGATATTAGGAAGAAGTTAGAAGTCAGGAAATTTAAAACAGAGCTAGCTTGAATATGGTGGGATGGAAGAGTAGAGGGATTGAGAGGGAGAGGGAAGTGGAGCTAGACAAACTTTCTATTTAGTTGTCCTGTGTTATTCTCTTTTTCATGAATTTGTCAAGTCTCTCCTTGATCTTATAGAAAATTTCAGTGCTTGCAGCATAGATAGGTTTGTCTTTTATTGGTTGCTGACTTATTTTATTCAACTTGCGGTCCCATATGATACTCTTCAGAACTTGTTCTGGAGAGCTACTACTTACAATATAATTCCTCTATCTGTATTGAGACAGACTAACATGGTAATTGTCCTTTATGAAATGTGGTTCTTTCCTTCTGACTACTTCTCTGATTTGTCAAAGACCTTTTAAACTATAATGTTTTCCTCCAATGGTCCTGCACCCTCTTCCACTTTAATAACTTTTGCAGATATTAGGCACACCTCTATTTCATATTCTATTTCATTAATAGAAAACCATGAGTATTTCCAGATTTTAGAGGCATCAAGTTTGCAGTCACCTTTAATTGTCCTTTCACTGAGACCTGGTTTCTATAGCTTCCTTATAAGAATGACATCTCAAAAGAATTCTAAACATTTATTCCTTTTCTTCTTTCTATAAGGCTACTTTCCAGACATATTTCCAAGGATACTGCCTTGGAAGGAAATTAAACTGGCTTCATAGATTTTATTTGTTTCATGTCCATGCTAGCTTGTTGCTACTTATCTCTTTATTATGTTCTAAGAGTTTATAAACAGTTTCATTATTTGTTCAGTAATACGTTTGTCGTCTCCTTGCTTCAGTAATGAAAGAGATAAGGTGTAAAATAGAGCCCAAATTTAGGGGTTTACATTTAAATCCATATGTTGAAAAGATACCTTGCAGACTGGGAAAAAAATCACAGATGTCTCCAAACAAGCCCGATGCAAGATCCTAAAAAGAATCATCACAAGGCATGTGAATAAAAGCAATTTTCAACTACAGAGGCCGATGTTCTTTTACTTTACCATCAGTGGAATGACAAAACCATTTTAAAAACAGAAACTAGTCTACCCATTGAGAATCACTGTCCAGAATAACATTCTTCCTTCATAGAGTAACAAAGAAACCTAGGCAGCTTTAGGTGCTGAAACTGAAGTTCTCTTAATTGTGTTTACCCCTTTTGCATCAGTGAACCAATGTGCATTTCAGTTAACTGGAAACTAAAACCACAAAAAAAGTCTATGTTTCCTCATTATTTCCTACTGCTTCCCCGCTAGCAGGCATGATCAGTGGAGAATAGGTCTTACACTAGTCTTGACTCACTGTTCTTTCATTAAATCAAAATTCTCATATAATAACATTGGTTTAGGGATCTGTGAAGTGGAACAACATTGCTTAAGCACACAATTCTAAATCTTTATGTAGCCTTTTGGCATATCATCTCCTGGTAAGTTTTAAAATGAAAAATGTTGTGATTTGAGATCATGCTCATATAAGATTTTTTTTTTCCAATGTGCCTTTTGTAAGGCTTGGACTTGCCTTAGGCAACAGCTATGCTAAAGGAGGGCTTACTACACTGTGTTCTAAAACCTCACCTACTTTTAATTAGTTCATTCAGAAATAGGAAGTAATTTACATTAGATTAATCTTTTGAAAGGCGGAGATAAGACACCAAACTTGAGCAAATACACAGCTGCCTTCAATCTGGGAAGTGTCAGCACTTTCCTCTTTTTATAATGGAGACACAGTTCTCAGGGGACTGCTAATTACAAAAACAAAACAAAACAAAAACCTCTTAGAGTATGAGCAACATCACGCTTGAAATAATCTCAAAAACCAGCAAAATAAAAAATGCTCATAGTACAGTGACTGAAAAAATGCTATTCTTCAGGTGCATTTTTAACAGACATGCAACTATCTAAAATCACAGAAAGGGAAGCGCTACAAGCTGCAACTGCATTGCAGCTGAATTAAAACACAAATTTCAATTCTTTCTATTCATAAATCAATCCTTAAAAACTGAAGTACAAAAGACATTTAAGAATACAAGACTTGAAAATAGGAATTTTGAAATAAATAGCTGCAAACAAGCAGAAAGTTCAGGAAATAAGTTAAAGACAACATGAATGTGCTAGACACGGCAAGTATATCTGAAATAAGGAAAAGGTCGTGTAAGACCTCAGGGTCATCCATTCTGCTTCCATTCTGTTCTACAATGCATGAACTATTGCATTAAAATTTTATTCACTGTAAGAACAAAAAAATTGAGCTCACAGGAAAATAACTCAGGTTTAGTTCTGAGGCACTCCTCTTAACAGGCTTAATAAGGTTGGTAGACAAGAGATGTTATTTCTTATTAAAATTTGCCTTGCATTATTTATTGACTGTATAAAAAAATTTACGCCTACACATAGTGAAAGTTATGAAAGCTCATGCATGCTATTCAGAACAGTTTAAGTACAAAATACACGTTGTCTTATTTGAAAAAAAATGGCAGTGATGCTTAATAATTCTCATTTTCCAAAACATAAGTCAGATTTTTGCAAAATATCTCTTTTTCCCTTAAATATTTTCTTATGAAATTGCCAAAGATTGAGTTCAGGTATTTGCTGGTTTGTATTTTTCCCATTATTGGCTTATTACTACCAAAAAAAAAAAAAAAAAAAAAAAGATAATGAATTGTGAAATACAATTGGAACTTTTTAAAGATAACATTAAACTGGGAGAAAATCAGAAAGATTTGGAGGACAGATTCATTTTCTTCTTTTTCTAAAATTTTCTGTGCATAAGCAGATGGGAATCAATTTTCTGATAATGGTATAGCTCTTAATGTCTAGTAATATAAAATATTGTACTTTTCTCATTGGAGAATTGATATGAATAATTTGGCAGAGGTTGGTAGCTAAAACAAACTATTAAGCAAATTAAAACGTTGGAGAAATAATTTTCCCGGTAGAACCAAGAACTGGGAAAAATATCTGTATTAAAATACTTTGTTTGGTCACTTCAAAAGCTTTATGCTCTACTATTGTTTTTCTCAACTTAAAATATAGTCAAAAACGTGGGGTGGGGAGAAGAAAAAATACAATCTAGATACATTTCTACCTCTTTTAACATGGACAATGTCAAAGCAAAATTGACATTTTGGCTTTTTCTTCAAAACACAGACAGATTTACCAGGGAGAGTTTTTTGGATAAAGAGCATGATAAATTCTATATATATTCATTAATAACTTTAGCTGACTTTTCATTTCCATGAAAAAAAATTAAGAATACAGAAAAAGAAAGCAATTCATCTTGACTTGTGGTTGAGATTTCTGATAGTGCTTATTTAAACAGTTTTTCTTTTTCCATGTTAACACTTGGTACATGAATTAGCTAGTTTTATCTGTATAAGTAGGTTATACATATATATATGTATTACAGAGTCTAATGTATTACAATGTGAGTATCTGTTGCAGTTCACTGTGTCTGATTGCTTATGTCCCCCATCTGTGGGAAATTAAGGAAGTGAGCAGTAACAAATAACAAGCAAGTACATCAACAAAACACTTCAAGAATATCAAGGATCAAAGACAAACTTATGGCAAAGCAATTCAGAGTGTTATCTTCATATCAATATTTGGAAACCAATTAATGAGCAAGGTTTATTCTTTCCAATTAAAACCAAAGGTAATTAAAAATACTAAAATCTTGAAGACCAAGCAAAACATTAATAAAGTTGATTACTATTACTCCTTGAATAGATTCTAATTATTTGATGTATCTTCAGTTGAGAGGCAAACTTGAGAAAACTAGGCTGAACTGAATATGCCAAAACTTGCAAATCCCCTAAAGATTAGGCAGGAAGAAATGTGAACACAGGCATTTTTTTCTTTGCTTGCTTGTTTGTTTCATCTGTTATGAACCCTTGGGGTGAATAAATACTTTGTTTGAAGAAGTTATGTTTGAAATCACTTTAATCAGTCTCTGTCACAGGCTCCCATTGGAAAAAAAGGTCTCTCAGATTCATAGAGAAAACAGGAGACTAGAGCCCTAATATTCAGTCTGAGGGGCAAAATCATGTGACTTCTCCTTAACGAGAAGTTAAAAAAACCTGCAAAAGGAGTACTCCTTCATGAAAGGAGCATAATAAAGTACCAAAAGGTAAAGAAGTTAGAAATACGGGAAAAAAAGATTAACTAATCACTAACAGATGAAAAATCCATTGTTCCACAGGCAACTCCATTTAGTGATGAAGTAAATCAGTACTCTGCACAGCACATCAGAACAACAAACTAGACATAAAGTTAATGTATTATAGACGTAAGTAATGATGATGGACAGTATTTTGGACAATAAACATTTTGCTGACCATCTTATTACAAAACTGACAGTGCATCTGAAAACACTGAGTGGCTGCAAGATTTTTTTAAACAGCCACTAGGGAGGAACAAAACATATTGGGTTCAGGAATACATTACAGACCATGTATTAAATAGATTCAGCTTCCACTATATAAAAACAAACAAAGGGGATTGTCTGAATGTCTGAATTCATACTTGATTGGGAGAATGCATTCATAAAAAGGGATCCCTGTCACCTGTCCTTGTTTTTATAGATGAAAGTAAACAATTTTCATTATCAGATGTTAGTCAGAAAAATGACTGAATGACTGTTAGTCAGAAAAATGGGGCCACAACAACCCCATGCAGTGCTACAGCTTGCAGAAGAGTGGCTGGAAAGCTGTCTGGCAGAAAAGTACCTGGGGAAGTTGGTCACCTGCCAGCTGAATATGATCCAGAAGTGTGCCCAGATGGCCAAGAAGACCAACAGCATACTGGCCTGTATCAGGAACAGTGTGACCAGTAGGACTAGGGAAGTGATCATCCCCCTGTACTCAGCACCGGTGAGGGTGCACCTTGAGTACTGTGTCCCGTTTTGTTCCTCTCACTACAGCCAAGACATTAAGGTGCTGGAGAAACTCCAGAGAAGGGCAACAGAGGGGTCTGGAGAACAAGTCTTATGAGGAGGTGCTGAGGTTGTTCAGCCTAGAGGAAAGGAGGCTGAGGGAAGACCTTATCTACCTGAAAGGAGGTTGTAGTGAGATGGGGATTGGTCTCTTCTCCCAAGTAACAAGTGGTAAGAGAAGCCTCAAGTTGTGCCAGGGGAGGTTTAGATTGGATATTAGGAAAATTTTTTACGCTGAAAGAATATCAAGCATTGGAACAGCCTGCCCAGGGAAGTGGTTGAGTCACGGTCCCTGTGGTATTTAAGAGATGGGTAGACATAATGTTTAGCACTATGGTTTAGTGATAGTTTTTGTCAATGTTCGGTTAATAGTTAGACCAGATTACCTGAAAGGTCCTTTCCAACCTAGGCAACTCTATGATTCAATGATTCTATGACTTTTTGTCTCATCTGAAGACACAGACATCTCAAGATTTTTCTCTGGATGGCCCATTCCATGGTTGTATTCATGTGTCTATTTAGAATAGAACAGAACAGAATAGAATAGAATAGAATAGAATAGAATAGAATAGAATAGAATAGAATAGAATAGAACAGAATATTCAGTATGTAGGGACGTACAGTGATCATCCAGTCCTACTGCCTGACCACTTCAGGGCTGACCAAAAGTAAAGCCTGTTACGAAGGGCATTTTCCAAATGCTTCTCTAACATTGACAGGCATGGGGCATCAACCACCTATCTAGGAAGACTGTTCCAGTATTTGACCACCCTTTCAGTAAAGAAATGCGTCCTTATGTCTAGTCGAAATGCCCTCTGCTGCAGGTTTAAACCATTCCCGTACTTCCTGTCACTGGATCCCAAGGAGAAGACAAAGAGATCAGCATCTCCTTCTCCACAACCCATCCTCAAGAAGCTGTACAGAGCAATGACATTGCTCCTTGGACTCCTTTTCTCCCAGAGTTGTCAGCCACTCCTCACGGGACATTCCTTCCAGCCCTCCCACCATCATTGTTGTCCTCCTCTGGACACATTCAAGTACCTTAACATCCTTCTTAAGTTGTGGGGCCTAAAACTACATGCAATACTCAAGGTGAGGCCACACCAATCCACTTTCCATTATATTCAAAAAGTAGTGGCAGTCTGGTGAAGTTTCTGCTCACTGGAAAAGAGGAAGCATAACCCTCATTTTCAAAAAGGGAAAAAAAGGGACTGCAGGCTTGTAGGGAACTACAGGCCAGTTAGTCTCACCTCTGTGCCTCGAAAACTCATGGAGCAGATACTCCTGTAATTGCTGCTAAGGCACAAGTAAAATAAGGATGTGACAGGTGACAGCCAACATGACTACACAAAGGGCAAGTCATGCCTGACAAGTTTGGTGGCCTTCTACGAATGAACTACAGCATTAGTAGATAAGGGGAGAGCAAGAGATGTCATCTGCCTTTGAATTACGCAAAGCATTTGACACTGTCCCACATGACATCCTGATCTCTAAATTTGAGATGCACAGATTTGATGGATCCACTCGATGGATCAGGTGCTTGCTAGATGGCTGCACTCAAAGGCTTGTGGTCAACAGCTCAATGTCCAAATGGAAGCCAGTGAAAAGTGACATTCCTCAGTGGTCACTAGAGGGACCAGTGCTGTTCAACATCTTTGTTGGAGACACAGACAGTGGGATTGAGTCCGTTCCAACCTGAACCATTCTATGACTCTATGGTTCAAAATACAGAGTGATAATCACCTTTTTTGACTACCTGGTTAAAAGCAACAAGTGATAGCTTGAGTAAGAATCACCTTTATTACAGATATGGATAAAACCTGCATCAAGTTTTTAGTTTATTAAGTTCAACACAAATATAAATTGGAATGGGATGCGGCACAGAAATTTCTTCAGTCCACTCTGACAATCTTGTCCTTTCTTGTAGAACACAAGTGGAAAAAATTATTGTTTTTAATAATAGAGCAAAGTATCTCATAAAGTTTTTACATTGTGAGCCACTGCATTTGGATTATCTAACTTGTCAGGTGTAGAAAACACAAGAACTGCAAAAAAAAAAAAATTAGACAGTATGTCAACAATCATTGATGTCTGATTTATGTAGAACAAATAATGACAAAAATGTGTATGCATTTTCAGAATGACCTCACAAGACACTGAGTAAACTAGTTGGAACTTAAATACAAGTGTGACCATTTTAATGATAAAGATGAACAAGAACGGGGAAGAAATGCACACGGTAGTATATTATCTTCTCTGTAAACTCCAGGAAATGTCATCTAATATCGAAAGATATGTTGAGGACTGTGGTGGGATGATCTTGACTGGCAGTGAAGTGCCTGCTGAGCTGCTCTATCACTCACCTTCCTCAACTGGAAAAGAGAGAGAAAATATGATGAAAGGCTGATGGCTCAAGAAAAAGACAGGGAGATTACTCAGCAGTTACTTTCACTGGTAAAACAGGCTCAGCTTGGAGAAATTATTTTAATTGATTGCTAATCAAATCAAATTAGGATAATAAGAAATAAGACCAAATTTTAAAACACCTTCCTACAACAACTCCCTTCTTCCCAGGCTCAACTTTAGTCCCAACTTTTCTACCTCCTCCCTGCAAACAGTGCAGGGGGATGGGAAATGGGGGTTGTGATCAGTTCATAACATGTTGTGGCTGTTACTCTTTCCTCCTCACACTCGTCCATTTCCCTAACCCATATTAGTCCCACCCACTGGACACAGTCCTTTATGAACTTCTCCAGCATGGGTCCTTCCCATGGGCTGCAGGTCTTCATGAACTGCTCCATCACAGGCCCTTTCGATGGGGTGCAGTCCTTCAGCATTGCTCCAGCATAGGTATCCCACTGGGACAGAGGTCCCACCAGAAAACCTGCTCCAGTGTGGCTTCTCTTCACAGGATCACAGGTCCTGCCAGGAGCCTGCTCCAGCATGACGAGTCTGATTCTGGTCACCATGGTCTTCACAATGGGCTGCATGAAAATCTCTGCTCCAGTACCTGGAGTACCTCTTCCCACTCCTTCTTTACTGACTGAATATGTCTCACATATTCTCTCTCCCAGCTGCAGTTGCACAGTGTGTTTTTCAACCTTTCTTAAATATGTTACCTCAGGGGTGCTACCATGCTTCTGATCAGCTCAGCTTTGGCCAGCAACAGGTCTGTCTTGCAGCCAGCTGGAACTGGCTCTGTTGACATCGGGGCAGCTTCTGGCATGTTCTCACAGAAGCCACAGAAACCAGTTCTGTAGCTTCCCTGCTACCAAAACTTTGCCATGTAAACTAAATACAAGGACTAAAAATCAGTTGCTGGGTATAAACTGAATTCTAGAAAACATGGTGAGATGATAAGAAAACAGAGTGTTACCCTTTCCCAGAAAATCTTGGTAACATTTTTGGTTTGGATAATAATGTTAATAATTCTAATAATGTTTAGAAGTACTAAGTCATTAAGTGGCAAATTCAGTTTTCAACATCAAGGATTTCTACACAGATGAGAACATCTCTATAGAGAGTGTTATGCCCAAAGAATATAGGCTTCATTGCCTTTCTTGTTTTTTTTTGTGTCTCCGAAGTGGTTCAGAGAAATTCCAGCTGCTACAAACTATATCTTGAAAAAGCTTGACCACAGACAGAAATCAATCCAGTTATCTTTTTCACAGGAAGCAATCTCTAAGGCTGATATAAAACACATTTTGAACCATTTGTCTATATTAACAACTCCACTAAATGTACTTACTCTTTCTCTCTGCTTATAATTAAAATAATTGATTTCACATTTCCTCATAAAATAAGAAAAGACTGAAATCATACACTGTGGAATTGAGGACAATTAGGGTTAAAACATTTGTGATGAAGAAGCCAAGAAAACCATGTATCTTCTCCAGAAAAAAAAAAAAAAAAAAAGGATGGAAGGGGAAGAACTATACAGTTCATACAGTTTCCAATTCAAAACAAAAATGTAATGAGTAGGTAAATTATTTAATTTCTACCATTTATGAAGTATTAGGATCTTTAAACCATCAGCAGAATTTTGTTTGAGGCACTTTCAATCACAAAACCTTGAGGCCAAAAATTGTACTTCAGTAATTAGTCTCAGTTAAATTCAGAGTGGACTTCATCATCAATAAAGCTGAATGCACATGAGTACTTAGCCAGCCAAAGACTTCTAAATATGATTTATTTGTATAAAATATATATTGAACAAGGCTCATCTCCAGGTAATCTCTTCCAATGCTTGATTATCATCACAGTGATTTTTTCCCCTTACATCTGGTTGGAAACTCTTTTTTAATTTATGACCATACACTCTCATCTTCCCATTTTACATCTCAGTAAAAAGCCAGTACACAGCTTCTCAGTAACCTCGTCATAGGTACAGAAAGACAGCTTTTAGGTGCTTTCCTTTCTGTGGGATAAAGAAGTCCAGTTCCCTGAGCTTCTCTTCAGAAGGCCCATACTACAACCCTAGACAATCACTGTTACCCTCCACTGGACTTGCTCCAATTTATCAACATCTTATATGTGGGGTAGAGGAAGATGAACTGCTCATGGTTTTCAACATAAAGACTAATTAATGTTGTGTAAAGAAAAATAATCATGTCCCTCAGGTCCACTAGGTCCTTTTCAGGAGAGCTGCTTCCTAACCAACTAGTCCACAGCATGTGCCATGGCACGCATCTATCTTTTTTTGAATTTCATGAAGTTCTTGCCAACCTGTCTTGGTGCCTCAGTGGCAGCCCCGACATTAAACAGGTCTAATGACTCTCTCAGTTTGGTGGCATTTGCAGACTTGAAATAAGTTTATTCCACCTCCTCCTCCAGGTCAGTTGTAAAATATTAAAAATATTGATGACACAAAATCTCCTTTTAAAGACAGAGGAAGCTATACACTGAATGACAATTAAAGTAACACTGTGTACCTCATCTCTGCAACACAGATCAGTTCTACACTTTTTCTGAGACTGTACTTAAACACGTAAAAGACACAGCTTTCAGAAAATCTGGACACATTGTGATTTACTTTATTTCCTCCTTCCTTACTAGTTGTTCTCCAAGAACACAGACTAAGATTGCAGTTTGCTACTAACAGAAAATGGTCTACGTTTTCTTTCAGACCCTTTCACACAACATTGATAGAAGCATTAGAGAAGAGATTAAAGAGCAGAAGGTTTCACAAAGTCATCTTACTCTAGGTGAAAATTCTTACAACTGCATTATTCATGAATACTCAACACCAGAAATTTAAAAAAAGCAGAAGAGCAGCAAGAAGGGATTGTTCTTGCAAAACGCAAAGATTGAGCAGAGGTGAGAAGATTTCCTCAACACTAATGCTTATGATCCAAACATGCTAAACATTTTTGTTAATTTTTAAGAAACTGAAATTTAAGAGACTGAATGCATTGCTTTTGTGAATAATTTGTTTGAAAAGTTGTCAATCTGTTCAGAAACAATGCTTTCATCTTTATAAACTCTATACTAAAATGGAAAAGTTTTCAGATAAAGTCTTTTTGGAACCAATTCTTGAGACTGCTATAGTCATAGTAGAAAGAATAGATAATTAGTAACGAAGGATTACCTAGTAAAAAAGTTGCAGATTGTATTACAACATTATGCTTTGACACAAGATTCAGAAATATAAAATATCTATAGGTGAAAATTATGATAAAAAAGGAATGAAACCTTACACAAAAGTTGCCTTGAAGCCTGCCACTGATGACCAGCTTTTCTTTTCTGCAGTTGCAGTAGCAAAATGGAATGAAGAAGACTACATGTATAAGCCAGTGACAGGTTGTAAATGATTTTCTTAATTGATAAGGTTTTACATGCAATTAAAGATGTTTTATTATAGAAGAAGAAAAAGTAAAAATGTACAGAACATATTTCTAAAAAAATAAAGAATTTTTGAAATGTAGTATTTTAAATAAATTCTTTTTCTATATTACTTTTGTTTTCACATTACTTAAAATACAAGACTGAAAATTTTGAAAGTATAAAAAGAAATGTGAACATTTGGTTTTTTTCAGCTGTTTCAGAATACCTTTTGATATTTTGATTTTCTGTATCATCGTATTCTCACTAGCAGTTTCAATGTTAATGAACCAATACACTTCTCACATTAAAAGCAAAAACCAGCAGACAATTGTTATTTTGTGTCCTTCAGGGACTTTTAGAGCATCAAAGAATATATTAAAAGAATCTGTGATTCGGAATGTTCAATAAATATTTTTTATTTTTCAATTGCAGGATATAAAGTGTGCAGAGAAGAAAAATGTATATTTTCTTCCATAAAGCAAACACAGTATTTCATTATTGCATCCTTGGAGAGTGTAAGTTAATTTTATCACCTGCAGCTTGCTAAAAGCCTTACACGTAACTTTCAGATATAGAAAAGTCAGTAAAGCTGTAGATTCTCCATGTCTGGTGTTATTTTTTTCAACTAGATTTCCCATTGGCTTCTTAGCTTTTCAAATTGTGATTAATATGGAAAGTTAATTCCCAATGAGCTATAGTGTTAATGTTCTTTTCTTGGACCGATTAAAAGAATTTTGCGACCAACTTCCATTGCAATTAAGCATTTATCCATAGAAAGTGGGTTGAGCTACTGCAGAAAACAACAAACACAGACCTCCATTCAGTTTCTGGCAATTTCCCTACATTCTGTTTGTCCTCTTTTTTTTTTTTTTTTTTTTTTTTTTTTTTTTTTTTTTTTCCACTTTTTTTTTTTTTTTTTTTTTTTTTTTTGTGAGTTTTAGAGAAAATCTACATAACTTAGCCAAAAGTTTCAAATATTCCAAGTTAGCTACGGAAGAGAACTAAAGATGTCTTAAAATCCTAAAGTTCTCGAAAAGAAAGTGCAGTGCTTTCTGGTCAATATTTTCACTCTTGTCCAAATACCTTCTTTTTAGTTGTAATATCTAACCCAGTTGCGAGTTTCTTGTACCTTTTCTCAGCAGCAAAGCTGATTTAGGAGAACTCTAAAGCCCACTATCCATTTCCAACACTGTAATACATTTTTCTTTAGTGTCTGTCTCTTTGAGACTGAATTGCAAACCAAGTCACTGATGTGAGCAAAGTAATAACCACTCTAGGGAAAAGTGAGATAATTAGTGGTTTGCTGTTTCTGAAGACCTGATGCCCTTCCACTGCATTCTCTGATCCAGTCTGTGTTCTTACACAACTTCCCTTAACTAGCATCACCGTTTTTCTGACTAGAAGAAACTGGCGTGTTCACTGATATGGCAGAAAGCTAATACAGGTAAGGGAAACTGAAAAGAAAAGAGTAACTTTTTGTCAGCTTAAAAATCAATGAGCAGATTCAGCTATATGATATATTGGAAGAAGTTTATAGGTAGGAATCGGTAGGAATTTAAACAATGTCACCACCCTTCTCTTCACAGCAGTGAGGCACTGGATTATCACAGCTCTCTTGTTTAAGAACAATAATGACAACAACAATAAAAAGCAAAATCAAACAAACAAACAAAAAAAAAAGAAAAACAAGAAAAAAAGGTGAGAGAGGCACAAGCAATTAGTATGGTGTAAGAGAGAACCTGTAAATCCCTGACGAGGGGGAGAAGACCCTCCAAGCCTTCAATGGAATGCCTAAAACACTTGCGAGGGAATAAATAATGTAGGCGTGATGTTCAAAGAATTGATAAGACTTACTGGTGCCTAAAAAGCAATGGGAGGACTGTTTTGTGAACACAAGATAGTTCTGCCACTTGCATGATGAGTCTGTCAGCTCTCAAAGCCATTGTGTCCTGTAAGTGAACTTTCCTTCATTATCTGTGGAATGCGTATGAAAGTGCATACCCCTGCATATGCTAATGAAGAATATAGAGATCATACTAAACATATATGACTATGGCACTTGCCTCTCCACCCAAATCATCCTACATGTCACCTGAGAGAAGGGAGAAACCTGAAATGAGGCTGTCTTTGGCAAGGAGGGAGGACCGTGCTAATTCAGCCAACATAAAGGGGAAAATGAGTTCCCCTAGAGAGAACAAAAGAAGAAGGTTGTGCCTGGGAAGATTTTTCCCAAGAAAGAAGACTGTACCTAGGAAGACTTTTCCAAGAAAGAAGAAGATTATGCCTGGGAAGATCCTGTGAAAAACACACTGGAACCAGACAAACTCTTTATTTCTGCATTTTCCTCTATTTTTTCCTGTCTCTATCCCTTGATTTCTCTTTTCTCTTAGAGTTGTTAAGTAACAGTTAGTGTTGTTAAATAACAACCTTAAGTACCGTTTGCCATTTGTCTTAAGTAGATGTAAAATTAACATGCTAAGTAATACATCCCACATAATACATACGTCACCACTTGACATAATTTCTTATATGCCTAACCAATAATTGTGGACTTCTTAAGACCTATACTAATCATTTTGGGAAACTAATAAATGTTTGTATAAAGACCTTCAGATCTATCTCACCTTAGACCATGCCATTGGGGATTTACAAATCTGAAGTCACTTATTCTCCTCTCCCACCCCTTTCCTGGAAGCAGGCCATAACATATGGGTAAGTGTCTTTAAAACTGCCTTACAGGTATGCAGAAGGTAGCCATAAGACCTGGAAAGCAGCTGCTGTTAACAGCCATTATCATTTAGATGCAATAATTTGGCTGAACCAATTTTCAGTTTAACAAGATCTAGATTAGCAAGCCTGAACATTTCTTTCTGCTACATGTAGATCTTTCACTTTAGTCTTGAGACCGATGTACAAAGCCCCTTTTTGTCAAAGGTTCAAGATGTCAGAGTGATCTCCCCAAGACAGCTGCCTGTGCATTACAAAGCAGTCTTTTGCACACACAGTTCAACTATTCCTAAACATCTTTTAGGAGATAAAATATTACAGATACAAAAAGGGAATATTTTAAGGCAATGTGCTTCATTTTATACAATCTGTTTATATGCTTGGAAAGGAAGCTTGCCCACTGATGACATGTAAGTCTCTTCAGTTAAAAAGACATTTCAAAGATTATTAATGGACAACATTCTGTCATGGCCTCTGAAATGAATGAAAGATCCTCTCCCCCACCTCTCTTTCCAAGGAGGAGGACAGAAAGAAAGAGATGTATGAGTTTAGAAAGAACTAAACTATTTTAATGAGATATTGAGAATAATGACAGATGGGAAGTGGATTCGAGGTCTGGAGTCAGGAATACATGGATCAGGATCAAAGGCAGACAAACTGACAGGGTCCTCCTTGGATGTCAGCCATTGAAGAAAGAGGGCTGACACTTTGATCCCTCGGCTTTTATACTGAGCATGGGGCAGATGGTTGACAGTTGGTCAGTTTTCTGTCACCTGCCCTGTTCACTCCTCCCTGCAGGTGGGACCCCTCTACACTTTTCCACTTCTGACCCTCCAATTGGGCAAATAACAAAGTTAGCTGTTGATGGGTTTATAGCAATAAGTATAAGCAAGAGCCTCTCTGCATATGGTTCCTTGGCATCAAAGGTCTTATCACTCTGAGAGTGAACAGTGTTTCAAAAATACACTGGTAATTTCAGAGAGTTCAGTTAGTTAGAAGAGGCTTAGCTGCAAAGTAAAATTACTGAATAAAAAGTTGGTTCTGTTTTATGTCAAACCAGGACACATTAAAAAGCTCAGGTGCAATTCACACATTGCCTTCCAGATACCAGAATGCACTGAGGCTTCCTCTTTACCAAGAATATTCTTAATTTCTCCAAGTGCTTTTTTTTCTGTATTTCTTTCAACTCTTTATGGTTGTTGTCTTAAGTGGTAGGGAATAAAAATTGTAATTCAGTTAAAACTAATTTTGAGTTGGTAAAGTGACTTCACAATGTTTGCATTGGTTAAAAAGCCAGACTGCTGTAAAAAGACAGTTTAAAGTGAATGAGCAGCTGAGGTGTCAATAACAAGAAACCACCTGAATAATAAGTAACAGTTCATAGTTAGTCTGAGGCAGGGCTGTTTTCCTTTCTTCTTGTTGAATTTTTTTGACTATTAGTTCTTTTTAGTTTTTATTTATTTATTTATTTAACAATGCTTCGAATTCTGGTAAAAAGACATCCAGCTGTTAATAACTGAAGGAAACTGACATATCTGTATTGGTATATGTGAATCATCTAGGGTACTCTGTAGATAATGCGTCTATATGTCAGGACAACGTTTTGAGCCTAACTCTCTTATTTAAGCACCTATTGTTCTGCATACATAAAAGAGGAAGGTATAATATAAAGCTACAACACAGGCCAAAATAGCATTCAATTCTTTGTTGATTCTTAAAACGGATGAAAAAGTTCCGTTAAAGCCCAGCAAAATGTTACTAGAATCGGCCAAAAGGCTGCAGTTAATCTAATAAAAATCACTGCATCTTAAAGTTATAACAAAGGATGAAGAGTCATGAATAAAACAACATAGAAAAATGACATAAAAAAAAAGTCAAGACAAAAATATATGTGACCTCACTTATGCAATTCACAATGCACTAACTAATGCACTCACAAAACAAACAAATGCAATTTGTTTATGTCTGCATTACTTGAATACCATGAATCTCTTCAGACTAATGATTTGGTTTTAGGTCTCTGTTAGGAACTCAGTCTTTGAAATATAATGCATGCAAGTATCACCAATTCATGACAAGAATCAATTGTCTTGAATTATTTTAAATTGTTCTTAAAAGTGTAAACAATCAGACCTCATGAAGCATAAGAAATACTGATTCCAAAATCAATTCTATAGTATTTTACTTGTCTCTCAAGTATTCACCCAAATTCAAGTACTAAAATTTTATAATATACAGCGCATTAGAAGGAAGTTTTGCCTTATGTTCAGATGGAACTTCTTGTGTCCCATTTTGTGCCCACTGCCCCTTGTCCTGTTGCTGGGCACCACTGAAAAGATTCATTCATGTATGAGCTCCAATGAGACACCACTTTTTAGATATTTGTAAGCTCTGATGAAATTTCCCTCTCAGTCTTCTCTTCTCCAGGCTAAACGGACCCAGGTCTCTCAGCCTTTCCTCATAAGAGAGATGGTCCATTCCCTTGATCATCTTTGTAGTCTTTTGTTGGAGTCCCTCCACCAGTTCCTTATCTTTTTTGAACTGGGGAGCCCAGAACTAGAATATAGTAGAGGAGGAGGATGACCTCTATGAGCCTGGACAGAATCCATCATAGGATGTTAAAAGAAGTGGCTGACACTGTTGCAAGACCAGTGTCTATAATATTTGAAAATTTGTAGAGATCAGAGGATGTCCCTGGTGACTGGAAGAGGCATATGTGCCACCCATCTACAAGACAGACCCAAAAGAGGACCCAGGAAACTACAGGACCATTAACCTTACTTCAGTCCCTGAGAAAGTAATAGAATAAGTCCTTCTATGAGCTATTACAAAGCAAATGAAACAGTGATTGGGAAAAGCCAGTGTGGGTTTACCAAAGGCAAATCATGCCAGACAAAGCTGATCACCTTTTACAACACTATAATATCTTTTGTCAACATGAAGAGAGCAGTGGATGTTGTTTGCCTGGACTTCAGCCAAGTGTTTGACACTGTTTTCCATAACCTTCTCCTGGACAAACTGGCAAGATACAGCTTGGATGGGTAATCTGTGAAATGGGTAGGTAATTGGCTCACAGACTGCACTGAGAAGGTGGTGGTCAATGGTTTTTAATCAAGCTGGCAGCCTATCACAAGTTATGTCCCCCAGGGATTGACAGTGAGCCCTACACCTGTTCAACATTTTCACAAATTACCAAGATGATGGAATTGAAAGCACTTTCACCAAGTTTCCAGTGACACTAAACCGAGTGGTTAAGTGGCCATGTCAGATTGGAAAGCTATTTTACAGAGGAACATGGACAATCTGGAAGAGCGGGATAGCAAGAACAGTATGAAGTTTAACAAAGACAAGCATAAAGTCCTGCAGCTGCGATGACATAACCAGAGCCCACTACAGCCTAAGAATCTATGTGGCTAGGGAGCAGCCTTGCTGAAAGAGTTCTGGTAGTCCTGGTGGACAACAAGCTGAACATGAGTCAGATGTCCATCACCGCAGCAATGAAGGCAAATCAGACCTTGGGCTGCATCTGCAGGTACATTATTAGCACAGATAGAGAAGTGACCATCCCACTCTACTCAGTGCTTGTCATGCTGCATCTGGAGTACAGTGTCCAGTTCTGGTCCCCATAATTTAAGAAAGATGCAGAGAGACTGGAGAGGGTCCAAAGGAGGGCCACAAAGGTGACCAAAGGGCTGGAAAGGCTGCCATGTAAGGAAAGACTGAAAGAGTTAAGTCTTTTCTCTCTGCAGAATAGAAGGTTCATGGGGTGCACTTCATAGTATTCCAGTAATTGAAGGCCATCTACAAAGAGGGTCTTTCTTCACAAGGAGACATGTGGAAAAGTCAAGGGGCAAAGGGTACAAGTTGACCAGGAGAGATTTAATATTTATATAAGAAAGACATTTTTTAAAGTGAAAGCTATCAGTCACTGAAACAACATCCCCGGGGATGTCATGGAGTCACCATCACTGGAAATTTTCAAGATGCGATTGGACAGGGTACTAGATACGCTCCTCTAATTTCTCTTTTCAAAAAAAAAAAGGTTGGACAAGATGGTCTTTTGAGGTCCTTTCCACCCTGGGCTGTTCTGTGATTCTACAGTTCCATGACCTTGTCCTGTTTTTCTTCTGTTACCGAGATGTTTTATTTCTGTTCTGTATGTCAACCTCTTGCCCTCCCAAGCAAAAAAACTTCAAAAAAATATATCAAAACCTACACTGAGAATCTGTATTAAGTTAAAAAGATACCTGCATGCAGAAGATCAAGTGATGTCTCTAACCAGCCTATTTTTGACATGACACACTACATACTTAATATAGATATATAGCCATAAACTTAACATAAGGTGCTGGGCTCAGAGGGTTGGAATTCACTGCAGTCAGGCCACTATCTCATCCATAAATCATAAAGGAAAACAGATTGTTCCTATTTGTTGGTCAGAGGTGTTGTAATTTATGATAGTACAAGTAGTCTCCTGTATAATCCCAGAGTACAAGGATATGAACACAGGGAGAAAAACAAGTGAAGTCAGAATAAGGATGGCAAATAAATAAACAGTTTTAAGACAAATACACAATTTTTCATGAACCAGACAGCCCTGCTGCACCGATAGCAGCTAGGTTTTCCACATTTTTTCTTAAAGCCCTAGACAGCAAGGGAGTAGTAAAGTTATTAGTAAAGGAAACATAGTCTTTCAGAAAAAGATTTAGTTCCTATTAATTTAATAATAAATAGTTTATTTAGATTCTGTGATAATTTCACATATAGGTCAGGTAAGTTGATGTGATTCAGAAACAGTTCCCATTTAAAGCTTCACAGAAGGATCTTACAGCGAAGAAACACTTGATCATGTTCAGTCGAGAACTTGCTGATAGAAATTCTAATGCTGTATACAGAGATGTGGAAACCTCCAACAGGAGACAGTAGCTCAGTAGGGATTTTAAAAGTCAGTTCTTTGGAATTTGTGAACCACAGATGGAACAGTGAAATGTCTAAATTCCCTCTTGGTTTCAAGGAGGCCATTTTCCTTTTTATTTCTTATTCTGATTTACTCAGCTGTCGGTAACTTATTTGCATTGATGTGTTTCTTCTGTACTATACAATCCTGCACATACTATGGTAGGAAATGGACTCCTACTCAACCTAGGAATATTGTAGAGAGCTTGAAAATCTTCCAACGTCCCTCTTTGGGAACTTGGTATATGCCCAGTAAATAATTGTTGTATTCATTTTATCTGCCCAATTATAAAACCTCATTATCAAAACAATGAAAAATTATCTTTTTTTTTTTATATTCCAACAACATGTTGCAATTCTAATCCAAATAACATGAAGAATAAAATTATCTCATCTCAGGACTCCGTTCAATTTTATAGCAATTTTGCTAAGTGGGCAAATTGGCACACATAAGTAGCTCACCACATACTTGCCAATCAAATCTCAAAAAAAAACCAAATCTCAAACAAAAATTGTTAAAGCAATGAGAAGATAGACATTTTTCATTTCCAGAATAAAACCTCAACAGTGGAATATCTGTAGATACAGCTTAAGTCTTGCTTAAACATGTTTCTGTTTAACAAAACAAACTATGTTTATTTAAGTGTAAGAAACTATTTAAGTGTTTCATATGTAAATACCTTTTTCATTACTTAGATGGAATGTAAGTAGTTATGGAATTGTTATGCTATGAAGTATAGGTTGATCACTGGTGTCTATATGTAGTGTTTACTCTGGTTTTGAAAGAACTTCAGCTTTTTGAACTGAACTTTTCAACTCAGAAAAAAATATTTTAGCATTTCAGCCTGTGTAAAGGCTACAAGTAGCTGATACATAGACATTAATTCAGGACTCAAAGAGACCCCTTGTAATGGGGTTTCAAAATAACAACAGAAAGAACAGAAAACCTGGAATCCACAGAATCAAATGTTTTATTTGGAAGAAAAAATCACATTGGAATGAGAAAACTTGGATTGTTTTTTCTTAAAGGAGATTTTACCAGACACATTTTAAGATCCAATTAGGAGGAAATGAAGGCAAAAAAAATTGGGTTCTGCCTCCCAACATCTAAAGGCATAGATTTATAAAGATAGGTATATTAACCAAAAAGTCACTTGTCGTCTGCATTCCTTCCCAGTCTTGCTAGCATATGTTTCAAAAAAATAGTGCTGTGAGGGATTTTCACAGGTGACCATGTCCTTGTGTATTTCTGTGATCATTTGAGGATGCATGCATACACATGAATAGACATGAACATAATTTTTTTTTTGAGACTACACATGGCACAAGATTATTCCACTAAGAAATTAATCCTGTCAAAATTAAATTCTAGGCTGCTTCCAGAAGCCAAGTAATTAGAGCACTGCACAAACACTTTTATTTCTCCTTCCCAATTGAGGTTCATGAGTTTCACAGAAAGATTTCAACTCTATACCTACAAAGAGGAAATAATTTGTTGAAAATAGATATTATCTGCTTTAGTATCCAGTAGCTCAGAGCAGCTGTATGATAAAGCAGATTATGTAACAAGAAGTGACTTCTCTATGAACTAGTTTTGAAGTTATTATGATATCATAATCCACTGCAAATACAAAAAATAAAGACTAAAACAGAATCCTTGTAATGCCTCTATATTCTTGTTCCATCTGTTTCATTTGTTTGTAATTTCATAAATAATTAAAATGAAATAGAATTTAAAATTACATATGAAGCTGAAGCAGACGTTCAATGAGCCTTTGTCAATATCAATAATTACATTTTATGTATTCACATTTTTTAATGTTTCATTAATGAAAATTTAATGGACAAAGGACTTAGTGGTAAGCTTCCCAGTCCCATAGCCTAGGCAGCAGCAATTAAACATCTACTGTATGAAATAGATCCAAGGCTGAACTATTCAACCATATGGTGCATATGACAATGAATCAACTAGAGACTGCAGTGATTAGCATTGAAGATACTGCAGATGAAACCAGCTGCCTCACCCTCTCTTTATTCGTTCTTCAAAAAGAACCAGTAGTGTGCAACAAATGTGCTTATAAGACAATATGCCAGCATTTGCCAAGATAGTAGTATTAACATTGTGACCAACTGTTTGTTTGGCTCTACAGCAGTAAGAAGTCAAAAACTTTTTTTCTTCTTCTGTAAAACAAGATTACAATCTTCTTCCACTACTACAGTACTACTACTCCTCCTCCTCCTATTATTATTATTGTTACTTACAATGCAATTGTTTCAGAGTAGAAAAATCTCAAAATCATACTGTAGTTGAACAGTGAACATTTCTCCAAATTTTACCATCAACATGGTATGTCTTACCCTCCTCCTACAACGCGCAGTAAAGCCTAATGGGTTATATCAGTATAACAGAGTGAGAGTCTGAGTACCCAGAACAGTGTCATGAGATGCTCTGACTTGGTCTTTTCCACTTTTTCAGCCTAATGTTGAGCCCCAGCAGGACCCTATTGAGTTTGGTTAGATTAACGATACAAACAAATGTCACATTGCCACATTTGCTAGCAAGACCAGATGCAGTGCAATGATTTTGCAATGAAAAAGCGTACTTAAATACTTATATGCAAATATTCAAGAAGGTTTTGTGAAATAGGATATTTTCTTTGGGGAAGAAAGAAGTCCTAGTCAAAATGCTCAAATACATTAAGCATTAATTCATTGTTGCTACAAAAGGGAATAAAAGGGAAAGAAAAATGGAAAATGGGAAAGGGTAAACAAAAAGGAAAAAGGGAAAAAAAAAAAAAAAAAAGGAAAAAGGAAAAAAGGAACAAAAGAAAGGGAAGTGCTGCTTGAGTCATTGGCCAGACTTGTACTTCAGCTGAACTCTCTAAATGACTGCTGTTTTATTTAAAAGCACAAAAGAAACAAAAACCAACATCAAAACTGAGTCAAATGTGCCAAAACTTACAGAAGTCATGTTCAGTAGAAGACAGGTTAGAAAGACAGGTATCATGGCTTATTATTCAAAATCCTCCCAAACCAAGCTTCAGCCTTTGTCAGGGGAATCGCAACCATAGCAAATTCACAGGCTTAATGATGGTCCAAAATTTGTACTATAAAGAGAAAAAAATACTTTTCTGTTCCAAGAGTCTGAGAGATCTTCAAAAGCAGAAGGTTGGTTTTAATTTTTCTCAAATCTATTTGGAGAAGAGGGGCCCATAGTATGAGAATATGAGATATTCAGAATAGTTCAGTCCTGCCCCAAACCCAAGAGGATATTCAAATATGCAAAGACTTTTGTCATATAAGGAACAGAGACAAAATAATCTCAGAATAGCAAATCAATGATTTAGTTGTGTGCCAAAGTTTTAGTTAACATTTGCATAGACTTAAGTTGTTTGTTTAGAAAGCCACTAGTTGAGGTAAAAATGATACTGATGTACAAACAGTAGATTCAGTCACACTGTTCACACAAGTCATTATGGTTACAGCACATCCCATAGTTTAATTTAACTATTTTGGTAAATCACTTGCTGATGTTTTCTTGACAGCAATCTGCTCTTCAGAGTGTCTAAACCACAGATAACAAAGGTGAACAGAAGAGCTGCTACCCTTCCCTGGATTACAGTAGGACTGTGCCAACTCTGGTTCCTCCAGGGAATGACAGGGGAACAGCAACAATTGTTATCTGAAACAAGTTCATTTACTCTCTCTTTGCCAGACCAACACAACTGAAACAAAACAAGGAAGTATAACTTAATCTAAACCCAATAGCTGACTTCATGGTTTCCCTGAGAAGATATAGGAATAGGAGGAAAATAAAGCCGGGAAGACCATTTCAACTTGTGACCTTAAACATTACTCCTGGTCATAGCCTACAGCTAGGATGCAGGCTATATAGAAGAGAAAGTTATCCCACTTGTAAACACCAAAAATAATTTCATCTCAGGCAACTAATGTCTATGGAATTGCTACAAATTGATTCTTTTTTGCTAGCACTGGCTAACCATTTATATCCAGTTAAGCAGATTCCCAGATTTGCATATTAATATCTATATCTATCTCAACATTAAGAGACTTTTCATTGCTTTCCAGACTTCAAAGACATAGCATGGAATATTAGCTGTTTATGCTACCCAATCAAGTAGAAGCTATAATCATAGCTGAAATAGACCAGGTAGATTTGTTGCCTTAAACCTGGACATGAAGTAAAGACATAAAACATGCAAGATCATATCAACCAGAGCCATGCATCTTCTTTTGGGATTCATAAATGAATTCATATGCCCAAGAAAAACTCTTGCTTCCTGAAAATGGACCAACTTTTTCCAATCCCAGAGGTCACAGGGTAGTACTCGCTGGTGATTCTGAATTAATTAAGAACAGCATCTAACAATATTAAAACTTGAACCATTTATATTTGAAGTTCAATCTTGCTTAGTCAGTACTCATTTAATATAAATTTATTTTATTCGAATTAAGTGCTTCAATACTACATGCAAAAAATATTTCTGATTTCAGTTAGAAGTAGGCTATCTTACTTGGCTGAGGGAAACAAAACCCTGGATCATATCACATATTTTAATCTCCTTTCCAGTTTTGACACCTTTTCTATGAGCAGACTACCATGAAATTTGTGACACCTAACATTAGGAAGCAGGGCTGAATCAGGATGAGTACAATCATTTCATTGTACTTTGTTTTAATAATGCATGTAACAAAGGCAACATTCCCCAATCCCTTTTTCTTTTTAGTTAAATGAAAAAAAAATCAGTTCTTACACTGCCTAACCTTATCTATTATTCCACAGAGTAAGTAGACACATGCACATCTTACAATAGTTAGATAGAGTTAAAGGGTAGTTAATCACAGTCTAAAAGCAGCAAAAATATTTTTGGTCACTAGTCAAGCAAAAGAAGTTTAATTTTTTAATCTCATCACAGAAACAATCTATAAGTTGTTTTGTTTTTTTTAAACTTCTGCTACTGCAGAATTTTAATAATCTAACCTAGAAAAAAACAGTTCTTATATGAAGTCTTTAGATCTTAATTCCACTTCACTATTTTCAGCCATTTTCTACTTAAGTAGACCTTTTCAAGTTTGCAAAACCAGCATGCTCACATTTAGGAAAAAGAAAAAAAAAAAAGAAAAAGAAACTAAAGCTATGACAAATCTTTGAACAAAATTAAAGTCTTGTACATTTTCAAACAGAAACAGAAACTACATGTTTTGCTGTGGAAGTGACAAGGTAAACATAATTTCCCTTTTATAATGATAGGAGCATCAGATTATAAGAGGATAAAAAAAATACTTCAGTTACCATGTCACAATTTTATCTCCCGGCAATCTTCAGAATTTCTAACAAAAACATCAAAATTTAGGCTTTGAAGTTTTTTCGAATGTGCTTATAACATGTTTATTGTATACTCTATTGTCTCTTAATTGAAAGAATTACTGTCAAAATCACTAAATAACTTCTAGTATATATTTTTGGTAGAAGACGGATGTGATGAGTACATATCTTTCTAGTCGGTCCCAAAACCACTTATTATTTCCAGCAAAAAATTAATATCAAATCTGCAT
Organism: Gallinago undulata; assembly: GCA_026546715.1. Lineage (NCBI taxonomy): Eukaryota > Metazoa > Chordata > Aves > Charadriiformes > Scolopacidae > Gallinago > Gallinago undulata. Next base: position 45,830,801 of record JAOTQQ010000019.1, read on the forward strand.
GTGGAATCGTACTGATCTTTAGTATAACATAATTGCCTGTAAGACTTTGTTAACACAAGGGAATTGTATGCAAGTTAAACCCAGACCCACTTTTTCACACAAATTGAAAAATATGAATGAAAAGAAACCACTCCTTACAGTGATCAATCAAATAGCTTATTACTACTTGGTATACTGGTGTTTTGTTTTTTTTTTTTAAGTTAGCTTCATTTATAACAGTTATCATGGATTAATACAAAGGGGTTTTTAACATTTTTTTTCATATACTGTGGAACAGAAAGTTTTACCCAGGTTACAAGAAATCTACAAGCAAAGCTATGGCTGGCTTACTTGCAAGTAGTCTCAGATGCAGTATGCAGAGTTCAATAGGTAAACTACAAATTTAATCCCAGAGAGTGACTATAACTCTGAAAAAGGTGACCTGTGTCATCCACAAATGAATTCCGGTGGTTCTTCAACAGTGCATCTGAGAAGAATTCTAGCTTCACTGCATCTTTAGTACCATTTGTACTGTGCTTGTATAAGAATTCCTCATTTAAAAAGTATTTTTGTCATGCAGAAACCTCTACAAGAAAGGCAATAAATTCTTACTAAAGCTCTTCTTATAAAAATAGTGAAGGGACAACAAGGACTTCTTCACCACCACTGAAAATGAAAGTTACAGCTTGATCTTATCTTATCCAGATTCTACTGCAAAGACATGGACAGGAATTTTACCATCTAATGGTTTTATTTTCTCTCCTCTCTTCATGTTTTCCAAGGCAATTTTAAATATATAAATACAACCATGGAAAGCCATGGCAATTCCCATAGAGGTCCTGACACAAACCCAGCCTTAAGCATGCAATTTACTCAAACCAAAAAATATTTCCAGTATAGGAGGCTGTTTGTCTCCTTTCTATTTTAGAGTGGAGAATATTCCAATGAATTAAAAAATATTTTCTTCCATGGTTGGAGAGGTGTCTGTGTTTTCCTTTTTGAAAAGTATCTTTTCAAATGAAATAGACAACACAGGCACAGTTTTCTCAAAGATCACTTTCACAGTTGAAGAAGTTTTAAGACTGCCTATAATTGACAATATAGGCATTGCTATTTTTACCAATAATATTGTATCCATTTCAATTATATCAGCTTAGAACTGAAATGGCAAATTACACCCTCTGGAAACTATAGAATAAATGGAAAAATCTTTCAGTTCCTGTGTTATATGGAGCTATTATCTCTCTTTCACCTACATGTAAATGACTGATATTTTTGAGTAACCTCAGCTTTCATGTCTGTCAGTGAGAGGTTCAGCATCTAAAGCAAGAAGACGCAACTCATTTATTTATTGATTTGATTTTAGAAGTGTCAAAAAGTCTTCTGATAATTAAATCCATAGCCTCATTATTTTCTCTGCTTTCCTTAATTACCATCAAAACCTGTATGTTACAAAGAAAATAAAGATTTGGCATTGTTTTGTTGTTCTTTTTTTTTCCCTTAAGGATAATTCCTGCCAAGAACTGCTAGTTAAGTACTGTTAAAAGTATCACAGAATTATATGGGTTTGCAAGGGACCTCTGGAGATCATGTAGTCCAACCCCCATCTAGCATTATGGATATTTGTACTGCATGAATAATTGTTGCCAGGTTATTTTATTGTTAGTTGCAACTGTAGATACTATCAGACCCTATATGGACACACTTAATTTTCTAATTCACAGTGTGAGCCTCCATAACTTCTTTATCAGTGATAAATGTAAGCGTGAAAAGATTGTATTCATCTTGAAAATGTCGTAAAGCACTCCTAGTTAAGCATAGATATTTCACATAAAAGGAATCTGAACTACATGTGACAATTAATTATTTGAAAACAAGGGCCATGAATACTTCAGACAACTACAAATTGCCTATCAATATCTGAAGGGAGCCTACAGAAGAGCTGGAGAGGGACTCTTTGTCAGGAAGTGTAGCGACAGGTGAAAGGGCAATGGTTTTAAATTGGAAGAGGGGAGATTTAGATTAGACACCAGAAAGAAATTCTTTACAGTGAGGGTGGTGAGCCACTGGAACAGGTTGCCCAGAGAAGCCATGAATGCCCATCCCTGCAGGTGTTCAAGGCCAGGCTGGTTGGGGCTTTGAGCAACCTGCTCTAGTGAGAGAAGTCCCAGCCCCTGGCAGGGAGGTTGGAACTCGATGATCTTCAAGGTCCCTTCCAACCCAAATGATTCTATGATTCTATACTTCTATGATTATTCAAATTATTGTGGAAAAAAATAAAGATCTAAGTTACACATGTCCATCATTAATTATTTGAGAAATAAAATATTACAAAGTAACACAATATATAGTGACATTAAAGTTCCATGTTCTTTCTTACTGGGTTTCTTTTTTTTTTTTGTTTGGTCATCACTGTGGAAGAAAAGTATGTTTTCATTCAAATTCCAACTAATATGCCAGATAAAAAATTTACCTTCATTTCAGAAAAGTGTAGAAAACTAATCATGGCAGTTACAAGACACTGTGAAGAAAAAAGCTGTTGAATTCCTTAACACCTCACTTGTTCATTTCCTCACTTGTTACTTTGGTTATTTGGAGAGTATTATGGTTAGTATTTAAACAAAGACTGCAAAAATAGTAACGGCCTACAGATATAAGAAAAACATAAGGGCTTCCTGTTTAAAATTCTGTACCACATTTTGTTTGTACGAAATAAGCTTACTTATAAATAAGAACATACATTTCACAGTCAAATACCAGCTGTGTAAAATATGGTATTTCTAACCCTTCAGAAGGTTAACCTATGACGTACTGAAAAATTGGTTTTCACCTCCTCTCCCAACATGGAAGACATCTGAGGATCTGTGAGACATCCTCACTGGAAACTGGAACTGTATGTCTCTACCAGCTTGGCTAATAAGTGTGGGGTACTTGGGGCTGGGACACACACAACACACACCTATGTTTCAGTTTCAAAGATTCTATTGCTGCCTGCTTCAATTTTCAAAACTACATTGTCCATCAAAGTAAGAGAAGAAATCCTGCTGTCTCAAAGACTTGTCATTAAAGAGTTCCACTAGTATGAAGCAACAAGGAGTAATGCAGGTTTTGTCTTTGGAGAAGCAGGCTATAAAATAACATTAAGACATTGCACAGGTGGATCTCCCACCTCCAAAGGAGTGCACTCCCACTTAGGAACCTGAATTTCCCAAATGAGGCTTAGAACAAATCTTGTTCTGCTCTATGCATCGTGGTTTAGGCCAAATTGGCCAAAGACAGGCAATACATGCTCTCACCCCACCTCGTGCTCCACGGAGAGGAGAAGGAGAGATAAAGAGATTTTAGAAGGAACTAAAATACTTTAATGAAATATTAATCATAAAATAAAAAGAAAATAATGAAATAGATATAGTATATACAAAACTGTATCAAGCTCCCAGGATGACATGTAAGTCCTGGACTGGACTTTACGAGGGACGGGAACTGGATTCAGGATCTGGAGTCAGGAACGCCTGGATCAGGATAAGAGGCAGACAAACAGACAGGATCCTCCTGGGACATCAGCCACTGTAGAAAAGAGGACTGACACTTTGATTGCTCAGCTTTTACACAGAGGATGGGGCAGATGGAATGGAATACCCTGTTGGCTAGTTTCGTGTCACCTGCCCTGTTCACTCCTCCCTGCAGGTGGGACCCCTCTACTACTCTGACCTCTCTACTACTTCTGACCCTCCAACTGGGCCAACAACAAAGTTAGCTGATCTTGGCAATGAGTATAAGCAAGGGCCTCTCTTCATATCATTCCTTGGCATCAACTACAAATATAGGTCTTACCACTCTGAGAACAAAGAGTTTTCTGCCCTATATGCTGTTAATTTCACAGAGTTAGAAGAGGTTTAGCTGCAAAGTGAAATTACTGAACAGAAAGTTGGTTCTGTTTTACTTCAGACCAGGGCAACATGTGACAGGTTTTTGTGGGGCATGCAGCTGTGACACCACCATTGCTCATGTCAAGCCTGCTATTTACAGATAGACCAGTGAATTTCTGATGACAACTAATTATTTGATATTGCCACACCCATACTTCTGGCCAGGCACTGATCTTGTCTGAGTTTCAGCACAACAAGAAGGAAAGGGTATAAAAATAAAGAAATACCTGTGTGTACTGGGGGGTTGTGTGGGGGTTGGATACTAGATGAGTTTTGTAGATTTTCAGACACAGGTAAGTTATATTAAAAAAACACTCTGAGCTCATCTTCTGACCAAAAACTGTTGAGTAGAGATGAAGAGGACAGAGATTACTCAGACACAGTGAAGCAAAAGGACCTTTCAAAATACGTAAAGGATAACTTCAACATCAATGTCTGAGAGTATACATGTTAACTGTTTTAAACAAGTTGTGAGGTCTAACTGGGGTAATACAGGCTATAATACAGGAGATAAATATTTGCAGAGACTCTCCACAAAATGAGAGCTCCTATCGTTGAAGGAGAGCAAAGCACCCTCATTGACACTTCAATTTTGCCCTTACTGTGCTGGTGAGTAGGTCACCTAATTGAGCAGTTCAATATATTGATTTGACAATGACTTAAAAAAACCTATTTGGCTTCAGACAGTATTATCAGTTCTGTAAGTATGCAGCATCTTTAAAGCAGAGACTCTAACATCAGAATGAACTGCTTGGTAACACTTTCCTTACACAGTTTTAACATTCTTGCAGCATTGTGTTTTTACCTTCACAATATGTATTAAACAGTATGTTTGTTTCATTTCTTTAACCTGGTAAAGAAATTCTAGGGACACAGAGATGATCTAGGAGATAAAGCAGGTTATGAAACTGTTCTCTTGTCAGCAAAAAACACTTATCAGTGAAATTCTCACACTTGTTTTGCCCCCTTTTTTAATGTTAGAAAGGAAAAAACAACCAACAGAACAACAAATAAATGTAAACATTTCTCAAAAGCTCAGGTCCTGTTAGAAAATGTTCCATATCACAGATACGGATGGATGTCAACTATCAGATATCCTCATGAAAATCTGTCCACAAATCCAGTTCAAGAAATGTGCCAGCTGAGGTACATCATAATGCCATATCAGGAGCCCAGGCAGCTCTCAAGTTCATTCAGGGGCCTGAACAGATTATAATTTGGACAGAATTGCTAACTAAACTACACTTACGTTTGCTCTGACAATAAATCAGTCAACCTAAGAAAATTGGGGGCAGAAGGGTCAGGGGGAATGCTATTAAGGACACAGCTAAAAGAAATAATGTTGTCTGAACACTTTGAATCATTTAAATATGCATGCGTGGATCTTAATTTCTCAGTTGCTTCCACTTCCTTCTTTTATTCAACAGATCACAAGTCTGAGTAGTTTCAGAAGCATGGTCTTGGCTTAAAATTATCATTGGTTAAAATCATCAAGCCAATGAATTTCAAAAGACATATGGATTTTCCCTCTAGGATAATCAGGAACTCACATGCCATAAAACAGCTCTAATGTAACTAGCAAACACTGCAAAGAGACTTTTCATCTTCCAAAGATATTACTTTCTTTAATTAATTTATAACAAATGCTTTTTCCCATAATATATGGGCATTCTCAACCAGTATGATGGTGTATAAAATATCCTGTGGATTTTAATACCACAAGCACATATGTCAGTTTAAAAAAATATGTGCACTATGGTCAAAGCTGTGAAATGCAACCAAAATTCAAATTAGACAATTTGGAATTGAGACTAGATTATTTCATAGCAATCATTGATTGTAAAAAAAAAAAACAAACTAATGTAATAGTCACTCATTTCTGCATTAGCTCAGATTGAGGGGAAGGAAGGAGAAGGACAGGTGCCTAACAGTGATGGGCAGTCAACTGAAGAGTTACTGCCTTTTTTCAGTGACCTAGTAGCTACCTAAGTACTTTCTTAGAAGTCATTAGACAAGAGAATGTATAGAGTTCACACTCTGGGAAAAAAAAAAAAAAGAAAAAAAAAGAAGAAAAGAAAAAAGCAAAGAAACCTACCAAGGCAGATGAATAAAATAGGTAAAAAGATATAGGTTATTCTGAAACTGCCTTCCCTCAATCTTCTCTTTTGGATCTGCCCCACTTAAATTAGCGTAGTCATCTAAAAATTGAGGTGTTATGTGGACTTGTAAATCTGTATCTTATTCCACAAGAGGCATACAGATAGTAGGCATTGCCCCTAGTAAAATCTGAGAATAAACCCAACGTGAAATTATGTAGAAAGGAAGTAATTATTATATATCATGTTCCACGATCTTTTTAAATACCTATAACAGTTCTAGGAAAGTGGAGTCTTTGCTTTGGGCTAGAAATAAGAGACATTGCAGTATGAAATACGCAAAGGTGTTAAGTGGGAATCACTGGTATGGAACCACTTTTGTAGCTAAGAAATCATAACTTGGGAGAAAGGAGAGTTGAAGGGCATAACCTGAGGTACAAGTATTTCCTGAGAGCCCAGACACAAACCCCTTTACTGGCATAGTCTCACATTTATATGTAAAAAAACTTGTTACAGAAACTACACCAGAACTATATTTTAGGAGTCATACAATCAGCTACTAAGTTGTAGCCCAGGAGAAGGAATACTCTTGCCATATGGCTGGGTATCTTCTAAAACAAAGTACTGCCAGTTTTCCTCTCAATGCTCACACCACTACAACCAATGGAGGAATGTGCCAGGCAAACTAGAGGAGCCAGAAATGTCCCTTAGCTGCTTTTCAAGATGAGACCTAGAAGACCAACCACATCGAGTGGTTGCACATAGTGTGGGGAGCAAACAAAATGAAGTGGAGTTGTACATCTAATCACACAGTTATGATATGGGAATAAATGAAACATGGTGAAACTACTCACATGGTTGGAGGATTGTAATGGGTATAGGCTGTTTCATAAAGACAGCCCAGAAGAGGAGGAAAAGACCTGCTCTATATTGAGGAGAACCTTGTATGTGTAGGATTCAACTACAGTGATTGTGGAAGCCCTATCAAATGCCTCTGGGTCAAGATCAGAGGGGTAATCTCCATGGGGAATCTTATAGTATGCTGATGTCCAAGTTGAAAAGATCAATGAAACTTTATTTCACAGAATCACAGAATGCTAGGGGCTGGAAGAGACCTTCAGAGATCATCTATCCACCTGCCAAAGCAGGTTGGACAAGAATGCATCCAGGCAGATTTTGAATATCTGCAGAGAAGCAGACTTCACAACCTCTCTGGGAAGCCTTTTCCAGTGCTCAGTCACCCTTAAAGTAAGTTTTTCCTCATGCTGAGATGGAATTTCCTGTGGTTTGCTATGTGCCTGTTGTCCCTTGTTATGTTGCTGGGCACCACTGGAAAGCTGAAAAAACTGTGGCCCCATCTTCATGACACCCATGCTTTAGATATTTATAAGGATTGATGAAGTTCCCCCTGAGTCTTCTCTTCTCCAGGCTAAAAAGGCTGTCAGCCCTTCCTCATAAGTGAGGTGCTCCAGTCCCTTGATCATCTTTGTAGCCCTCTGCTGGACTCTTTCACACAGATCCTTGTCTTTCTTGAACTGGGGAGCCCAGAATTGGACACAATATTCCAGATGTGGCCTCACTAGAGCAGAGTAGTGACCTGCTAGACATACTCTTTTCAGTGCATGAGAAGGTGTGTTTCTCTTGTGGGATTGGTTGATAGGGAGCACCCACAGGGTCATGGTAAATAGCTCCTTTTCACACTGGCAACCTGTCACAAGTGCGATCCCCCAGGGATGTGATCTGGATGAAGCGTACCCCGATGTAGTCAGTTGATGACACCAAACTGTGTGGGGAAATGGACACTTTGGAAGGCAGAGCCACCCTGCAGAAAGACCTGGGTAGGCTGGAAGACTGGACTAGTAAGAACCTTATGAAGTCCAACAAGGACAAGTGTAAAGGTCTTGCACCTGGGAAAATATAATCCACAAGTGCAATACAAGCTGGGATCTACCTGGCTGGGAAGCAGTTCTGTGGAAAGGGACATGGTGGTCCTGATGGACAACAAGTTCAATATGAGTGAACAGTGTGCTGCTGCAACAAAGCAAGCTACCAGGATGCTAGATTACATCAACAAGGGTATCACCAGCAGAGATGAAGTCATTATCCCACTCTGCTCAGCACTTGTCAGGCCACACCTGAAATACTGTGTTTAGTTTTGGTCCTTGGTACACAAAAAAAAAAGATGTGGACAGCTGGAGAGGGTCCAAAGAAGGGCCACCACAAAGCTGATCAAAGGATGGTGAAGTCTACAATATGAGGAATGGCTGAGAGAATTGTGTTTAACCACCCTAGAAAAAAAATGGCGAGAAAAAAAGTCACATGGAAAAGACGAGGGCCAATGGGTTACTCCCAGAGATATTCTCATTGGACACAAGAGGAAAATTTTTCACAATGAGAACAATCATCCATTGGAATAATCATCCCATGGCAGTGATGGATTCCCTGTCATTGGACACTTAAAATTTAGCTGGACAGGGTGCTGGGCCATCATCTTATCTAGGCTGTGCTTTTGCCAAGAAAGCTTAGACCAGGTGGTCCTTGAGGTCCCTTCCAACTTGATATGCTATGATTCTATGATTTCTCTTAGAAAAGTTACATAGCAAAACGTACCTCTTACTAACAAGGGGGTTGAATGCTATTTCATATTTTATTTGGCTATGAAACTGGCTGGCTTTTTGAAAAGATGCTTTGTATTTAGGCTAATAAACTAATCCAATCTGTAGTTAGTAAGGTATGTGTTTTCCTTGGTGACCTCTTATTTGGCTTTGCACCTTCTGGCAGACTAATATATTGATTTGCAGAGAGTATTATTACCACCATATTTCACATATATTTTATATGATAGAAATATTTACATTCTTGTTTATGGCACAGCACATGTCCAAAGCAATCCCAGGCACAAAAACAGGTTGGACAGAGAGTGGATTGAGAGCAGCCCTAATGAGAAGGACTGGTGGGCAAGAAGCTCAACATGAGCCAACAACGCATGTTTGCAGCCCCGAAAGTGAATCGCATACTGGGCTGCATCAAAAGAAGTACGTCCAGCAAGTTGAGGGAGGTGATTCTTCCCTCCCTACTCTGTTCTCATGAGACTGACTCACCTGGAGTACTGCATCCAGCTCTGGAGTCCTCAGCACAAGAAAGGCATGAACCTGTTGGAGGGGGTACAGGGAAGGGCCATAAAAATGAGGGCTGGAGCACCTTCCTGTAAATACAGGCTGAGAGATTTGGGGTTGTTCAGCCTGGAGAAGAGAAGCCTATGAGGAGACCTTATTGGCATCTTTCAGTGCTTAAAGTCAGCTTATAAAAAGATGAGGACAAACCTTTTAGCAAGGCTTGTTGCAATAGGACAAGGGGTAGTGGTTTTAAACTAAAAGATAAAAGATTTAGCCTATAAGGATATAAGGAACAGATTTTTTACAATAAGGGTAACTCTGGAACAGGTTGCCCAGGGAGGTGGTTGAGGCCCCTTCCCTGGAAACATTCAAGGTGAGGCTCAACAAGGCCCTGGGCAACCTGGTCTAGTTGGAGGTGTCCCTTTGACTGCAGGGGGGTCGGACTAGATGACCTTTGAAGGTCCCTTCCAGCCCAGAGGATTCTATGATTCTATGATTCTATTTTATGTACATAGTTTCAACACACATACTGCATCAGTAATATATGATAGACAATTTTGCACATTGTTTAAAAGGCAAGGAGGATTCTAGAGAAATTGGATGATTAAAACATAAGATGCCCTTGCTAATTCTGCTGTTATGAATATGTATTGACAGTTCAGTTCTAGATTAAAATTTACTTTTTTTATATCAGAGGATGCATTCAATAGACTTGATGCCTTCAATCCTAAAAGACCATGCAAAGTTCTCTGAGACTACAAGTGGCCTCATTCTGTCAGTAGACACAAAACATCACTGACTAATCACCCTTCAGTAAAATGAAAATGTCCTGGATAGCAAGACACCTCTGCAGTCATCCTCATTGTAAGGCCTTCCATTGACCTCAAAGAAAGTTTTCGTCAATAAAGCTTTATGTCTGTTCAAAGAATAGGGAAAGGGAGAGGAAGGGAACCCTGGAAAGTGGATATAACAAAACAGCAGTAAATGTATCAGATTGTAACTGCGTGTTCTTAGCTGTAAACAATAATTCTTATTTTGCTGAGCTGTCTGTTATAATTAAAGTATTTTGTGATTTAATTAAGTTCAGCTAGAGATTGGTTTTCTCCTCATCAGCTTTTATATATGCACTTAGTTGAAAGAATAATTTAACCAACAGACCACTTGCGTATTTACTGTCCCAATACATGATCCTAAGGTATTGTTTGTGCACAAACACACATATATACATTCATATAAATACATATATAAATACTTATGTATAATATTATATTCACATGCCTCCTTACCAACACATTATTGTATCACAGCAGTGACATAAAGCTTACTTTTGTATTGTCTGTAAGTTTTCAATTATCATTTCCACTCAATGTAGATGCTAACTAACAGTCTTTCACTGACACACAGGGGTGCCACTTTTGCTCAATATCAAAGATCTGTTTCCAGCTTACAAATAGCTGAATCCAGTGTGACTTTTGACACTGAGAAAGTGACAGACTAACTGTATGGTGTAACTGAGCACACTGGTGTTACGTGATCCATACTGCTTTACCAAAAAAGGTTCAATAAAAAGAAAATGCAGTTTTCATCCACTCAAAGAAAGATGTTTCTTGCCTCAAATTAGATACTGAACACTGCATCTACTGAGAGATACAAGCCAGTGGTAGTTATTTGACCGATCTTTTATAACAATCCCTACTGGTATGGATCTGTTGGCTAGCAATTGAGCTGCAGGCTGAGTGAGGATAGGAATTTTTCCATCTTCTTGATTATGTGTAACCACTTATATTAAGAGAATTTAATAAACATTGTCTATTTTAACCAATTTCCCTAAAGAAATGTCATTTTCAAATGAGTATTTAAACGCAGCCTTACTTTTTATCTGCTTTCTACAGAAGATTTGGTTCAATAGTCATTGGAATGCAAAGGAGATGAAGACAGAAATGCAAACAGGCTATTAGAAAACATAACAAGAAAACAGAAACTATTCTGCAGTATGAAGCAGTGAACTAACAAACAAATCCACCATTCACGAACTCTGCTACACCTCACATTGTTAGCAGTGCTATTTCAAGGCTTTATAAATAGTTTACTTATAATTGTATTGAATTAATCCTTAGTCACTCCAGGTATGATTATTTATGTTGATAGCTTCAGCATCATAAGCTCAAGAACTCAGTGTATTTGATGTTTGAACTACCCACCCTGTAACAACAGATGGATTGTGCAGAGTTCAGGTATACAGTATGGTTTTTAAAGTCATATACCATAGTTATCAATGTAACAAGAAAAGTTTTTTCACAACCTTCATAATGCAAAATACTTGGATCCTGATTAGCCTTGATAGACTTAAAAACTCAGTTCCCATTTTCACTAACATTTTGATTTTTCCTTGAAATTCAGGAAACTAAATCAACCGTTCATTTTACTTGGCTGTGCTCAGACACTGTAGACTGTCACAAATCTATCTGAATTACAGAAAGATTTTTGTGTGGTTCATAGTCAAATTAAAATTCTTTTGATGAGAACTCTGAAGATATTCCAAATCAGTTATAGTTGTAGGTCACATTGCCATGTATCCAAAGCACCTGCAAGAAGCACTTTTAAAGGGACTGATTTAAAACTATTATGAATCTTATATTTTGGTCAAGATCATCTGAAAAGTTACCAAATCCTGTACAGATAAAGAATAAATGTATGAAGTGTTCAATTATTCCAACATTTCCTCTCACTCTAATTTAGTATCTAGGTTCTGTCAGAGTTTTGTCTTTCTGGCTCTGTTCACAATGGTATTACATTTTTTAGCTTTGTCAGATTACTCTGACCTTTTATTTCTTTATTTTCGGTGTAAATATAGAAGCCAAAAATGAGGTATAATTGGTCACATTTCTCAGTGAAATTTTGACCATGATGAGCAAGAGCGCAGCATCACAGTGTGATACACAGAGTAGAACATTTTGCTAAGAACAGAAACTGGAGAAGACTCCAGACTACCAGTAGATTATTCTTTAAAAGAAATTGTTCTGCAGCATGATGAAAGAGATAGATGACAAAAGCTTAAGGAGAGCAGATTGGTCCAAGGTCATGGTCATCCACTGTCAAAAGTTCATGCAAAGAAACATCACAAGAAAATTTGTTGAAAGGCAGGTTGCTGAACAAAAGATAGAGATGGTTAATGCAGACCAGCACTGGGGAGATATGTCTCATGACTATGGAAGACAAATTAATAAATTTATAATTTGATAAATAAGAAATCACAGTAGATTATCTTATCTCCTTTATCTTCACAGCTATTTTGTGATTTTGACCTTACAAGAAAGTAAACTCAGCACTGTCATGTAATGCTAGAATATGTTTTGTATATTCAAAGAGTTTTGCAGTGTAACTATGTAACTGAAGAACTCAGAAAAGCCATGGAAGAATTCAAAAAATGGACAAAAATATTTGAATATTAACAATATGGCCCAAGGGAACAGATGCAGGATTATACATTATATATGTATGAATGCATTATAGAGCAGACCCAGGCCTATAAATTTGAGAGCTTGCAGGTAATAATAAGGAAATGTACCTATAGTGGAGGTACATTCTGCACTATTCAGAGACATTTTAAAAAATTTAAACACTCTATTGCTGATGGAAGTTATAAATCAGCATTTTTAAAACACTTCCCCGCACCCCACCCAGGCCCAGTTTTTGTAAAACTGTAGAGTTGTGCTGAGGAACTATAATTTTGGGAATTGGCCATCATCTGTCTCAAACTCAAAGTGTCAGACTGAACCATGTCTAAAGCATATCTGGTATGTCTGAGCACATCTAAGACACTTAAGTTGGATACCACTGGGTTTATCACAAGACAAAGTAATATTCTTTTATTAAAAGAAATTAAGCAGTCTGAAAAACTGAGGTTGTAAAAGACAGTAAGAAGATCTTAATTCACTACCCTTTCCAATCAGCTGCTTGAAACCGGAACTCAAAATTCCCTGTGATTAGAAAACTGCCAGTTTTTGTTAAATCTCTGTAATTGCTTCAAGAAACAGACACTGAGATGGAAAGCAAGAGTGATCTTGCCTTGTTAGTCTGGAACAATCTTAGAGGAATGTATGCCAAACCAAAGAGACCAAAGAGTCTAAACCTTTAGACTTAAGGTTCATAGATTTGTTCTGATCTTGTCTTTTTTTTTTTTAAGAATAAAGAAATAAAGAGACATATAAACAGCATTGAAGTCTGAAAAATTTTCCACATCACCTCAAATCCTCAATGAAAAAAAGATAGGCTATTTTGTTCTGGAAGTTGGCTGCACATAAAACTGTATTGGCACTGACCTTGTTAAATATAATTGTTCATAAATGCATCCACTGGCAATATCAAAGATAATTCAGAGAAAGAGTAAATGAGAAAGAATCTAGAATGCCATGCCAGAATGCTGTATTGCAGGAAACTCACTAGAAAGGATTTTAAATTGCTGTGGTTTATCTTGAAGGACCATTCGAGATACTTCCTTTAATCTGCATGAGGATAATTTTGTTGATTCTTTTTCCTCTTCATGATTAACTTCAGTTGTAGTTATTTTATTTTTAATAGCATTTAAATGTTTTTAAAGTAATCTAAGTAAAAATTGCTTGAGAAGCTTAAACTTTCTTGCTATCAACACAATTTATGCATGGCACCCTGAAAACCTCAATTCCTTCCAAATTTCCTCATGACTGACAGAGAAAATTCGTGTAGTGAGTGATTACTCAAACTTTCAACAAACTCAGAGCATAGAGACAAATTTCTCCTGCTTCCCCAGACTTTTGAAGAGGTTTTTGTCCTATGAGATATTTGGGGACAAGCAGGTCCAAATTCCATCACATGAACAAAGTTCTGATTTTTCTTTTGCAGGAATTGGAAACATCCAAACTTTTGTGCTGTTCACAGGAGGACATTGTGCACCATATTACTGGAACACATAACAAACTGACATAAAAAACAAGTATCACCTCATACCACATTCCCCAAGTACCCTTTAATTGTGGTTAGGCAGGATGCAAAAGATGTCTTGACTGTTCTTTTGTGTCTTCCTCTACCTTATTTTCCCACCACCAGGTAACACCATAATTGGACAAGGAGGAATCTGTGTTCTATACCCTTCTATACTAGAAAGTATATCATTAGATGCTGAGCTCCACACCTGAAATCCACAACTTCTGCACACTTGATACACAGGATCAAAATTGTAAGCCATCTTATTTTCTTGCATTGAAATTCCTCAAATAAGTGAAGTTGAGCTTTTATGTATTTCTGGAGATCTGCAATTCTTAAGGTTGAATACAGCTAGATCACACAGAAAACAAGAGGAATCAACTGAAGTTGACCTTAATCAGGTAGGAATACTTACCATAAAAACATTGGCCCTTAGCTAGCAGTATTTCATAGGTCAGCTCTGAACTCAGAAAAATGAGCAAAATTTCTTCAGTTCTATCTTCCTCTGTAGTGGGCTGCAATTTTGTGAGTGTAGGGTTTGTTTTAACTAGGACTCATGGGATGATATTAAGATGTCACCGAACTTCTATTACTTCTCTTGAGTTCAACCTCATTTCAAATTCATTTTCAAATAAGGAGATTGAAGCAGGGGGGAAGGAAGGGTCAAGAAGCATTCAGAAAAATTATCCTCTGGAGGGAAGAGAAGGAAGATGATTAAATAGTTTCCCTTCAGCTCTTGTTGCTATGATTGTATGCTCTGGAAAGTGAATAATTTGAAAAAAGAAAATCTCTGTCATCCAGACAAAAAAACATTCTCCTCAGACTCAAAGTTCATGACCAGTTTAAGTTTCTCCCCCTTATAGTTTTTTGCACATACTTCCTGAGAATTTAATTTCACAATTTGCTAAGAACATTAGGTCTTATCCCGTAACTTTGTAGGAAAGATCTAGGAAAAAGCTATTATATGACAGAGTACAAACCCTTATTTTCTCTAAAACCAAATTTTGCTGCTTCTTGTTTGGCTTGAAGAATTAAGTTAAGAATCCTCTCCTTCTTAATGAAAACAATGAACCATTTTCACTCTCAATGGGCAAAAAAAAAAAAAAAAAAAGTTGGTACAGTACTATCTCTCTTTCCAATTTTACAAAAGAATATAGAATCACAGAATGGTTTGAGTTGGAAGGGACCTTAAAGATCATCGAGTTCCAATCCCCCTGCCAGGACCAGGGACATCTCCCACTAGACCAGATTGCTCAAAGCCCCATCCAGCCTGGCCTTGAACATCTCCAGGGATGGGACATCCATAACTTCCCTGGGCAACCTGTTCCAGTACCTCACCACCCTCACACATGTGGGTGGTGGTGTGTCTTTCTGGTGTCTAATCTAAATCTCCCCTCTTCCAATTTAAAACTGTTGCCCTTTGTCCTGTCGCTGCACTTCCTGACAAAGAGTCCCTCTCCAGCTCTTCTGTAGGCTCCCTTCAGATACT
>JAOTQQ010000019.1:45854915-45902501 GCA_026546715.1 Gallinago undulata
TCAAGAGACGAGTTGACGTGGTGCTCGGGGATATGGATTAGTGTTGGGTGGTGTTTTGTGTGGTGTGGATGTGGTGGTGGGTTTGGTTTTTTTTTTTTTGGTTTTTTTTTTTTGTTTGTTTGTTTTTTTTTAATTGGTCGGACTAGATGATCTTAAAAGGTCCCTTCTAACCTAGGTGATTCTGTGATTCTGTGATTCTGTGACTACAGGTCTGGGCCAGCTTTCAGAGAGACCCAAGAGGGTCTGTGTCTAAGACAGGAGCAAACTTTAAGCTGGATTAGCCAGCAAGTAAAAAAAAGATGTGTGAGGACTAGAGGGACTAGGGTTATAAGGTCTGGCTACCTAAGGAGAACCACATAAGAGATTGTGGGTATACTTCACTCTAGATTTACTAGCAAGATCAATGGCGAGCAAAAGAGGATCAGATCTTTTGGGTTTTTTCATGTTTATGTGAGTGCCGTTCATGTGTATATGATGCCTACAAAATCATTAATCTGTCTTGATGAGTTAGTGGTCAACCAAGTCTGCCTAGTGTGTATATGCCTACTGGGGATATGCACCCAGAATAACCACTTTTAGGGCCCAGGGTAGGGATTCTGCAACAGCTTCACATTTACAAGACTGAGATCCCATGGTCCTAGAGTACACCAACTTCGTATCTAGCTGACTGGGGAGCAAAACTCCCCCTTAGCTGCACTGAATTCACCTTAACCAGCAGAAATGTTAAAAGATGCTAAAACAGTGATTCCATACAGCTCTGCTCTGCAGGTTCAAATTTTATTATATGTTTTTGTTCTAATTTGTAACCCAACAAGTTTATTCTACAAAACACACGTGGTAGTATCAAATGTGCAAAACAGTTGAAAAGAGCGGTAGATAAGAACAACAGCACTTTATACATACCAAGATTCCACAACAGGTTATGAGTAACAAAAAAAAAAAAAAAAAAGGCAGAAGATAGAGAAAATTATTATGTTATGCTTTTCTCCTCAAATTTGCTCTTCAGTAGAAGTGTCACTACTATCTGAATCAACTGCTCTCTGCTGCTATCAAATACACCTGATTCATCGCCTGAACATAAAGTGAAAAATTCTTGCCTAATGCCAGGATATGATTAAGAAAATAAAGCATTTTCTTCTTATTGCACATTTTTGCTAACATACTTCGTCTGTCATCCACTAATGTACATATTGGAACAAATTCTAGGTATCTTAGTACGGGTCATAATGGGCATTTTATTCTTTTTTTTTCTAGATTTTTCATATTGCCTTATTCTCATTGTTCAGTTCTTGATTAGCTTCATCTACCTAAAATAAGTTTTTCACTAATTTCATCCTGGACAACCCTATTTCCAACAGTTGTGAGAGAATACGAGAAGATCCCAGTTCATGCAATTGATGGCTACTTCAAATGAGTTACTGAAGCTGCTGTCATGCATTGTCAGGCTGCAACCTTCCTGACATCTCTAAACCAGGAGGAAATCCTATCTTTCTCAAAGTTTATGCTGAGTGAAATCAGCATGAAGCTACAGAGAAGGTTATAAATATCATCTTTTATTGGCAGATGGATATTGCTCTTACAATCATATGACTGGCATCCTGATTAATTTTCAGTTGTCATGATGCCTATCATATTACAGTTTTAAGGGAAAAGAAGGTTGTATATCTGTTTACATGAGAAATTGTTAGTCCCTTTTGAAAATGTTCTTCAAAAGACCAATTATCTTCCTATAGGTGATGTGGTCTTTTCAAACACAATTCTTCACAAATAGTAAACCATATGCATTTTGAATGGACATAGACATGACACAGTTACTGGAAGATCCTCCTTTATGGTTGATAAAATGCAAAGGATTGACAATTTTAACCCAACTCACTTGTTCTAATGCTTCAGAAGAAATGAACAGTCTTGGTGAGCGACTCATTAGCCACAAAGCAGCAATAATAGTTTTTTTACAAGTGGGGTTCTTGTCTAAATTTCATAACAACTCAACACAGAAATGCAACTTCACTAGGTCAGAATTCCATTAGCATTACAATATACCTACACAATTCTCATGTTTATATATGCAACAAATATCCCAAATATCCCCAAAACCACTAAAATTAAGGGATGCAGGATATTACATCTGAACATCTGTATGTTTCTCAATCAAAGAGATGAAAGTTTAAACAGACCTTCATGGCATTACACTAGCTTCATGCCCCCTCATTAACTGTAGCAGAACTAGAATTCAGCAGCACCATAAATATATTTTGGTCAAAACCAGTCATTCATATTTTTGATAATAATAAAAAATATCATGACTTGTAATTTAGTAAATCAAAGTACAAGTCTCTAATAAATAGTTGTCATGTGCAACATGTCATGTGACATTCTTTATAATGAGAAAAAAGTGCATTATGTGACAATGTAATCAGGTTTCACAAAACTACCTTGTGTTCTTGAGTAACTCTTAAGTGTCACATTCTTCTTTCCTCTATTTTAACACTGTATCCCAAAACAACATGTTTTATTCTGTGAACTTTATTACATTGGCACCAGCCAGAATGCCTCTTCAGTTTAATATGAATGTTTGATTTAAGTTTTATGAGCTGTCTTTGACTGCAGTTATTTCCCTTATCAAAACTGGAGTTGTATATACATAGTCCTTCAGTTTATTTTTTCTACGGTATTTTATCTCTTAAGAAATCTATTCAGTTGGCCCAAATCACCTTGCAAATCTCCAATTGCCTTCCTCAACCTTGCCCCTTTCCTTTTTTGTCAAAAAGCATGTATTTCTCAGTAACTTTTACATTGTTCAGAATTTGAGCTTTGACAGCTTCTTTACTCATGCTCAGGTCATATCAGATTTCCTGTTCTAGTTTGAATTAGTTTGTTCTTGGGATTAGTTTTTGGGGCTCAAGTCTGAGCCTACTTTGTCCTTCTTCATTAATGATTTTCAGTGATCAATTACATCGGAACTACCGGATACACCTAGTCACCTGACGTTTTTTCTATTCCCCCATTACAAAATAAACGGGTTTTCCATTCCTGCATATCCTATTTGTTCATAAGTGAATATTTACAATATTATGGGTGCATTTATCTGAACTTAGGTCTTTTACCTGTCAAGCATGAAATATGTCACCAGTTTTTCATTTTTTTTCAGTAATTCATTTTAAAAAAATATTAAGATATAAAGTACAAGGAACATTTTGTGCTATTTTACTTTCCTCCACTTTTACAAACACAACTTTATATTGTACTACTTCAGAAACAAATGCATTCAAGTGAATTCGTTTACTTAGAATTGTGATTTCTTGCTCTGTTCATATGGTTAGTTCTGTTGAAGTAAACAAAAAATAATACAATCTTAGAACACAAACAGAAAAGTTTAGAACTTCATAAATAAAAATCCAGCTGATAACAGAAATGTAGCATGTAGTGTGCAACAAATTTCAGTAGAACTCACTTCAGGTTTAAAACCTGTTACAAACATTTCTCTGTAATATGTTAAACCAAACCATCAACAAACAAATTAATTTATATGCTCTGTTTGAAATGTTAATTTCTTACTTATGTTATGAAACTACTTACTCTGCAAAACATTTAAATAGGCCAGGATTGAGAGGTTGGGCATTTTTAAATGATTAGCCAGATTTGTTTAAAGAAAAGCAGAGAAACTCAAGTATAAGTTGCAATGTTTTATTGAAATATAAATATTAGTTATTTTATGTTCTAGTTTTTCAGGCAAGTGTGTGCTTGGGGTACATACACATGCATATATAGAGAGTTACAATTATTCGGTTCATTACAATATTATTACACATTAAGCACACAAAATATCAAAATAATTAGACATTAAACCCAGATAATAGTATCACAGAAAACACAAAACACATTAGGCATATAAACATTTTTTGACTACGCATACCTATACCTACGACATTTAATTCACTTTAGTTAAGTCTTCATTGCTCTGCACCATCCAATTTTGCTCCTCTCTCTTAGCCCAGCTGCACTGGTGCAGTGCTCACAGTGTGTGGGTGCCCAAGGTGGGAAGGCAGGGACAGGTACTGGTGGAAGGCATAGGATCTGAGGCTAAAAAGCAGCAGGAAGCTGCTCCCTGTTGTCCCAGCTCCCTGTTGCCATACTGCTTCCACCTCAGAAATCTTCCTGGTAGAAATCTCCAAAGAAGAAAATCTTCATATGAAGAAAGAAACACAAACAATACAAGAAACCCAGCAGCAAAGAATTAATGCTCTCCCACAACAGGCAGGAGAGGAGGAGAAGAGAACAGCATGTATAGGAGGGCCTGTATTAAAGATTTGAGTGGTTTCATCTATCTTTGATTTGCACTCAAAATTGGAGCTTGCTAAAAATATCCTGATGAGTTCCTCAAAAGTTTCAAACACACTTTAGACTGCTAGTTTTATGTTGGTTTTGAGGTTAAAATTGATGGATTTTTTTGTTCTTATCACCTCCAAAGGTTTAGAAAGATTATTTTCCCTCTAGTCTAAACAAGGTTGTCAGGGGTTTGTCTCCATTCTCACTTAATACCTTTTCCAGAGCAGATACTGAACTAGTCTTCTTTGCCAATCTTGTCTCTCAAAGCCTGTCTCTCAGGTAGTTCAGAATCTCTAAATGCCTTCTGATGGTTCATTATTTGTTCTGCTTTAATTTGGTGTCATTGATTGTACTAACTTACTGGAACATCTTTTTAGCAGAAGCCTAGCATTTTATTTCAGACAAAAAGTCACAAAAGTTGAAGACTCCAAACCTCTTCACTGTAAAGAAGGGAAGAACTGGGCACAGTTCTGGGCTCTCCAGTTCAAGAAGGAGAAGGAACTGCTGGAGAGGGCACAGCAAAGGGCCACAAAGTTGATTAGGGGTCTGGAGGATCTCTCTTACAAGGAAAGGCTGAGGCACTTGAGTATTTTTAGTCTAGAGAAGACTGAGGGGGGATCTGATCAATGCTTATAAATACTTACAGGGAGGGTGTCAAGAGGATGGGGCCAGCCTTTTTTTCAGTGGTGCATGGGGATAGGACAAGAGGAAATGGGCACAAACTTGAATATAAGAAGTTCCACCTAAGCATGAGGAGGAACTTCTTTACTTTGAGGGTGGCAGAACGCTGGAATAGGCTGCCCAGGGAGGTGGTGGAGTGTCTCCTTCTCTGGAGACATTCAAAATGCACCTGGACACATCCTGTGCAACCTGCTCTAGGTGGACCTGCTTTGGCAGGGGGATTGGACCAGATGATCTTCAGAGGTCCCTTCAAACCCTATATGATTCTGTGATTCTGTGATTTTTATTTGTTATTAAGAAGCATCTCTTCTGGTTCTGGACAATGTGTGAACTATGTGAAAGTATCTGGTTTTGCAATATGCATCTCTATTTTATAGGCTAGATGCAGAGTCTGTATTTTCTTTTCTTAACTTCAAAGGTACTACAAAGTTAATTTACATACAGAGATCAAATTGGATTCTGGAAGTCAGCTGACTTGATTTTATTAAACATACAGTCAAAAGTAGCAATATTAAAAATATATATATATGAATTTAAGAGCCTGAGACCATATTAAAACTGAGGAAACAGGACTCTTTTCCCAGATACTCAAAAGCAATAAACCTTATAGTAAGTTCTAGTTTCAAATTGAAATCAAGGCAGAAGTGGTAGCTTTGAACTAGTCAGCATAGTTTGTGTAGGAGACCTGGACAGTAAGCAAAAATAACTTACATTAAACGCTTACCTACAAAAGCTCCAGATTCTTTAGTTGTGCAGAATAACTATATTGCCACTGTAATTCCATTTCTAATGAACTGTTTCCTATTCTCTGTTGCCTTATCTCCAGTTGATGGAAACAAGAAATTTGCTGAATTTTGAGTTTAGGAATGAATAAGGCAGATCCTTCCTGTTCAAAGTTCTTACATATTTGAAATTCAAAGCAAACCTCAGTAAAAATCAAAACTGCACATCAACAATGCAGAGAAGCCTCTGAAAAGTAAAAATGTAAACTGTATTCAAACATGTCATTAAAGACCAACTAGTTTCAAAAACCACAGTAAAATAGATAGAAGGCATGTTCATATATGTGTCTTTTGACCTACATAATAAACAGGAAGTCAAAAACAACTTGTTTTTTTGTAGGGAGCATACAGAAAAAGACAATGAGGACAAGAAGTTTCCAAAACACTTCCTGATTGGGGGAAGGGAGAAACTTCTCCCTGGCACTGACATGTGCTGGCCTCCAACTTCTGTAGACAGGTGAAGGCAAGGAAGGCTGTCCAGAAAGCATGACATTGCCAATATAATATAACAGCAAAACCAAAGTAAAATCCTTCATGCACTGCAACACCTGTCCTATAACTACAAATGCACTATACAAATACCAAAATGTAACATCTATTGATCCAGGCATTTGGATTCATCTTCATTGCCCATGGTAAGATACAAAGTCACAACAGATTGTACATACTCTTAAAAAAAAAGCATTTAGTAAACAGGTAGTTAAACCCATCTCCAGAGACAAAGCAAACAAGAAAGCCTCTGTACTCTACAACTGTTCATGAACAAGCAGAAACCTATCCAGCTTACCCTGGTGGGGACCAGACCCTTTCCATACATTTAAGGATATAGCCCTGTAAAAATGGTGAGCAGAGATTGCTTATCTTGTCTACGTGCAGGACATCCAAGTCCAGTAATGGACTTCATACCCACTGAACTGAGGATAAGAGAAAGGAATGTTTTTAAGGAAAGGGACAGCTATGGAGAACAGGAGGCACTTTGGTTAAGTTAGTCATTAAGACGGAACTAAACTATTTCCTACTCTCAAGGGTCATTTAGCGTATTTATTTGTCAATAGTATGTCTTTTATTTCATATTTTCATAAGAAAAAGGAAATCTTTCTTATTATCCTGGTTTTGGTGAGACTGCAAGATGTTAGATTTTATCCTAGATTGGAACTAAAGTTATTGAATTTAAGATGAATATATGAATTTTAGTTTTAGAAACACAAACCTCTTGTACTCAAATACTGTGTCTTGGAAGTCCTATTAATTTGGAAGGAGAATCCAGGAAAGCATCTTATATTTTCTATTATGTTCTTTATTCTGTATACAGGACAAAAGAAATTATTATTAGGGACAAGAAATAAGAATTGTCATGACCTCTGCTAAAAAATTTCCCAAGTCCAAGCTTCCCACTAGCCCTAGTAGGGATCAAATCATACTGAGGTATTCATAGGCCAAAATGGAAAGGGTTTCCCAGGTCTTTCCTGTGAGTCACGGTTTTCTGTGAAGTAGACCATTATTTCAGCATGTTTCATGGTGGTCCTCCCTGTTCAACACTGACACCTGGAAAATCATGAGTTAGATAACCAGTTATAGCCTGCTGTTACACAGAAAGTAGGAAAGAGTGAGGCAACAGAGAAAAATGAAACACAGAAGCCAAATTATTATTTGTTGTAGTGACACCAGCTCCACGACTGAGTGGACAGCAGGCAATGCCAAATTTAAGAAATTTGCTCCATCAGCCTGCCCACTGATGTCTGTATTTCACAGTTAACACTGTATTTGACCAGCACTTATCCTAGAAAACCTTTTCACAATATTACTTCCAAAAAGGCTGTGTCAGTTTTCATGTCATGACATAGGTAGGCCAGAAAACTTAGCCTTCAACTAGTTCTAAAGCTTCACTGCAGGTTTAGCATTTAAAGCAGAGTTTTACACTGTCAAACAAAGCAATAATATCTGACCCTTTCTGTACTAGTGCCAGCAAAAGCTCAACAACAGGAGCTCTACAGTATAGATGATGACAACTGTGAAGAGGTTACAAACATATTCAACCTCTGAAATCTTTACTGGGAGCTGGCAGGTCAGTTTTC
Organism: Gallinago undulata; assembly: GCA_026546715.1. Classification (NCBI taxonomy): domain Eukaryota; kingdom Metazoa; phylum Chordata; class Aves; order Charadriiformes; family Scolopacidae; genus Gallinago; species Gallinago undulata. The sequence goes on from JAOTQQ010000019.1 coordinate 45,862,783, forward strand.
CTCAGAGTTCAAACCCAAGAAACTAAACTACTCTGCATCTACTTTCTCTGCATCAAAATCAGAGTGACTGTCTACTTGATAATAATAAAGAGATAATTTATCAGAACTCCTTGGCTTATAATCTCCCTTTACAGTGTCCCAACAGTTTTGTCAGCAATTACAGTGAATGCTTTAGGTAAGAAATTGTTTAAAGACAGAAGACACAAGCACCAACCCAGCAAACCTGTCCTCATATTGAAACTTTTTAGGGATGGTAACTCCTTATACATAGGGTATTTGTTTAGACAAGCCTCTATTAAACTTCTCCTGACACACCAAAGTTGTCTAAAACTTGAGAGATTCAACTCAGATTTCTTTATTAGGGCAGAAATTGGAGTATCAGTCCTGTTTTATTCCTTGACAGAGAGCATATGTTATCCTTTTCTTTTGAAAGGAGGAAGAGAAGCACAAAATATACCTCTTTTATCGGCATTCTTAAGCAAAGGCCAAAGGAATTTTTTGATTGGGTTCTGTATAGTTGGTATTCTTTCAAAATTGATTAAAAAAGGAATATTACTGCCTAATTTACCTATTCTATTAGACCTCCTAGCTTGTGTGAACACAAATAATATACTTCACAAATGAAACTAATCTGGAAGAACAGTATATAGATACAGATATCTTGTATAATACGTTATCTATATAAATAACATGCTATCAACAGATATTTTTTTCAATATGTTACTTTATCTGTATTTTAAATGAACATTAACTAAAGCATTCTTTAGGTACCTAATAGTTATAGATCAGCAGACAGACTGTAGTATGGTTTTCTGTTTCACTTTTGCCACATGGAAATCTGATATACCGGTCAAGATTGAAAACTATTTAATACAGAGTCATAGAATCTTAATGGTTGGAAGGGACCTTTGAGATCACTGAGTCTAACCACAAAAAAAAGCCCCCAAAACCAACAAACAAACAGACACAAACCAACAATCTCAGGCACTAGACAGTGCCCTGAAGTGCCATGTCTAGACTTTTCTTAAATCCCTCCAGAGATGGCAACACCACCACCTCCCTAGGCAGGCTTTTCCAGTACCTGACCACTCTCTCAGTAAAGTAATTCTTCCTAATATCTAATCTAAACCACTCCTGCTTCAACTTCAGACCATTTCTTCTGGTCCTGTCATTATTCACTTGGGAGAAGAGGCCAACACCCACCTCTCTACAACCTCCTTTCAGGTAGTTGTAGAGGGCAATGAGGTCTCCCCTCAGCCTTCTCTTCTCCAAACTAAACATTCCCAGTTCCCTCAGCTTCTCCTTACAGGACTTGTTCTCTAGATCCCTCACCAGCTTGATGGCTTTCCTCCAGACATGCTCCGGTCTCCATTGCTTTTAGGAGTCCTAATAGCAAAAGGAGCACGAGGTGTAAGTAAGTACTTCTCTGAAGGCATTTTCCATTTATCTGGAAGTTTGTTGGCTAGTTCCCAGTTCACACAACTAAGTTAACAGAGAGAAAAAGGCTAATTTCCAGATCATATTGCTGTGTGAATTCCTAATGGTTTAAAGAATAAATGTGGCATTGGCACATCTAATATTAGATGTTTAATGTATGCTTCTCCCAGTACCTCTAACAGCTGCTGATGTCTATTTATCGAATATTGACTGGAAAGCAATCTGTAGAGAGTTTATTCAAGGCTCTTTCTTCCCTAGCTTCCACTTCAGGCTTCATTGAATGTCTATTAAGCAGTTTTGATTTTTTCCATGCCCGTCTCAAAAATAAGATCATTTAGAACAAGAATAAAAGACAGAAGGCAAAATGTGGAATGTCTTGTGTAGAATTAGGATTCTAATAAATTCAAATAACCAGCCTGGGAAAGGAGGTCACGAGGAATAAGGTCAGACTGAGTGACAGGATCCTGTACAATCAAGATAATAGCCGAGGTTATAGCACCTTCTGCTTAAATAGCAGAAAGTTAAGTACAAGGTAACTGTAATATTTTCCAGAACTCTTATCTTGCTATGATTTGCAACTTACACATTTAGGTCAGATATGCAAGTTTAACAGCTCTTCAACCGTTTTACTGTCAAAGTGTCCAGTTACTTTAGCCTAACCACATTTCTTGTGTTCACTGAATTTTATGACAAAGACTCACAAAGCTTTCTGGCATTTTCAGCAAAAAGCTGCCTTATTGTACAGGAGGCGCAAAGTAAACTGGTGATGGATCTCCATGCACATGCTGCAAGTACTAGGATTGGTTCAAAAAGCAGGTTGAAAGATTCAAGGAAGAAAAAGCTTCTAGATGCAAGAGACACCATCTCTCCCTCAGGAGTTCCTACACCACAAATCATTGGAGACTGGATGAACACTGCTACACATAAATTTCCACAGGTTTTATAGTCTTTCCTTCATATCCACTGTCAGACAATGTCAAGCATAAGAGAACAGTCTAGATACACATAACCATTGCTATTTACATTAATTACTGTGTCAAATTCATACATATAGGCCTAATTACAGCATGCCAATTAACTAGTCCTTTTCATTGAGAGGTAAATTACAATGCTCTCCACAGATGGAAATGATGGTGACTAGGTGTTACTCAGATAGACAAGACTACAGAGAAGAGTCAGCCAAGTAGTATAACATATAATCCTACACAATATTCACCCAAAGTTAATAGTCTGAAAAAAAAATGAAAAAATTATATATAGGTAGTCTGAAAAAAAATGTTTAAAAAAAAGATGCAGTTGTGTTGGAACTTTCCATATCACATAGGTTTTTTAGAGGTTTAAGATTTCAGATTCATGCTCTAATTGCCTGTAAAAAACTTTAACAAATGAAACAATAGTTGTCAATCATGACGCTAAAAAACTGTAATTCACACAGTGTGTACTAATTTGAGAATAAGTTTTTAGAGCTGTAGTTTACTTCAGTAATAAACCAAGGACTACAGTTCACCAAAACTAACTGGATATTTTCTTTTTCATTCTGAAAGTTCCTTGCATATTGCTGAAAACAAGTTCCATGACAAGCACGGCATAATGCTTTTCTCCATAACTTGACAAGTTGTCCAGGCTGTATTACTTATTAAGATGTTGCTAAAGTGTAAAGAAATTGTGCAAATTAGATAAACTGCTAATATTAATAGCATTTAACTATTATCTAGATAATAGTATTTATCTAACATTTATGACAACATCTAATATATGCTGTCATCTTCTGCAGAAAGTGTGACACAGAATGAGACAAAGAAACAGAATAAGTCATGGAAACCATGCCATTAACTTCAAGACATGATTATTACAGGAATATAAATGGTTTATGTAATGACAAAATGACTGCTGCTAGGAAACCACACACAAAAGAAACTAAATTGATCACCGCATACCTATTTTTTAATTGCATGGAAGATAGCTTTGAACCATGAAAAATTTGAGTGGAGAGTTTTATAAATCACAGGTCTTCATAGGATTTCAGTGAGCCCAGAGCAGAGAAAGCAGATTCTCTCTCTCAGGTGTCTTTCCAACTTTGCCAATAGAAAAAAAAAAACAAACACAACAACAAAAAAACAAAAACCGAACAATAAAGAATGCAGAATGAGTTAACAAGCAGCTAATCAGAGAAGAGAGAAAAATGCAAACCTGACAGATGTATTTGCTACACAGTCACAGAGGAACTTGACAAGCTGACAATTAGGACACTGCAAAACATCAGTGTCCTAGAACGTCGGGAAGACTGAATAGTAGCAAGATTAGCATTGTAGCTAGTTTCCCTACTCCCTCAGTCTCTGTGTAGCTGTTAGAAAAGAGTCTTTCTGCTTACCATGGTTTAACACCTGTGTCTTGGTTTAACATTTCACCATTTTGGCAAAATTTAGCTGCAACAGCTTTATAAAATTCTTGTTATGCCTGCAGCAGCAAAAGATTTGCAAGAACTGGGGTATTTCTACATACCTCATCTAATAACACCACTTCACAAAAAAAGTCAAATGTCCACAAAGTGATAAAGTAGACAGTATGTGTAGCTGCAAACTGCTTCAGCTGCAATCTGTTCTGTTCAGCAGCATTTCCATCCTATCAGTTAAATTTCAGATTCAGTAATGAAGGCAAATTTTACAGTAAGCAGACATACAACTATGTCTGAGGTTTAGCTAACTACACAGCACGTGAGGAACTACTGGACATAATGTGAGAAATTACCGAATGTAAAAAATGAAGGTGAGAAGCTGATAAGACAGAGTGTGCCACGAGAAGTGGGTGGATTTCACAGATGTTTATGAGGAGTTCAAAAAGAATACAGGGGGCTTTTATGGACCAGAACTACACAAGAGGTGCTCTTACCCCAGAATTGTTTGACCCAAATTTGCCGTCCATTTGCATTTCACTGCAAAACATTTGGGCTCTGTATCATAACAGCCAGGATGATTTCTGTCATCACCTCTTACAACTTTAAAAAGCAAAAACTTATTTTGTCTTCCAAAATGCACTGGCTTGTTCAGGGCTTAAAAGGAACTTGGTTTACTTAGAAAGTTTTTGAGCAGATAGCTGGCTACTGAACCTTCTGGCTAAAGGTACTCCTATATAAATGTAGTCTATAAACAGACAGGAGCAGCATTGCATTAACAGACCCTGGTCTTCATAAGGGACCTCAACCACCCTGATATCAGTTGCAAGGACAACAGAGCAGGGCACAAGAAATCAAGGAAATTCTTGTAATGTGTTGATGACAACTTTCTTCCTCAAATGGTAGAGGAGCCAACAAGGAGAGGAGACATGCTGGACCTTGTCCTTACTATAAAGGAGGGGGTGGTGGAAAATGTCAAGCTCAAGAGTAACCTTGGCTGCAGTGAACACAAAATGGTAGAATTCAAGATCCTTAGAGCAGCGAGGAGGGTATGTAGCAACTTCACTACCCTGGACTTCAGGAGAGCAGACTGTGGCTTCTTGCGGGACCTGCTTAGCAGGGTAACAGGGAGAAAGCACTGGAGGGGAGTGCTTTCAATGCCAAGCTAATGTTTCCACCCTTCTATTACATGGGGAGAACCCAATGTCTATCTGCAAGGAGGTAGCCCAAGTGGCCATAGCAAAATGGTCATTACTGGACAGTGTTAAATAAAATACTGAGAAAGTCTTTCTGCACAACATACCTAGAATAGGGATAAAACTCTTAGTAACAGCAATAATACAATAATACTCTAATATTAATACAATAATACTCTTAACAACAGCAAATACGGTGAGTGCACCTTAGGCTTTAAGGTCACCAGATAGGCAATTAAAAACAGAAGTACTTAAAAGCGGGTACTTAAAAGCACACTAAGATTTTTGGCTGCCAATAGTACTTAAACTGCTTAGTGTGTAGTGCCTTATTATGTTACCTTTCTTGACTATTTTATTCTGTTTATTTTTATAGGTTTAAAACAGTGTTTTCTGAAATCTTAAATGCATAAATATATATGTATATGGATGTACTTGTTTACATTAAATTTTTAAAAATTGAAAAAGTGCGCAAATAGAGCTGCATCATATGTTTTTTAAGTTATATACTTCTAAAATGTACTATTAAACATTAAAAATACTTTTTCTTAGCAAGACAAGTGTACTACACAGTCCGATTTGCCAGGAAAAACAAATGCATTTTTGCATGCATAGTTGTCATAGAAAAATCTATGATTCCTTGATGGCTACATAAATTAGACAAGGCTGAAAGTTTCCTCTTGAAGTTAACATAAAAAATTAATTTATCTAAATGACATCCCTTACTTGTTACATTCTCTTTTTCTAGTTATGCATTATCATTAGAAATGCAATGCATATACTGCTGAGGTTGCTGTATTCAGTAAGTCTAGTTTAGGAGAACTTTGTCGACGAAGAACTTCGTTCTTTGAAGTTCGTCGACGAACTTCTCCCTGGAAGTGTTCAAGGCCAGGCTGGATGGGGCTTTGAGCAACCTGGTGTAGTGGGACATGTCTCTGTCCATGGCAGGGGGGTTGGAACCCGATGATCTTTAAGGTCCCTTTCCAACCCAAATGATTCTATGATTCTATGATTCTATTCTATGATTCTATGACTTCTGTACATTGTAAGACTTAATTTAACAAAGAGAATGATATTTTCAAAATAGAAAATATGAGATCATGTATCTTACATCATGTTTGAACCCTGACATACAGGCGGAAAGTCCTTCAGTACAGACAGGGATTCTAATTACCACAGTAAGGTGATTACAAAACTCTTAAAATAACAAATAAGATCACCCTCAACATTTTACCACTTAAAAGTAATTTGTTATTTTAACAATAACACTGAGCTTCTACAACATATATATCCTGATGTTGTCTGCAATATATTTAGGAGAGAATGTCCAATTGCTCTTGTATGACTATATTTTGTAATGGATTCAGCTATTCAAAGATGATAGTCTGGCCTGCTCCATAATTATGGTTATACTCCTTGTTTAGGTGGCAGTTGGTACAGTAGGACATTTTTGAATGTCCCACTGAGATCTCAGGTGTGTCACAAGTATGACTGAATCTAGATGAATATTGAGAGGAAACAAGAATTTTCTTTTTTGGTATCTTTGCAAGGAATTTCATGGAAGTCAGCAAACTTAGTGTGCACTCAAATGCTGTGTTCAGGTCGCTGAAGAGAACTGGCTGTAAAATTGAATCCTGGGGAATATGACTAGAGACTGTCTACCAGCCCGATGTCTTGGGCTAAATTCTTACCTATTTTCCTGGTGCTCACTAATACCTGAATGGAAACAGAAAAAGGAAAAAAAGAAAAATCTTTACAGATGTATTGGGACCAATCTACAAATGTTTTCTAATCCTTATTTTGTGATGTTGTATCCTGTGTTGCTGAGAGTCACAGTCATAGATGTATCCCAAATTTTCTATGCGTACAGTCCCATTTCTCAGGCTTTTTTTTTTTTAATTAACTGTTCCTATTCCTCCATATTCCTGACATTAATCATCAGCATATGACCAAATGGCAGATAGAAAGACTGCTGCCCAACGATGGGAGCATGGGTTATCACAGTTTTTTTTTATTAGTCTTATTTCCTTGAACAACAATCATCTATATAGAGCCTTCTATCAAGTGGATGATCATTCTGAATAATAAGTCTGAATTTTTTAATCCGATGATTTGGAAGACTGAAGAGCAGAAAACCAGGAAGCATAATTTGATATATGCCAAAATATAAACACAAACAGTCTTACTTTCATCTTTTCATACCCCTTCATAAAACTACAGACTTGCATGTATTTCTGATATTTTTTTTCAACAGTGCAAGCATGTTTGTGCTACTCAACTGTCTCAGTACATTTTTATATTTACTTTAAGTCTACTGCAGTTTTAAACTGTGAATCTATAATAAAGATCAAAATCGCAGTCATACAGTTGTGTATCTTAGTAATGGTCCTCCTGTCTATTTTTCATCATAATAAAATATTTTCCTCAGCCTATTGGCATCTGTCATCATGATGGGAAAATAGCATAACCTGTAATACGTAATGATCTTGAAGATGACAAGAAACTTTGATAAATGGGAATATCAAGGAGCACTTGTCAAAGTTTCATCTCAAGCTAACATCTTACTACATCTTACTACACTGTTGCTGCAATTTTCATGAAACAGAAAACTATTACCTCAGTGGAAAAATGAGTGATTCCAAAGTACACCTATACTCACCCATTACATTTTTTCCACAAAAATCAAACCTTTATAATTATTAAGAAAATCCTACTCTCCAATACTTTTCATCATTCATTAAGGTTACTCTCATCTTCAGACTTCAGAAATAACTTGGCTAATCTAAAACTGTTAAGAACTTTTCAAGGGATAAGAAGACAACAGAAGATATTACCAACTGGGGAGAAAATTTAGCAAATGATTAATCTGAGGAGTTTTCTTTCATGATCCCCTTCTTAAAATGAAGGGAAAAACCCCACCCAATTAGAGAAGGATCACCTTCTTAACAAAGACTTTCATTGCTGAAATTTCAGTCATCGTAGGAAAATTTTTCCCTTTAAAGATAATACAGACTTTATTAACGTGGTTTTTTTCGCTTCTTTTTTTTTTTTTTTAACGAAATCTTCATAACTGCTGAAGACATAAAACTTCTGAATACTGAACTTCACCACAAGCTGGAAACAGAGGGAAAATAAATCAGCTGTAGCAGAGAAACTTCTGTTACTGCCAGTAGACTTTCATCTGGCTTGAAGTACAAGATGGTAGAAAGTGTCCCGCTGTCTATAAAATAATTTATACCATTGCAGTTTCAATAAACAGAACCTTTAATGCTATGAAGAAGATGAGCTAGAAGACATCACAATTTTTATCAACTGGGTTCTGTCTGGCTCAAACAGCTTGAATTATAGCAAACCAGCCAATCAAGCAGGAAATAATACATCCCTAGTATATACGTTTACTTTTACCTAGAATAAAGATTTTTCAGCTTTGTACTATCAGAAGTCTTCTTGTGTGATTAATCTAGGTAGGCTTTCCCCAAGTTGGTAATTCAAAATGAGAGCCTTATATCAAGACATCACAACTTTATTGGATGCAGGGAGAAACATAATGACAAAGGATGAGGAAAAAGCTGAGGTACATAATGCCTTCTTTGCCTCAGTCTTTTGTAGGAAGACTAGCTGTTCTCTGGGTAACTAGCCCTCTGAAATGGAAGACAGGGACCGGGAGCAGAATGAAGCCCCCATAATCCAAGGGGAAGTGGTTAGCAACCTGCCACACCATTTAAACACACCCAAGTCTATGGGGCTGGACAGGATTCATCCAGGAGTACAGAAGGATCTAGCAGAAGTGCTCACCAAACCACTTTCCGTCATTTATCAGTAGTCTTGGCTAACCAGAGAGGTCCCAGTTGACTGGAGGTTAGAAAATGTGATGCCCATTTGGGGAATTTCTGGCCATCAGTCTGACATCAGTGCCAGGGAAGGTCATAGAGCAGATCATCTTGAGAGTGATCACATGGCACTTACAAGACAAGCAGGGTCAGGCCCAGCCAGCATGGCTTTATGAAGGGCAGGTCCTGACTGATAAACCTGATCTCTTTCTATGGCAAGATGACCCGCTTAGTGGATGAGGGAAAGGCTGTGGATGTAGTTTACTTTGACTTTAGTAAAGCCTTTGGCACTGTTTCCCACAGCATTCTTCTGGAGAAACACTGCTCATGGCTTGGACAGGCATACTTGGTTTTGATGATCATGTGTTTTTTCAGCACTCTCACTTAAAATGAATTTTTTCCATGTCTCCAACATAGTCTTGAAGGTTTTATTAACTCAGACATTCCAGACATTTTTTGTCTTGGTTGTTATTGTCAGAACCCACACAGAAACCTCATTTTAGACTTCCTAAAATATCACCTATGGATATTTAATATGCACACAGAATTTTCTGAAATCGACTTTACCAGTAAATAGCCCACCTTATGTATAACACTGGGTACTTTCTGAAATGGTCAAGAAAAGCACTGTTTTTTAAATGATCCAAAAAGGACACTTTTTTATGAGATCTGCAGGTAAAATTATATAAATTTAGCTGTCTGAGAGACAACAGTCTTATGCAGAAATTTAAGGGGAGCTTCAAGACCGTAATGTGAAGATTAGAGAAGACTGTTAAAATCATCTCACCTGTACAGAGCTTTTTTTTTCAGTTGCTATACCAGCTCTCTAATGACTTCATTATTTGCAGCACACTTCACAAAAAATATCTAAGTGCTGTGTACTGTGAAGAAAAAAACATTAAAAGAAAAACAAATCAATAATATGATTAAGAAAAATGGGATTTATTTTTCAAAATAAGGAAAACAGTATACAAAGATTTTTAGTGCTGCTTTAGACTAGGCACTATTCAGGACATCGATCACAGACAGTGAGGGCTGAAAGCCACTGCCTGGCATTAAACAACTGTTAACCTTATCATGAAAGTTGTTAGCTTCCATTGATTTCACATAAGAGTTGGAGGCTGGCCACCTACAGAATAGAGCCCTAATCTCTATGGCAAAATATTTAATTAGCAATTGCAAAGAAATTTCAGATCCTGAAAAGAAATAAATGGTAACATCTAATCTTTACTTATCACGTGGAACTGGAGCAAGCTATTGAAATGTCAATTTCAATTTGTCAAGAAAAATGGCAGCCCAAACCCTGTTTCAAACTCAAACTAAAGAAAGCTTTAAAAAATACATATCCTTTTGAAGTATTAGGGATTTTTATGCCTTAGGTAACAGTATCTTAACAGTAATGTTAGTTGTAGTATGTTATGAAATCTACATGTAGCATGACCTACAAATAGGCAATGTAATTATCACTGTTAAATTCTATTCCTCCTATGTAAAATAGCCTCCTGAATGAAAGAAACATAGTACTACAAAGACAGCTATTATACTGGCACTGTCACTATACTGGCACAGTTAATTAATAAATTTTGCCTTTATAAGAAGGTGGCTTTATTACATTTTCTGAACCTTGAACCAAGGCTTCAGCATGCCACACAGACTGAATGGACTGAGGACTTGTTAATGTAGAGTCATTCTTATCGCATAAAATAATGAAATTTAAACTGACAGTTACTAATGTCTGCTAAAGTAATAACAACATATGTGAAGATCCCAGGACATACTGACTATTTGTCTTCAATTACTATTGGCCCTCTGGGTTTGGTCCAAAATTAGAGTTAAAATGTCTGTCTGTCATCATATTACTAAAATTAAATTTGAAAATAAATTCAAAAAATGTTGAAAGCTGTCATGTACATGATATTCATATGTTGTTTTCATTCAAAATCCATGAAGCAACAATGACTTCAGTTCTGTAATCAGTATTTATTAATCAAAATTTTTATTCTAAAGAGATACAAAACACAGCTGGAACAATGTCTAATTTCTAACATATCCATTTCTCCACATATCAAAGCTTCCCTTAAGAAAGTGATAGAAACTAAATTAAGAGTTCATTTTAAGAGAAAAAAAAAGGGTATCTCAAACTGGTGATAATTGAATTCATCTTATTCAACATCCTTTTCTCCCTTCAAGTATAATAGTAAAGGTGTTCATAAGTAATAGGAAATCTGATACATAAATGAGAAAATCCAGAGACTATTGCATTTTTGTAGAGTTTTATTGAGTGAATCTTGAAGAGCAAGTGTACCTACATTATATTCTCCTATTATTGACCTAATTATACATCGAACTGAAACTTTGCACATATATCTGCAAAGAACTACAAGTGCAGCTCCACTACTGATGCAAATTTTATAGTAATAGTTGGCATGCCCCCAGAGTGGATTAAGTTTTCCTTTGTGAGATTTTGTTCAATGTGGTAGATATTTTGGTACATTGCTTGACTTCCAGATTTTAATAATTCAATGAATTGACAGATATTTTGATTGAAGGCATTAGGGTAGTGCAGAAAAATACTCTGATTCATAAAATTTCCACATACTAATTAAAATGTTCAGTAGCTAACTAATTGCTAAAACTAAATACAGGCAGGGAAAAACAGAAGATGCAATCCATATTTTTTTCTCTAGAAATAAAACTATTTGTGTTACTGTAAATTCACTTCAATTAATTATTTTAACAACATGACACTTACTACAATGCTTATGAATATTCTAATGGGAAATATACATAGGTCAGTGGAAATAACCTAATATGAGTTAAAAAGCTAAGTTAAAAATCAGTTTTGACATTTAAGAACTCTCAAATTTTTTTTAAATGTGACATTGGATGTCAAAGATAATATAGAGAAAGAGTAATTTCATAAGTCAAAGCATACAGAAATAAACTAATAGTTCCAATATTATTCTTGGAAGCCAAATCAGTGGTTGTTTATATCCTTTGTTTTGACATCCTTAGATAGCACTTGATTAAACATGATACATTTGAAAATCCTTCAAGATCCCCAGCTTCTCAGAGCTTCTTTCAAGAGCAAGAAATAATACTCTGCTTTGTTTGTCTGATGTCCACTTTTGTATAATAAAAGCCTTTTCAGGTGTAGTTCTTCAATGACTACTTTCTCTATGTCATATATATATATACCAGAATACACTGACGAACATCAGCAATGCAATGAGTAGGATGAAATACATGAAGAATAAAACCCCTTTTTTCATTATCAATAAACAAACACAAAAAATACCTTAAAAAATATCTATTGGTACCACCTTAAGCAGTAAATTGTTAGAAAGATTTTTGGAGCTCTGTGTAGCACAGATCTTGATTAACTATTGCAATCTTTAGGTGACAGCCTATGGATCAATGGTAACTATGAAGATTCATTAAATATATGGCAAGGCACTTGTAAAAGAATCATAGAATTATAGAATGGTTAGAGTTGGAAGGGACCTTAAAGATCATTGCCCTGACATGGGCAGGGATACTCACCATTAGAACACGTTGCTCACTTTCAGTTTAAAACCATTACCCTCGTCCTATCACTACACTCCCTGATAAAGAGTCCTTCCTCATCTCTCTGGCAGGCCCCTTTTAGGTACTGAAAGGCTGCTATAAAGTCTCTCTGGAGCCTTCTCTTTTCCAGGCTGAATAACCCTCTCAGCCTTTCTTCATAGGAGAGCTGCTCCAGCCCTCTCATGATCCTGTGGCCCTGCTCTGGACTTGCTCCAACAGAAACATGTCTTTCTTATGTTGGGGGTCCCAGAGCTGGGTGCAGTATTCCAGGTGGGGTCTCTGGGAAGTGGAGCAGAGTGCAGAATCACCTTCCTCAACCTTCCGGCCATGCTTCTTCTGATGCAGCCCAGAATGCAGTTAGCTTTTTGGGCTACATTTGCCAAATGGTCACATTGCTATCCCATGTTGAGCTTGGATGAGATTTAACTTACTTTCAAAGTCTCCCTTACCTGGCCTGGTCACTTCCCTTTCAATCAATAGGCACTTTTTAATGCATATGATCAATCATCCTAATCAGTACATCTAGAATTAGACTATGATTTCAGATACCGACTTTTAGATGAGATGAGCTGCACTCTAGTAATACATACTTTTCTCCATCGATTAAAATGGAAATCTCAGGTGACTATATCAGATTCAATGTCTGTATTGTAAGCCTTAGAAGTTATAGAAGAGAAATCCAACTAACACACTTCTGTTTACTCTTTTATGAGCATATATCCCTTTCTTATTTTGGCAATTGTGAAACATGGAATTTATTCCAGGATATCTTTGAGAACCAATGATCTACTTAGCACTATGACTTCAATCATCTATCCGTTTTATTTATCTTTGATTCATGACAGTAGTTTTAAATTACAGGTGAACTGCAGAATATGGACATAATCATATACAGATGGTCATATCAGCATATGACCATATGGTCATATCAGTCAATTTTACACTTTTTTGGCATTAGAATTATTTTTTTTTAAATATATAGGTGGTATATCAAATTTTGCAATTTCTAAAAAATCAACTACAAGCTCCAAGCTTAACCAACCTTCCAATATTCATACTAATCCCTTTATAACTTCTATCACATTATAAGAATTTCAAAATAAATTCTGCCTTATACATTTAAGGCAGAATTTAACTAGAGTTAACTAGAGAATCATATTTGTATCAGGGAAATATTTAACAATAGCAATCAAAACACTGCACATGGTATGAATATTGTCAATTCTGAACACATTTTGCAGTGTACTGTGTGGACTCCATCCCATTTTGTCTATCCTAGTTAAAAATTCAAAGGTCTGTTGAGAACCTCTAGTGTTTGCATGAGTTACAGGCTGGTTAACAGTATCAGTACTTCCCACATTACAGTAGAGTTAACATATGGTTATCTGTGCGTAAACAGCACATCTTGGTTTGCTGAGACATAAGTGTGAGTCAGATTATTGCATGTAGTAGTCCAAGTTTTCCTTTGATTCTAGTATAGTACATTACCTTTCTAGATCCATTAAAGCAAGAGATACTATCATCTATCTTTGGTATACAGAAATATGGTTTATTCTCTGCCTAATGTTCTCACTGGTGACCAGTGACTTCTCAGACAGTTAGCTAAAAAATGGAGACTGAGTAGAAATTTAATTTCTATGATGCTCTTCTGTTCCAAATGTTGCTCCTCTACTATGCCAGTATTTTGATTCAGGTAGGATATATGTGAGTGTTGATGGCATTATAATGCCTTACTTGGAAGCTAATGTTAATTTCTAAAATCTAGAACATGTATCAGTCAGCTTTTCAATATAATAAGCAATGCTCCACTTCATATAATGTATCAATAAACTCAAAAATATCTCCAAAATGGTAGAAAAATGTGCTATGAGGGCATTTTTTCTGCATGTATCTCTATAAACTAAGTTGTCTCCAAAAGACATTATCAATTTCTCTACATGCCAGACAAACTTAAGTCTCTTTATCCAGTCTCCTAACACTGAGAGAAAAAGGCTTTTGACTAAAATAATTATTTTTTTAAACCATGATTCCATTTTTGAAGTTGAATGAGTTGTGGCCTCATCACACTTCATACTTTGATATCATGTCTTGCCTGTGAAGTTGGTACACTCAGAACTACTTGAACATCTCTCTCATTTCAACCTAGCCTTAATGACTCAATTGCGTGTGGTAAAATAATGCTCCAAAAACTGTGTAGGTATAAGATAAATTTATCTATTTGATCATCAACAAAAATTAAGGCTTTTATAAAATTTTCCTTCTGTTTATATTTTTTCCTGGTTAAATCTATTTCTAGTCTTTACCACATGAAGTCTTGCACTGATAGTACAATTAGTCACTTCCATATTTGCAGTGATTATTTTTTAATAACTGTAAATAAGTTTTGATAGGCAGCATTTTTATTGGCAATATTTAGAGTCAATACTGTGAAGTTTATATTATACATTATTGTGTTTCCTATTGTGTATGTATGTGCAAAGAAATATGTTGCTATGATCCCTTCTGTAGCATAATGCTGTTATGTACCTGAAATTTAATGCCACTAAACAGTATTTCATGACTACTTTGTCATGAAATGGCAAGGCAACATATACCTCGGATATAGGTTTCTTCTTCTAGAATATCTGCTGGACCTGAAATTCTATTAAAATCTGTCTCAGTGACTTCCAGGAACTTTTTCCCTTATCAGAAGCATTGCTATTCTGCTTTATTTTTCTATAAAATTGCTTCAAAGGAGCTAAATTTCCAAATTGAGTGGGTGGGATTTTGTTGTTGTTGCTTACTTTTATGTGGCTTTTCCAACCATACTATGTCTTATCTATTTCAGCCTTGTTCTACATCTAGAAAAGTAATATTTTTCTAGACGTGGTTGAAAAAAGCTGTCTCTGCTTCTGAGTACCTTGCAATGTAGATGAGATATTTTGAGAACACTGTTTTATCCATGTTTATCATCATCTTAACGTCAAAGTATCCCCAAAACCATAAGATATATTATCTCATAAATGGGAAACTTTAGTTTTAGTAATTTGGTATTGAATGGGGTTGCATGCACAGTAGTGGACAACAGTTTAATAGCTACTGATGAAATGTGTAGCTAAAACAAATAGCAGGGGATAAAAGAAAACTGAAGGACAGAGGTCAATAAAATACTTACACAAAACTAAGTGGAAGATAAGGAGCCAACTACATATCCACAGGCTCAGAAATTAGATAATGTTGGAAGAAAACCAGGAGTAAGTGAAGTCAAGAAAAGTAAGAGAGGTGATCATATAATCTGCTCTATAGATCTGTAGGTTGAATGGTAGCTGACAGGTCAAGCAGAATGAGAATTCTGGAGCAAAGTTTGACTTCAAAGTGATTATTACAGATGCTGACATGAACAGTTTCACCTGAGTCCACAAGGACTCAAAATGATTTAGAATTAAATTGAAAGTATTACAACCTAACATTATTAAGCACATACAATGAAGTCAAGAATTAAAAGCAGAAGGGACGTTACAGCCCAGCTGAGAGCTTATAAATAATACTGTAAAGGACATTAAACTTAGATGAGTCAGAACACAAAATGTTTAATTTGTTTCCAAAATAGAGCTCTTTGATAAATTTCTTACTTAATTTGTTCTTTTTCCCTCTTAAAGCCTATATCTGTCAAAGCAATGAAGAAAGATATTTACTAAGAACTGAAATGCAGGCATCATTTCACCCTCTATCATTACAATATACTGCTTTAATTTCCTTCATAAAATATATTTCCACTTGAATCAAAAGATAACAAGAATAGCTAAATCATTTCTATCTATAAAATTTTAAATCAAAATCATTATTTATATATTCCATTTCCTCTGCTAACTACATAAAAAAAAAAAAAAGTCCTCTGTCTGATTATAAATAATACAAAAGTACTATATGTTAATTTTAGTCATGTATATTAGAACTCCATGATTGGACTTGTATCTTATGGGGTTTGCTTAAGCGTTAAGCGTCGTGGGCTGCTGTGTGGGTGGGTGATGGTTTGTTTTTTTGTTTTTTGTTTTTTGTTTTTTTTTTTTTGTGGTTGGACTCGATGATCTCTGAGGTCCCTTCCAACCACCACAATTCTGTGATTCTGTGATTCTGTTAACTAAGAAAAACATAATTTGGCATTGTAGACAACAGTCATGAATGGTGCACATTGTATTAGTCAATAGCACTTGCTTTCCAGATTTGCAAAAGTTAGAAGAATTCTTGGCAGCACTTCCCAAGGCTAATTTCTGCCATCTTTAGTCTCATTTTTTAATAAATAAACAAATAAATAATAGAAATACTTTATACTTCACTGCCACCTTTCATCTGAACATATCAAAGCACTATGACGTGTAAATATACCAGTAACAGTAAAAAGTATTTCTTTATGTGTGCACGCATATTGGATATTTAATGTAAAAAAGATACCTGTGAAACAGAATAAAGTTTTCAGAGAAGTAAGAATTTTTTAATTAATAATAATGGCAAACCATAGAATGATGTTAATATTTATAATAATTCAAATTCTGGTCTGTATTTGGAAATTATTTGTAATTTTATTTGTATTTATATGCATCCTGTACACCAAATAGTCCTAGAGTGTCAAGAGAACTTGAACAATTAATTATAAATTATTAGTTTCAGCTATTTTCTCATTTTTCCTCATAATATCATTAATGACATTTCCAATAAAAGAATTTAAAATATCATACTAACAGAGATGCAGCAAGCAAAATTTGAAACCACAAATTATTGAATGAACATTAATTGACACTAATCTCTGTAAAAATTCTATTCACAACAAAAATAGTTCACAACTATTTGCATGACTGTCCAGCTACATGAAGTATGCTTCAATAACATAAACTGACAAAATGCCATGTTTGTTTTTTTTTTAATATTTACACTTGTAAAAAGATGGAAGAGAGAAAAGTCAGCCTTAATTTCAGCTTCTTATTTTCTGTTTTCACATCACTATAGAGATTATTCTTATTTTTCTTTTTCTATGAGTCAAGCTCCAAGTCTTCACATTAAGATTGTTTGCAACTCATTATGACAAACTCTTCAATTCTTACTTATGGGCAATAAATTCTCACCTTTTCACTTGATCCATCATTGAAAGACACACTGTTAAAATGAAGTTTCCTAGCTTCTTTATTCATTTAGCAAAGTGAACAAATACTTCAGGAAACTATCTGTTATGGCATATATGGAAGTTTTCAGACAATTATGGTTTCTCAGTAGTAAAACTTTTTGTTTCATTGGACTCTAGATTCATTTTGAAAAATTATAACATCATTAAGTTTTTTTTTTTCAAAAGGAAATGGAATCCTAGAGCAGATCCTTTTGCATGGCCCTTACAGTCTGATAGAAGACTTATTGAATTCTCTTCTACTGAGTGTAATGGGCTTTTAAATAATCCATTAGTGGAACGTTTCCCATAAACATTTTTTCCTAGTATGTATCATAAAAAGTTTTGCTTAAGCCTAAATGCCTTATTATTATTTTATTGTATATTGAAATTTGCAATAGTCTTCCTTTTGCCAGGGTTTTGTGGTTTGGTTTTTTTAAGTTCATTTACAAGTCAGGCTCTTGAGGACTAGTTTTGTCCTGAAAAATTCACTAATTTCAAGATAGGATTGATGCTAGGGAAAATCTAGTTCCTTTCTCAGACAGAAAAGGACTGTAGGTGGAGGTCAGAACAATTACAAGTTTAATGCAAGTATGTGATCTACTTCATTCACTTTTGCATCTGGAATGACTTAAGGAAATTGTAAATAATCATCAGCCTGTCAGTATGAGAAAAGTTTCAGGAGCTCCTCTAACCTAACAACCTAGCATAGCTGTAGTTAAAATGAAATTGAAATTTTTCAATGTTACAATTAGTAAAAAGTGGCTCTTTCCAGGTGAATAATTCTGATTATTTTTTTTTAGTAACTCAATGGTGTCCATGAAAATATAGGTATTTTCTGGAGTGCATCAAAGATCCTGCCATAAAGGTTATTCTGCTCTTCTACAGTCAGAAACTATTTTCTATAGGTTTACTTTTCCTCTCACACATGTGTAAGAGTGCACATATATGTAATTATTTAAAATAATGCTGTAGATGATGCACTGCACTAAAATCCCCCCAAAAATCCCATCCAATTCGAGATTTCTGCCTACAATGAACAGTTCATTTTGGAGAACAAACAAATATCATAACTTACAGTGGAATTCATAGGTTCAAAAAGTATTTTTTTCCTTCTTGCTTTTATTATTTTTTTTGAAATACGTGGAACTGAGTGTTTTCTCTTTCTGGTATATACACCTCTGTAACCATATTACCTATGCAACTTAGCCAGAGAATCTTAGTCTCTTAGGAATAAAGAATGAATCACTGTTTTTCTGTTTGAATGTTAAATTAAGACTAAATACCCATTTTAATGTATCTAAACTGAAGTTAAAAATAGATTGTGTCAACGGAAACAAAACATTGTTGATAGTTTCTTGATATTAAGGATCATATCGTGATCTATATGTACTATTTTATTCTGCCAGGCCTCGTTGTTACTTTTTTATTATTATTTTTGTCAATTTTTTGTTATATCTTTTTGTGATAAAGGTACTAACTAGTGCAGCATTGAGTTTTTTGTGTAACCATGAAGTAATTCAAAACTAACCTATTAAGTTCATAGATAGTAAAAAATCTTATGAGCTTTCTGTATAATTTAAATAACTTAAATGAAAGAGAAAATGTAAGATATTCAAAGAAGTATTCCTTTGGTGATCATAAAGAGCAAGAACATAAAAAGTAAAAGAATTCACCATCTCTATACAAGTAGAAAATATTGTTCGGCAAGAAATTAGAATTACTATATAGTCTTTTAAAAAACATTGAAAATTTTCTAGTAAGTTGTCAATAGAAAACTGAATTATTAGATTGCTAAATAGAATGGGCTGTGAATTATTTCCTTTCATCATATTTTACAGTTGGATGATGCAAAAAAGAGTTTTCAGTAATGAAGTTGTTGTTCAATACTGAAAGTACGTAAGTTCTTTAGCCTATATGCATTTCAATATAGCTCTGAAAAGCTGGAGAATATTATAGCCCTTGGACACCAAGTCACTTACAGCAAACAATACTAATTATATATCAGACTGTCACAGATTTATAAAGCACTGGGGAAAACTAGGCTGAGGCAAAGAAGAGTTAAAAAGAAAATAAAGTAGGAAAAGTAAAGCCACACTGTCTTTAATAACATCATCATCAGAATGAGAGCTTGAACCAACATGTTTCATTTGGAGGTGTGCAGATAATCTGACTGATTGAAGACAGACTCTCATCAGAATGGTCCAAAGGCCTGTCAATTAACTAATTATGCCAGATCTTGACCATATTTCTGTTTACTGCCATCAACAGTTTTAGCCAAATGAAAGCTAATACCTTGTTGTACACTGTTCTCATGTGTAATCAGCTTGTGTGATATTTCCTGTCATCAACGTAGAATCATATAATGTTAGAATGGTTTGGGTTGGAAGGAAACTTTGGAAGATTGGAAGGTCATTTAGTTCAACCCCCCCTGCAATGAACACAGATATCTTCAACTAGATTGGTTTGCTCAGAGCTCTGTCCAACCTGACCTTGAATGTTTCCAGGGATAGCACATGTACCACCTCTCTGGGTAAACTGTTCCAATGTTTCGCCACACTTACTGTAAAAAATTTCTTCCTGACCCATAGTCTAATTCTTCCCTCTTTTAGTTTAAAGATATTATCCCTTGTCCTATCACAACAGGGCGTCTTAAATATTTCCAATACTTTTTTTTTGTCCAAGAAATCTCCTTTGTTCACCTCATATTATTGCATGTTAAGTATTAGCTGTAAATGGGTTAAAACAGTGATGTATTTCTTACAGCACTCTGTTCCAATACATCTGAAAGCACATCAGATATGGCAGGCTATGTGGCATGGAAAGTTGAAAGTCTATTCAGTGTTAATATCTATATTAAAAGCATTGACAACAGAAAAGATTTTTTATAACACAATAAGTATCTTTAATTTAGAAAGACAAATAAATACAGAAATACCAGGGGTAAGAACCTTGCAGGGTGTTATTTTCAGCAAACTTTAATTCAATTAAATTATATGTTATCTTGCTATTTATATTTGTTTTAACGTAGTTATGCAGTGTTTAAACAAATCTTCTTTTCCTTCCTTGTCCTTTCTTTGTTGGTTTCCTCAGTTGTTTCACCATATGTGACTTTTGTCTCTTGATACCATGTTAATGTTTGCTTCAGAGGCTTAAAGTTACTCTCTCATGCAGATTGTTTCCCACCTTCTGTGTCTCTATTCCTTCTCTCCAAACTGCTATAAACAAAATCTCAAATGTTTCATGGCTAGAGATATTCAATCTTTGGTATTGACATAATTAAAAGACCCAATTATGGTCAAAATTATGAAATAACTTATTAATTAGTTGTTCCCACTGATATCAGCAGGATTTCCCTGAGGAAAAAAGGCATTAGTCTTTAGAAAGTGTCTTCTATTAACTATATTATTCAAATGTTAAAAGTACAGAATTTTTGAATCAACATATATTTTCATTAAATGAAATGCTAATTTTCATTAGAGACAATTTAATTTAGACCATGGCAAGAAACAGATAATTATTTTCAAAGTTAACAATTTTTTTCTCTACAAGCTTTCCTCTCTTAACTTTGAATTTTACAATTATCTTTACTTAAAGCCCAGTGATGCTGTAAACAGTGTTATTTTGGTAGTATTAATCTTTCTAGAAGGGATTCTTTTTTTGTGTTTTCTCTTCAAAATGCAATAACTTCTGTGCTAATATCTTAATGAAAAACAAAATGTCAATACAACGGATTTACTGAAAAGACAACCTGTCTCCTATGTTGATATTATGATATATAGTAATTTAAGTGCTTAAAACGTGGTGATGGACTAAACATCATATGGGCTACACAAGAGATCTTTTTCACCTGTAAGGCCTAAATATGCTTCTGCATATTTGTAGTTGTTACAACTTAGTAGTTGTGTTAGAGAAATCTTATAACTATCTAGAAAGGACACCTTCAAGAAATAATAAGGTGACTTGCATCTCTCCTGTTCATATTGTTAGGTATATAAACACAGACCTTAATGTTTTGACTTTGTATTCAATAACAGATAATGTCAGAAATCTTATATTCTCACTGTCTTTTTGCCTATCTTCTTCTGGCTTTTACCCTCAGAAGGTCTATTTAAACCCTCACTCTGAAAACCCTAGCCTCCTATCTTCCGGCCTCCACAGTTTCAAAAAAGCAACAACAATTATTGAAAAAACCACAACAAATCACATTCTGAAGAGCTCGGCTACCCAGGCAATCTGCATAATATTCCCAATCTATCAGAAAGTTATTTATTCACAGCTGCATATGTTGTTTCAGTAGCATTTGGCTACTAACAAACTGAGTCATATCAAATTCAGATTGTCTGCTCAAATCTGAGCCTTCAGAAATCCATCTGCCTACACTTGCTGGTGTAAATTATATGGGAAGATATTTGTGTCAGCCACTGCCACAAGACCAATAAATAACATTAAAGTTCAGAGTTTTTCACCCACCACTTTTTCTGATAATTCCAGCAAGTAAATCTGTGAAAAAAAATTCACTCTATATAGGGATCAGTATTCAAGTGATAGTATGAAGGCAATTAGAATACTACAAATGAAAGCTTAATTGTTGAAAGTACATGTTACTATACATGAGAGAGTAAAAAGTATCCTATCAACAACTGCATGAAAAAAAAATCAAAAAGCTTAAAGCTGTTTTTCAGAAAAGACTGAGTGTTCTGCATAGAGAGATTAATTTTGTGTTCAAATGACATGGTCTAAACACAAATAATGTCTGTTTGTCAGATATGTATCTCCAGAATACTTAATTCATATGGAAATATTGCAGTTATCCACACTTTGTGCTTTAATTTGTTAAAAGATGAGCAAATCATATTTAATCATTCTACAAATTCTTTTTCCTCTTCTTATTGGAAAGAAAAGCAGACTCTGAGGGGTGAAAAAAAAAAAATCTTGCAAAATATGAAAACTGTGCATAAACATTTTCCTTGTTAAACATTCACTTTCAAATATTACTAGCTTTCTTCACAATGGGGTAAGGAGAACTTTTACCAAAGTGAAATGAAGCAAAAGCATGCCAGCACGGAAAATATATTACTCCTTCCCCTCTTACTGTCAAAATGCTTCTGACTACTTGACTGAAATTAAAAAATTATTAGATGATGCACTTGCAACAAATCCAAAAGTACATTTCATGCAGGCCAGGGAATATAGAAAAGAAGTTACACAAGCAAAACAGTAATTATTAGGTCAAGGGTAGTAGGCACAGCTTTCAACAACAGTTTCTTCAGAGTCAATCCAGAATTTCAAAGGACCAATTCAGCAATTACATATTTACACCAAAATGGTGTACTTCAGAGTTTCAAGATAATAAAAATTGGATTCCAGTATGAAAATATAGTCTGCTCATCTTTTAAATCAAATAAACAAGGTGAATCAATATGAAGATGCAAACATAAGCTTTGTGTATTTTAACTGGCAATCTAGCTTGCTTCCGATAGAATCTCAAAAATCTGAAAAGTTTGAAACAAAGGAAAAATGTTTCAAGGCAAGTCAAAGTTCTGTGATGCTTTATTAGTTCGTAAGATTCAAGAGGGGGATGCACTGTTACTGTCCAAAGAAGCCTGAAGGAATCAGGTGAAAAACAAAATAAAGTACAAAGCTGATTTGAACATCTGCCACTCCTTCATCTCTAGCTGGATCTTCATGATGACCTATAATGTCACATGATCACCCTGTTGTTTGTACACTGTACTTTTGCTTCTCCTTACCATTTATGTCAATTTAGCCCTCCTAAAGATACAGCAGTAAAACCCTATTGCTTCTTATGACTGTCTTATTTCTTTCCTTTAAATGAACTTTTCTTTCTGTACAATTCTATTTTTCTGCATTTATTTTCCATTACTTAAAGAAGGAGAAATATTTTCTGTGTATAACATCATTAAACTTATGTGGACTCCCTCTCAGATTTTTATTACCTCCATCAGATGGTCATCAGAAATGAGAGATCAGGGAAACTGTTACTTTAGCTGATGCTCTGACAATAGTAGATTAAGTGTGTATAAATCAATTGCTCTCTGTCAAATGCCCATGACACTGCCATCTACAAAGCTTTTACTGATAATTTTGTGACCTCAAAATGGACCAAATAACTTCATAATGCCTTTACTCAGATTTAATAAAGGTAGCCAGGTTTTTATCTGAAAGACCACCTGCTGGCTTCTTGGAAAATTCGAGGACATTGTTCTTCATTTCACCATCAGATGTGAAGTCTTATCTTTTATATGTATACGGAGGCCACTGAAAAACGTAATGACCAAAAGTTCACTTTCCGTGGCTCAGCTGAATAAAGTTCTACATATATCTCATCTGACCAAATTAAAAGAGAATCACTGAATGCAAAATAAGACCTTTATGCAAGGAGATGGATAACAGCTTTCAGAAATTTATCCGAGTGCATGGACAGGGTAGGAAGCAACATGGAGGACAAAATATAACTCATTTGAATATAAGGGATTTTCAAAAGTAGTCTCACCAAAGCTATTGCTACTCTTTCAAGCATTAGTAATATTTTTTGTCAAGGCCAATGCTTGTTACCGCGGCCAAGGTAACAGGGCCTTTTTCAGAGGACAAAAAGGGCATAATTGTTTCAGGTATATCTGACTTCACCTAGTCACAAATCTGTAACTAAACACAGTCAGGAATAGTTGGAGAAGATCAAGGTCATGTGTCTACAGTGCTCAACTACACTGAGGGAGATGAATGGGGAATTTCCTATATCTAATGTGATTGCTTTGAGCACTGGACTAAAGAACAAAAACTAGGTTTTTAGAATTATATAGAAATTTTTAGAATTACTGAAAACTTTACAATATTTAGAGTTACCTAGAAACATTAAGTCATACAAGGTTGAACAATGTTAAACACAGCTTCCAAAATTCATCTCCTTCCTTACTTTGTGAGCATATTTCACTGGTACATTTGAGTGTGAAATACAGTTCTTTGCCTCAGTAGAGAGGGTTTTTTTAAAGTATCTTTTACTAAGCTGTGTATTCAATAAAAACCACAACAATTTTTATTAAGCTTAATGGGATATAATTAAAATTTGATATATTTATAATAATTCTATATAATTAGAAAGCCCTGAAGTACCTAATATCTTCCAAACTTCAGCCCCGTTTCATTTTTTTTTTTCTAGGAATTGTCTTCCAACTCTTTCTAGCCTGATAATTCTTCAAGTGATATAAACATCAACATTTTACTATGGGAATTCTTTCCTTTTCCTCACTCCAATGTAATTGGATAAAATAGATTTTGGGGCTTAGATGGAAAATGTGGAAAATTCAGAATGAAATGAAGAATATATTAAGAGTATTTGGAAGTATTGGAAATTTTCAAAGTTAAGTTCAATGGAGTTCTCAACAATCTGACCTAGTGAAACATGTGCAACCCCATGGCAAGGGTGGAGGTTGGATTGGAGAATCTCTGAAGGTCCTTTCCAATTCAAACCATTCTGTGATTCTAGTATTTCTAAACATTATATTCCATTTCAACATAATTTAGTGTCAGTACAGAAACATAGCTACATTACTGAATCAGAGTTGCTATTGCCATCAGGGGAAAATTCCAAATCATAATTAAAAATTCTGAAACTTGGAAGTTTTTCAGTACCAGAATTAAAATGGTTTGGATGGTCAACGGGAAACTATTTATTGTATGACGTAGACAGAAAAACTTAAAAATTCTCTAACTTGACAATATTGTAGTTTTTTTTTCCCAACAGTCTAGTTCTTTGTCCAGAGCTGCACCTAGTAATTCTATCTATATGTGATTGCACATTTCTGTACATGAGATTTTTGTTAGGGTTCTTTTAATTAGACTTTATGTCTGTGACTGTATGGCCTAGAAACTGTATGGCTTGATGACTGTATTGCAGTCAAAGGTTTCCACAGCTGTGTTAGTCGCCTATGTATTTATTGTTTTCATTTTGGTATGATTGCCTAGGGCAATCTTTAAATAAGAGCTATTGTTTTTCTGCATAGGTGCGTTAACAGTAGGACATCCATATCATAACTTGGTAGCTGGCAACAGAAAAAGATTCATACATCTGTAGAAATCTACAACACCACTTCAGAATTTAGAATACAGAAAAATACAAGGACCCTGTAAGCCAGACCCAGTAATTTCTTTATGGATGTGATTCCATCACAGTTATTTCTGTTTGTACTTTCTTTCACCTATAAATTATCTAATTGTTATTGTTAACCAAGACATTTAATTGTGTTATAACTTTATAATTTTAAGGTTTTTCTTAAATAAATTGGTGGACTCTCAACTGTATGAAAAGTAAGCAGAATCATATTGACCAATGAGAATATTTTGTTTTTTTTCCTTGTTCACCACTTACCATACACATAAACTGGTGTTCACCACACCAGCTTTACTAAGTTTACGAGTGCTTATAAATGCTTTAACAATTACGGATTTCCTCCTTGTCAGTAAGAAGCTTAAAACTCCAAGGAACTTGAGTTTATAACAGAAAAATACAAACACAACTGATTGTTTAAATAAAAAGCTAAGCTATGCATTTGTTTTTTTTTCAGGGATACATTACTTCTTTATTTTTTCTAAACTCCTCTCTATATGCTATCTTGTTTATATTTTCCAATCACTTTCTTAAAACTGTTTCCACTGATCACACCTGTGTGTCTTTTCAACAGGCTGAGATGAAGATTATAATGTCTGTTTCAATGGTAATTCAGCAGCCTCCTAAAGAACATTCTTGAGGTGCACCAGAATTTGTAAAATTTACTCTCCTTTTTGCTTAAGTGCTATATAATTATCAACAAATAGACTTACTGCTGGTCCTACTGCCCTGCATTGTGGAGAATGATAGGGATATTTTATTTACTTCAGTTAGAGCATTTACATGAGTAACATGTAATATTAGAATAAAACTTATGTGACTCAATAATTTTACTGCTCCTGGTAGGATTAGTTTAACTGCAGTTTGACTAATTATGTCAATTTTACTGTGCTAGCTTGTTATTTGCCTAGCTTAAATTTCATACTTACTACTTGTGGAAATGTTATTAGGCCTATTTTACCTGTAAATGAGCAGAAGGTCAGAGAGTATTAGCAATTTTCCTAAGGTTAAACAACTCTCAGTACTACACAGTTCAGCAAAACAAAGAAAGTTTACCTATCATTCTGTTTTCTTACCCAAATCATACCTTAACTATAATAGGAGACATTAATTTAATTTAATTCTTAACAGATATTGGTAAGCATGGGCACTGATGAGGATATCGGAAGTCAGTAATTTAATTTCTCTTTCTCTATTTGTCTCATCTCTCTTCTACCAGATGCTTTTCTACTTTTAAGATGTGTTGTAAGATTCTTAATTATAGTTAATTAATAATTAATAATCTATTATATATTTTATTCTATATTAATTTTAGTCTATATTAACAATTATTAATTAGTTATTATTAATTACAGGTGACAGTTTTGATATCGCACTTTGGAAGACAGTTAGTCTACTGCTTCACTCTATGCCTGAGGGACAGGATGTCAGTCAGAGGGACCTGGACAAGCTTGAGACGTGGACATGCACCTGTGTCAGGGCAACCCCCACTGTCAACACAGGCTGAGGGATGAAGGGATTGAGAGCAGCACTGTGGAGAAGAACTTGGTGGGGGAAGTGTGGACAAGAATCTGGACATAAGACATGATGTGCACTCATAACCCAGAAAACCAAAAGGATCACCAAAAGGAGTGTAGCCAGAACTTTGAGGGAGTTGTTTTTATCCCTCTACTCCACTCTGGTGACCCCACCTGGGGTACTGCATTCAACTCTGGAGTCCTCTGCACAGTAAAACATAGACCTGTTGGAGCAGGTACAGGGGAGGGCCACAAAAAATGATCAGAGGGATGGAGAAAAGCCTGTGAAGAAAGCCTGAGAGAGCTGGGGTTGTTAAGCCTGGAGAAGAGAAGACTCCAAATAGAACTTATTTCAGTATTAAAAGAAGGTCTGTAAGAAAGACTTTTTAGCAGGACGAGGTCAAGGGATAATGGTTTTAAACTAAAAGAGGGTCAATTTAGGCTCTGAGCAGCCTGATCTAGTTAAGATGACCCTGCTCACTGCGGGGTGAGTTGGACTATATGACCAACCTGAACTGTGATATGATTCTAACTTCATAAATCAACTCTTCACCCTAAGGACAGGGAAAGAGTTTGATAAGGAGAGATTAGGCAAAGTATGTAAATTTTGGCTGGCAAATGGATGTAAGCATCTGGATATTTTCTTGATCTTATCTCAGTGCCAAAGCAATTCTAGCCCAACAAAACTGTACAAGTATTAAACTAAAATAAGGCTATGATGAGTCAGCCATTTTTCCAGACCTTGTACCAATGAAATGTGTGTCAGCAACAGAAAAATTTCATGTTTTAGAATTTCTAAAGTAATTTGGGAGAAAGTGCTGATTTGTTTCATTATCAGGCTTTGAGGAACATTCTGTGATGTTACTGGTGAACATCAATTATTTAATCTGGGATGGGAAACTATTGAGAGGAAAATGTTTAATGATCTTGCCAAAACCAAAAAAAAATCCTGAAGTATGGTCTCGAGCATGGTAAGTGGAACATGACGTCAATATATAAGGATACAAAACCTAAGTTCACCAGATTCTAGACTTTCATTTAAGGCAAAAGGAAAAGAAAAAGACTTGTATGAGACAGGACTTTATTTGGTTCCACAAGCATTGGCAGAAGTCAGCATTAAGGTTTCTGGCCACAGAAAATTTCAGATTTTTGGTTCAATAGGGTCACATGCCACTTTCAGGAAGGGGGTGAGACACTAATTCGTAAATCCTCAATGGCATAGAATCAGGTGAGATAAATCTCAAGGTCCATATACAAACATTTATTAGTATCCCAAAATGATTAGTATAGGTCTTAACATGTCCATGATAATTGGTTCAGTATATAACAGATTATGGAAAGCAGTGAGGTATTCATTATACTTATAAAACAACTTATTACAAACGGTACTTAAGGTTGTTACTTACCAACTCTAACCATTACTTAACAACTCTAAGAGAAAAGACAACCAAATGATAGAGAAAGGAAAAGACATAAAAAAAGGACAGATATAAAGAGATCACCAGTCCTGCTTCCAGTGTTTTTTTCAGGAGATCTTCCCAGGCATGATCTTCATCTTTCTTGGAAAAATCTTCCCAGGCACGGTCTTCTTTCCTGGGAAAGATCTTTCCAGGTACCATCTTCTTTCTAGGGAAAAATCACAGAATCATAGAATGGTTCACATCAGAAGGGACCTTAAATGTGATCAAGTTCCAACCCCCCCTGACATGGGCAGGGACACCTGCCACTAGAATAAGTTGCTTAATGCCCCATCCAGCCTAGTCTTGAATAACTCCAGGGATGGGGCTTCCACAACTTCTCAGGGCAACCTGTTCCAGTGGCTCACAACCCTCACAGTGAAGAATTTCTTTCAAATATGTATTCTAAATCTCCTCTCAGATTAAAACCACTACCTCTTATACTATCACTACACTCCATCATAAAGAGTCCCTCCCCATCTTTCCTGTAGCCCCCCTTTAGGTATTGAAAGGCTGCTTGTAAAGTCTTGATGGAGCTTTCTCTTCTCAAGGCTGAATGACCCCAACTCTCTCAATCTGTCCTCATAGCATAGGTGCTCCAGCCCTCTGATTATCTTTGTGGCCTTCTACTGGACCTGTTCCAACAGGTCCATGTCCTTCCTGTGCTGAGGACTCCAGAGCTGTGGAATGCAGTACTCCAGGCGTGGTCTCACCAGAGAGGAGTAAAGGTGTAGAATGACCTCCTTTAACCTGCTGGCCTACACTCCTTTTGATGCAGCCAAGTATGCAGTTGGGTCTTTGGACTGTCAGTGCACATTGCTAGTCCATGTTGAGCTTCTCGTCCACCAGAACCCCCAGGTCCTTCTCCTCAGAGCTGCTTTTAATCCATTCTCTGCCCATTCTGTATTTGTGCCTGGGATTGTCATGACCCAGATGCAGGACCTTGCACTTGGCCGGGTTAAACTTCAGGAGGATACACAGGACCATCTCTCAAGGCTGTCCGGGTCCCTCTGGAGCCCTTCCCTCCAGCATGTTTACCAGACCACACAGCTTGGTGTCATCGGCAAACTTGCTGAGGGTGCACTCAATCCCATTGTCCATGTCTCCAACAAAGATATTGAGCACTGGTCCCACTGAGAATCGCTGACCCCTGAGGAATGCCGTTTGTCACTGGTTTCCATTTTGACATTGAACCATTGACCACAAGCTTTTGAGTGCAGCCACCTAGCCTGTTCCTGATCCACCAAGTGGTCTACCCATCAAATTCATGTCTCTCTCCAATTTAGAGACCAGGATGTCATGCAGGACAGTATTACACACTTTGTGTAAGTCCAGGTAGATGATGTCTTTTGCTCTCCCCTTAATCTACAAATGCTCTAGCACCATCGTAGGCCACCAAATTTGTCAGGCATGACTTGCCCTTTTTGAAGGCTGTCACCAAACACCTCTTCATTTTCCACATGCCTTATCAGAGGTTCAAGGAGGATCTGCTCAATGATCTTGCCAAGCACAGAGGTGAGACTGACTGGCCTGTAGTTCCCCGGGTCTTCCTCTTTACTTTTTTTTTTTTTTTTGAAAATGGGGGTTATGTTTCCCCTTTTCCAGAAAGCAGGAACTTCACCAGACTGCCAAAATTTTGAAAATATAATGGAAATTGGCTTAGCAGGTTCATCCATTATCTCCATCAGGACCCCTGGATGGATTTCTTCAGGTGCCATGGACTTATGTACTTTCAGATTTCTTAGAAGATCTTGAACCCCCTCTTCTCCTACAGTATGTTTCTTCATTCTCATAGCCTGGTTTTGCCTGGTTCTTCAATTTGTGAGGTGCAAGAAGAGGGGTTGGTACTGAAGAGTGAGGCAAAAAAGTTTATAAGAACCTCAGCCTTCTTCTCATCTGTTGTTACCAGTTTATGTTTTTTGCTGATTGGGGAGGATACACTTTCTTTAACCTTCCTTTTCTGGTTGACATACATACCTGTAGGAGCCCTTCTTGTTATTCTTAGAATTCCTTGCCAGATTCAGCTCCAGATGCTCCTTGGCCTTCCTGACTTTGTCACTACATAACTGGGCAACATCCTGGTACTCTTCCCAAGATACCGCATTCTGCTTGAACTGTCTGTGCAGTTTCTTCTTGGCTTTTAGTTTAACCAGCAGGTCCTGACTCAGCCCTACTGGTCTCTTCCCTTTCTTGCTTGATTTCTTACATCTCAGGACCAAGAGCTCTTGTGCTCTATGGAAAGTGTCCTTAAAGATCTGCCAGCTCTGTTCTTCCCCATCATCCCTGAGGACCATTTCCCAGGGGGTCCTTTTGACTAACTCCTTGAAGACCTGGAGGTTTGCTTTCCTAAATTTCAGGGTTCTGAGTACTCTCCTTGTCTGACACATATACCTTAGGACTCTGAACTCCAACAGGGCATGATTGCTGCAGCCCAGGTTGCCTCCAATCTTGACATCCCTGATGAGCTCACTTGCATTGGTGACTATCAGGTCCAGTATCACATCCCCTCGGGTAGGGCTGTCTATTTCATGCCTTAGGAAATTATCATTCAGGCACTCCAGGACCACCTAGATTGTCTACAGCTTGCCATGTTGCTTTTCCAGCTGATGTCAGGGTGGTTGAAATCCCCAACAGGATGAGGGCCTTCAATCATGAGGCCTCTTGTGGCTGAAGTAAAACTGCTTCATCAGTAGGCTCCCCTTGATCAGGCAGCCTGCAGTAGACACCAACCAGAAGGTACCTCTCAGTCTCTAATTCCTACCCTTTAGCTTTTGGCTTCTGCTTGGCTTCTGCTTGGTCCATAAAAGCTTCTGCTTTAGGGACGGCTCTTCACACTCTATCCATTCCTTAACATAGAGAGCAACACCCCTTCCCCTCCTTCCTTGTCTGTCCCTTCTGAACAGCTTGTAGCCATGAATAACTACATTCCAGTCATAGGATTCATCCCACCAGGTTTCAGTATTGGCTACTATGTCATAGTAGCCATTCTTCCCAGTTTTACTTCTTGGAAAATCTTCCCAGGCATGATCTTCTTCTTCATTGTCTATCCATTTTCCCCTTTTATGTTTGCTGAATTATCACTGTCGATCCCCCTTGCCAAGGACAGCCTTGTTTCAGGTTTCTCTCTTGTCTCAGGTGACATGTAGCACAATTTGGGTGGCAAGGTGAGTGCTATAGTCGTACTTGTTTATCATGATCTCTATATTCTTCATTAGCATATGCAGGAGTATGTGCTTTCATATATATTTCATGGGTAATGAAGGAAAGTTTGGACAAAATGGCCATGAGTACAGAACTGATAGACTCATCGCACAAGTGACAGAGCGATCTTGTGTTCACAAAACAGTCCTCCCACTGCTTTTTAGGTACCAGTGAGTCTTATCAATCCTTTGAACATCACTTCTGCATGATTTTTTTTTCCTTGTGAGTGTTGGAGGCATTCCATTGAAGACTTGGAGTGCCTTCTCCCCCTCATCAGGGAATTTAAGGCCAACTCTTACAAATCTCTTATAAATTCATGCTCACTGCAAATGTTACAGATTCAAATACTGATTCTCTGTGGTTTTGGCAAGAGAAGCACATATTCATACTTTTATTTCTGTCAAATTTTGTTTCATGGACCAGAATCCACATTTATGTTGAGTTCTATAAACTCTCCCCTCTAACCAATATTTAAGGGCAATAAAATATTT
This sequence comes from Gallinago undulata, assembly GCA_026546715.1. NCBI lineage: Eukaryota > Metazoa > Chordata > Aves > Charadriiformes > Scolopacidae > Gallinago > Gallinago undulata. The sequence goes on from JAOTQQ010000019.1 coordinate 45,895,130, forward strand.
GAAGGTTTATTACCCCTTTTTTTCAGAGAAGTGAAACCAACAAAGACTCAGAAGTGATGGTGTAGCCCCTGATAACAGAATCCCATAAAAAGAGTTAAAAAGACACTCTTTCTATGGGGAATCTAATTCACAGAAAAAAAGGTCAAGAACTGATTGAAAGTCATCTGAGAGGAGAACAAAGGGCTGAACAATTTATCAAAGGCTGCCTTTTTCATACAACCTAAGATACCAAACAGGAAATTAGGAAGTGCAGTGTAAAAGAAATCATGCCTTTGTGTTATTAAGGGGAAAGGGACATGCAGGTCAAGCGTAGAAGGGCCTTTTATTCAGAAACTGACTGCAAGCAATGCAGGAATAACAACTGTCAAATTGACATTCCTGTGACTGGTGATCCAGCTGAGGATTTTGATCCACTTATATATCTTTCTCAAGTGTCAAGACTTTTATCTTAGATGATGGTCTACAGTTAAAAAAGGAATTATTGATATATTACACGTCTCTCCTGAGAAGAAACTATGAATCTTGTCAGACAGTATTGCATGTGAACCTATTTCATGAGTTGCACTTGAATGAAGGATTAGGAGAACTTCCTTTTCACTTGAAATTCTCTTTATGAAGAGAGTAAGTTATCAAGCATTTGGAAGCTTGTTCTGGAGCTGTGTCAGCATTGCAGAGTGCATTTTGAGTCAGCAAAAATAGTTATTTCTTTCTTATTTTTCAGCACCTAACTGGTAGGAGTTTGAATGTACACAAAGCACTATTTCCTACTCAGAACACTTTCTAAGTCTTTAGTTTTTGTGCATTATGACTCGCAACCTTCTCCACCCTGTCTTCCTCCAAAAATGTGTCAAAGAAAATAATAGTTCCACAAATATAGGCTACAAAAGTATCTAAAGCACATTCCACAGTTTTGGATTTAAAATATACAGTGTGAGATGAACAATGCAAAAATGTCTCAGAATCGTGGAAACTCAGGTCTGAACAGACGTGCTTATCAATCATGGGGGTCAGTTACTATCTACCAGTGAAGTGCTCCATCCACCTGTCAACATTAACAGTCGAAAAAGTGAACCAGAATTATGTGACCAAAACCTCTACTTGAAGGTGGTTCTTTTAAATACTTCTGATTTTGTGTGTAACAACACAAATAGCAGTGTCTTCTTATGCTGGATTAAATGCCAGTATTTTTTTCATGCAGAGTTTCACATTCATATTATTTTCCTTATTGCTAGTAATTGAATTATAGTAGTCGTAGAGTGTTATAACTGAAAAATGGACTGCATTGTACATACACATTGGGTTATACAGAAAAGACAAGTTCCTATATCAATTAAATTACAATCTAAATGAGCAAGGGTCGGGAGTACCTTGAGGAAAATACATTACCAAAAAACAAACAAACAAAAAACCCAAAACCAACAAAACCAACCAACCAAAAAAATAAAAAAAAAAGCGAACAAACAAACAATCAAAACCCAACAATATTGGTAACAATATTTTATTACCATGTAGTTCAAAACATTAGTAGACTACCATTTATATTATGCAGGATTTCACTAAAGAAACTAATACATTCCTAATGAAGAAAAGACTAAATGTACGAGACATTGGTAAGTTTCAATTCCAAGTTTGGTGGTTGGATAGCACAGCTGATCTAGATTGATCTGGATTCTTTTCATGGAAATTCTGAACAGATAAAATTGTAGAAGAGATTGACAAAAGCATTTAAGCTATATTCCTGACCATGAGCAGTCAGAACCACCAAGAAGCAGTAAAGAAGCAATAATATAAGTGAAGAAGTAGCTGAGTTCATTCTTCATGTAACTGTTGTCTCCATAAAAAAAGAATATGTTAGTTATTAATACGAAACAAACATCTGTGTGTGAATACATGCTGTTGGGAAAATATGTGATTATATTCTCACTACTGCTAGTAAAGGGGAAAGGCTCAAGCAGAAATGAACTTATTCAGCAGGTCAACACCTGCATACATGGTTTATGTCAAACGGAGGACTTGTGCTTCTATTACCTCTGGACATGCTTTGATGAGTGAGGACTGCTGACCAAGCCAGGAAAAAATATCTTAACAAACAGACTTGCCAGCTGGGTGAGGAGGGTTTTAAACTAGGTATGCCCTGGAAGAATTACCATAACCTGAATACAACTGAAGGCAAACGTAGATGAGACACATTTGATGGACAGCAGACAGAGCAGGGTGCCACATTGCCTCTGTAAAAGCAACACACCTCAAACATATATACACAAATGCACATGACCTGGGCTTCACACAGGAGGAATTAGAAATTCATGCACAGCTGCAGATCTAATGCCTTACTGGGATTACTAGGATTACTGAGACATGGCAGAATAAATCTTATGGCTGGAGACATACGGAGTTTTTAGGAAAGACAGGGTGGGCAAGCATGAAGGAAAGGCTTGACTAGATAGCCACTGATGGTCCTTTCCCATTTGAATTTTGATCCTGTGATTTTTCACTCTGGACTACTGATAATTCTTTTGGCGTCTAAAAATCTTGTTTAGATAAGTGACATAAATATAGATCAATGCAAAACTATGTAATAGCTTTATAACAGAAATGTTTAAATTGTTATTAAACACAATAGAATGTGAATACTTCGGTGTGGAAACATGAAGGGCAGAGGTGGGGAATCGAAGAGTGGCATGTGTCAATTCCACCTAGCTCAGCAGGCCATCAAGATCACAACACATCTGCAAATAATTTGTAAATTTGTGGGGTTTTTCAGGTTGTGAAGACAAAGGACAGCCTAAAGCAAGAAACAAGCTATACCAAGACTACAACATAGATAGGATAGACTTAAGATTAATCCATTCTGAAGTCAAGAAGAGAAAGACAAAGAACAGACTTGGAGCTATAAAATACCCAAGTACAAGATGAAAGACCATAAGTCATTAAGAATAAAGGAAAAGGTATTATAATAAAAACATTTAAATCCATGTGACAAAAAATGGGTTAAAATTCAGTGCATAGTTTTTCTATGCACAGCTGCATAGAAGCTGTCATTAAAATTCTAGTGGAGTATATTAGTGAGAGTGGATACATGACATTATACATTGATAGATAAGTTTTAACATGGGAGAAGTCAAATTGTTTTGGAAAGATGGTGTCTTTGTGAATTAGCATTCTAACCTGCCTTGGGGTGATGATGACATAGGCAAAACAAAAATATAAGGATTAATGTCAATTCCAATGTAGTAGGAAGGGTGAATGAATCAGTGCGTATTAACTGAGGACCTGTACTAAGGGTAGATCTGACTGCTACAACTCAAAACCCTGCCTTAGAAGACTACAGTATTTTATATAGCTTTCAGAAGGAAAGGTACTGTACACATGGCTATTCCTTCAAGGCTGAAAATGGTCAAGTCCGATTTTAGGTTTAGATTTGACTCAATAGGTGAAGACTGTAATGATTATGGTTTTTTGCTAGTTCTAATGTGTTTTGACATGGGTTTTATGACTCGTTACTCAAGATTGCAAAAGTTTACCCAGTGATGAGCACAACATAAAAGAAAGATGCTTAATACAAAAGATTCCTACTACATTATAATACTGTAAACTATAGGACAAATGTATCTACACAACTAAACCTTGTCTTTCTAGTTCTTCATTCAACAAGGGAGCCATACAACAATTTCACTAGAATTGTGTAATTAGAAACACAATACATATACAGCATTAGTGTACTGTGTAACATGGGAATCTGAAGTGAATCAATAACATGAAATTTGGATGCATTAGGTATTGTTAGAAAATAAGGCACAAGCAAAGTTACTTGAGGGAGGGGGGATCATTTAAATGTGTCACAATTAATAAACACATCTGAAAATAAGGAAGAAGAAGAAGGGTGAACCACTATAGTTTCATTTTTTTTCCACCATTACCTTACTAAGATGAAAGGATAATCTTACCCTTTTAAGATTAAATCTTTCTATCATGCTGTTTGCTTCAAAGCTGCTTTTTTTCCATGCTTTTGTAAGTTTATTTTATTTTATTTTCAGTGGTTGCTGTTGTCTTTGCTATGGGCTTTGATTTCTTCACCTTTTTTGTGATTTCACTGAAATTGTTCTCAAACATTTTTACACAATGCATTAATACTACTAACATAAGACACTTGTCAACAGGTATGAGTGCTTTTAAAGGCTTAAGTGAAGATAGTTTTGACAATATCTGATATCTTGATATCTTGACAATATTCTGGATTTTGTAAACTTGATGATTAGGAAATATCATTATATTTGAGCATGGGTAAACTAGTACCCAGTAGGACACTTGTTCTTCTGCTTTGAATCTGTTTAGGACACAACATTGCTTAGTATCTGCAACATTTTGTCTTGACATTTCTAATGTAAATCGAACCAATTTAAAAACATATACCCGTGAGTTTTGAATCCTCCAAAGCTCCTGTAAGTCACCTGATTTAATATTGTGCTACTTTTTAAAAGATTCACATGTAGTGAGGTTATAAAGATCATAATAGTTCTTTGGGTTCTTTAATATTTTTCATATATCTTATAAAAACACCCAATTTCAGAAGAAAATAATTTTTAAGATGGATGTCAATAACACTTTGAGATTCAATATCAAAATTCAAATAAGAAGAAAACAAAAAAATATTGTGGAGCTAACAGCATGGTATTTTTTTCTGTAAGTACTAGAAAATTGTTATTAAAACTCATGGATAGTATATGGACACTTTCTATCTTTAATCATGGTATAAACATGAAATTGGACCTTGTGAATTATTCATGAAACTCAATTTGACAGGATTAAGTTTTCTTACCATCAAGCTATTGTACTAATTTTATTCTGAGCAGAAATGTTGCTTTTACTAAATTGCTAATTGCACAAGAAGAAAATGGGGCTTATAACATACCTTCTAATCCTGATAGACCGATAGGTTTAGGAAAATATGATATATGTTGTAAAGAGGCTGAAGAAAGCTCATATATTAGTTTTGCTTTCATTGAAAAGGATCCAAAATTTGAAAATGGAGGAAAAGGACAAAGAGCTTAGAATGTGGTTCTTGAGGGAACTGAGGAGAAACTAGACACTCTGTTTTTAAGCCATGTATAATGTAACAAGAGATTGAAAAGGACTTGGATTGCAGCCAGACTGACTAGCAGGCAGCATTTGATGTAATTAAAAATCATTTTCAAATGAAATACAACTTGAAGAGTACTTCCTAGAAAAATATCTCCTAGCATAATTCCTTCCATGGTACTAAGAAAAATAAAATCATCTGTCCCTTAAAACAGCTGAAACAGACCTTTTCATCACTTTTTTTGTAATATAAAAGCCTTTTGGGTGGATCAGAGGGGCTGTTCAAGAGGAAAGTGGTTGAAATTTTTAGGACAATTGGAGTGCTGCTTTTTTGTTTTCTCACTTTATGGCATAACTGGTTATTTTTTAATCCAGTATGTGGTGGTTCTTAAGGCTAGACTTAATTTAACTATAAATTCTAATAGTAAATCAGGGCAACATTGGTATCAGCAGAAATTGAGCAATGCTACACAATAATTTTTAAGTTACTGGAGTTTTACTGAATTTCTTTGAGCCACCATAACGTAAGTGTATAAATGACAAGGCACATTCATAAGAATAAGTAAAAAAACTAGGAAAACAGCACTCCTCTTCTAGAAGCATTAAAAAAAACAGGCATATTTAAATAAGCAGACCAAAGAAATAAAAAGGATTATGAGGAACTCAACACACAACACATTAAATTTATCCACTTTGGCAGTGCTTTCACTTCTAGGGTGAAGCCTTTAAGCATAAAATGCATTTCAGAAGTTATGACAAAAAATACTCTATCTTTAAGATACTTTTTTTCCTCAAGTGGCAAGAGAAACTTCAGGGTAGCCTTTCTCAATATAGGAGAGTAAGAGAACAAAACTTCCATAGAAAAATGTCATATTAAAACAATCTACAAATATATTTGAGACATTTAAAGAGCTAAAGTGTTGCTTTAAAGGCATATTAGACACAGCGAGGAGAAAATCCCTCCCTGTACAGAGCAACCAAAGCATGTGATTAGGTTAGAGCAAAAAGAGCTCCTGGCATGCAATCACTGCTCTGGAGCAGTGACTGAGGGCATGACCAGCATAAACCCCCTGCCTGAGATCCACAGTTGCCAGCATAGGAAGGGAGTATATAAAAAAGAGCAGCCTGAAGGCTGCAAAGACAAATCAACACCAAGAAACAGCATATGTGTGAGTAGACTTAGCACTCATACTCCACCATCTTGACATGCAGGATGTTGCAGTCTGGCTCTGGATTAATAACTAGATTCCTGCAATACTCTTTGCCACTCTTTTCTACCAAACTTGAAAGGAAACTAGCAGGCAGCTAATAGATTTTCCAGGAAATAGTATGCAATCCCGTATGCCTCAATAGATACTTTCCTAGATATTTTAAAACACTGTAAAAAAACTTAACTGTAAGGGCTCTGTTTGAGCTCACAATTTTCAAGAAATGCACTTTACAAAGTGTCTTAAACAGGAGTTTCAATAGTCAAGTTCTTGACGAGTCCAAGTTTGCAGAGTAATTTCTTTTGCCCCAGGTTTATTATTTAAATTATTATGCATCTATTTGATCACTTCAGCTTTTAAAATATCATCAGAAAGATTTGTCAGCAGTATTTTGTGAAGAGAAAAGAAGGAAGGGAATAGCATATCACTTGCCATATGACAGATTTAATTATATATGAAGACAGAAGATTTGTATATAGATTAGTATGCATGGTCCCACAGGTCAAGCTCATCTAAGGTCAGGTCCATGCATGTCTAGCCACTTTTCCTCTGAATACATAATACCATAGAGTGCAAGGATCCCAATCAACCCAGCTTTGTATAACCCCTTCGTGTTTATCATAAAGCTTTCTATATTGCTTATTCAGCATACTGCACAGATTTTGTAATGTATTCTTTATGAATCATAGAACCACAGAATGATACTGGGTTGGAAAGGACTTCTGGAGATCAACTAGTCCATCCCCCTCACCAAAGCAGGTCTACCTAGAGCACGTTGCACAGGAACTTGTCCAGGTGGGTTTTGAATGTCTTCAGCGAAGGAGAGTCCACCAATTCTCTGGGCAGCTTGTTTCAGTGCTCTACCACTATCACAGTAAAGAAGTTCCTTGTCATGTTTAGATGGAACTGCTTATAGAATCATAGAATTGTTTGAGTTGGAAGGGACTTTAAAGATCATCGAGTTCCAACCTCCCTGCCAGGGGCTGGGACTTCTCTCACTAGAGCAGATTGCTCAAAGCCCCATCCAGCCTGGCCTTGAACACCTCCAGGGATGGGACATCCACAACTTCCCTGGGCAACCTGTT
>JAOTQQ010000019.1:45909197-45921295 GCA_026546715.1 Gallinago undulata
CGGCGGTTAGCGCCCTGCTGAGTGCGAGTGGCTGCCACGTGGTCCTTTGTTGCCGTCTGAGGCTAAACCACGACAGCCTATAACAAGCTGTCATGGTTTAACTCCAGATCACAACTGGGACAACACAGCCTCACTCACTCACCTCAGCTCCCAGTAGGACAAAGGGAAGAGGGAGAAAAAGGAGGGAAAAAACTCCCGGGTTGAGATAAAACAATTTAATAGCACAGTAACAGAAGATTAATAATAATAGTAATAATAACAATAATGGCTAAAGAATATACAATAATATAATGCAATTTCTCATTGCATTTTGGGATCGATTGTCCCGCTCATACTGAGAAGCAATCTCAGATCTCTGCCCCCCAGCCAAACCCTATTTATATACTGAGTGTGATGTCTATGGTACGGAATATTCCTTTAGTCAACTTGTCCTGTTTATGCTTCCTCTCAGCTTCTATGGGAAGCTGAAAAGTCTTTGACATAACTTAAACCTTACTTAGCAACAACTACTAAAACAATATGTGCTATCAACATTACTCTCATACTAAATCCAAACCACAGGAACTACTGGGAAGAATATTAACTCTATCCCAGCTGAGACCAGGACACAAGGAAATAAGAGAAACTTAGACATGCTTTTGTTCCCGCACATTGTCACTGGTTAAAATATAATGAGCTTACAAGAGCCATAAGCAAAAGAAATTTCAAGTAATTTCTAGACAAGTAAAATAAAATCTGACTCTGGTCTCCAGTGAAAAATAACAAGAAGTGACCTGGGAGAGTGTCATAAGAATACTTATGAGTCTGCAGACTGCCCTAGTGATTGAATCTGCCTCCAGGCATGCACTTCTTCATGTACTTTCCATCACATCATTGATCATTTCCCTATTGGAACTAATGAATGTAACTTTCAAGATCTTCTGTTTATTATGGAGCCATTTAACTGCTTAGTTAGTTTAATAGCTTTCAATTGCATTTTGGAACCCGACTGCTTTCAGTTGCCATTAAACGCCCAAACAGGGCAAATAATTTAAGACATTTTTTTCTACTACCAGTAGAAAGTTGTATAATATATACTAAACATGATCAACATAAATGGATAAGCGTTAACAAAGTGTGATCACAGAAAATCAAAAAAAATTTAGAAATTTAAAAAACATTAACTTATATGATAAGAAAAAGTAAACTGCCAGAATTGTTGATGAATCAGCAAAGCAAAAAGCAAATAGCAGACAATATTTGGATTAGTAGGCGAGCTTATTTCTTAGTAGTTCAAAATATTTCACCAAAACCTGCCTTTCAAATTGAAACTTTTAAGAAAAAAATATATCCATCTAAAAACTACCTATTCTCATCCTCACAAAATTCAGCAGGGTGTGCTATCAATATGTGTCCTAATCAAAGAGTTTATGGCAAATGGCTCTTCTTAACTAGTATTATGAACAAATTCCTAGGGCTGGAATCTCAAAACTCAAAAGAACTGGACAATATAAAACAAAACATTAACAACTCTTTTATTGATTCTGCTTTGGATCAGTTTTATCTCTTCTGTGTATAAAATTCATAGCATTGATCATAAAAGTGTGCCCTTATTAAAGGGTTTTAATATTGAAGTAGCTCATATTTTAATTCTTAGAAATTCATAACACAGATCAGAAAACAAATTTATGCCCTTAAAAAATGTTTAAATATTGAAGTGGCTTCATTTTTTAATTCCTCAGATGATAGTAATTTCCTAACAGAATAAAGTAAATCCATAAAATAATATTTTTACATTTCCATTTTAAATATTTTTCCATATGTCCCATTATGTGACCACACACCAAAGAGAAAGACATAGATGGTAGAATCCTGAAGGACAGTGTTCAAGAGCTGTATTACCTCCTCTGAGTAGTGTGAACATATATTGGGCCGAAAAAACCCAAACTAAATAATGTCCCCAAGAATCATTGGTATCCTCAGCAGCTGTAAGAAAACAAAAGTGTCAAAGAAATATAAAAGAATTCATTCTAGGTTTCTATTAAATTCCCATTTGTTTCAAGTGAAGAGGCTCGAGGTTTGTATTTTTCTTGTCTACAAAACCAATGGCCCAGGCTTTATCAGACTTTACCAAATGATTCATAACTGTATCACTGAAACGTAGTTATGACTCCACAGAAAAGCATTTAAATGATTAACCCTTCAAATTTGGATTAAGTGGAGAAGTTCTTCCTCTTCAACTGCTACAGGTATATCTCTTATTACCAACTTTCTTGCTTATGTCTCTCTGTCGGTATGGTGTTGCCTTGGAAATTATTTTTTTGGGAGAGAGAAACAGGAGATTGATTTTTAGCCATTGAGAGCTTTTTCCTTTAATGTAAACTGCAAACTAAAACTTCCTGGATTAAATTAGTCATTATGTATTAATTTATATACAGCTGAAAAATATATATAAATTATATGTAGACAGAAACTATATAAATTATGATGTGTTTAATACTCAACCCAAATAACCATAGTGTAATTGGGTCTTACAAAGAGTTAGAATCATCTGTCATACTCTTAGAAACTTAATTATGCTATTTAATGTCTCCTGACGTTTTTAAGTAGCAGTAATCACACCTAGTGCATGCAGCATGCAGTTAAAACAGTATGACAAGTCCTAACCCATGATTGACTACAAGCATATTTGACTTGCTATGTCAGAGAGTAAATGCATGCTAACATCATAAAGGTCATAAAAATAGAATACAATTTACTCCACCAAGAGTAATATCTCCACTGCCATTGTTTACACTGCCATCTCTTGGAGTGGGAAGAAATTAATACATGGCTCTTACTCTCATTCAGCTGTAAGACACAGATGTTGCCTCAGTAATTATCATAACATTCATGATATTTTTGATATGTTGACATTTCCATTTTGGTATTTTGATATTTTGACATTTCCAAGTGGCTCAGAACATCTAATGGCCATCACTAATGTGTAACCAATATATACATCACTTTCCCTTCAAGGCTGTTCGCAGAAGCTCCAGCTGGATGACACTTGAAATAGCATACTTTCCAAGGAAGGAAGGTAATCAATAAACTTTTTTCTTTTCCTATTAAAGAAGTTTATTAAAAATCAGCAGAAACTCTTATGTATATGGGCACAATAAATATGAATACCTCTCAAAATCAAGGTGTTCTGAAATAAATCACCAGCTGTAAACAACTGTCACAACTACTATTAAGTAATGGACAGGGAAAGAGGCTTTATTAGCAGAGTTTAGTAAACAGCTATACAGTCATATACTGGTGAAACACATTTTTTATATTGTCATTCCCTGACTCTAAGCAGACTTGTACCCACTTAGAACAGGGTGGCAAACAGTGTCAAACGGAGATTGCAAGGTCCATAAGCAAACAGAACTGATGTTTTCTCTAACTTACTCTTGTACATGGGGGATACTCCTGACATCATTTTCTTTGAAAGGCATCATTGGCCACTGACATTTCAACAGGGAGTTGCAGATTCCACCAACCACTTCACCTCACCATCTACCAACCTCCTGCCCCCCTTTGGGAATTTGATGCAGATTTCACAGATTTGCAGGTTAAGCTTCTTTTCCAAAACGGGATTACTAACTGCCATATCACATGGAAGCTGAAATTGCCTTTCAATCTGCTACTAGACATATTGCACCACTGGATATATTTTATGAGCATTTCCTGCTTTTCCATCAGGTACTGATAAAGGTAGAAATGCAGATATGCATATATGCAGATATAAATGTAGATATAATTGCAGACATATGCAGATATAAATGATAGATCTATCATTTATATTAGACCAAATGAAATAAGGAAACTTCATGATAATATCATTTCCACAAATGAAAAAAAAACAAAGACATTGCTTACTTATATTTGAAAACACACTATGCCCTCTTTTCCACATGTAAACAGCTGAATCTTGGAAACTGGTTGATTGTTGTGTTTTGCCTTACTAGAAGTTATTCTCATTTTCTATCCTTTTGAAACACTGTCAGTTAAAGTTCCTGTTTATTTGTTCAGACTGACAATGTAAGTAGTGAAAACACTGCAAATTGACATAATATAAACAAATACTGGTATTTACAAGTGCCCTTAGAGCAAACATTAAGTTCTAACTAGGCAAATGTAATTTGTATATACATAGCTTGAGTTGCCATCCTTCTGGGAAAAAAGATTATTTCAATCAGTTTCCCAGTTCAGACAGTGTGCTTCAATAATGTGGCTACTCTGTTTTGCTGAGGATGGCACCAGCTGTTAATAATGAACTATTTGAATCAACATTTAATTTCTTCCTTCTTAAGTTTAAGATCAGCCTGACACAATAGGAGTGAAGGAAAAAATATTACTGTTGTATTTACTGGCACTTTACTCAAACGGAAAGCAGTGGCCAGATTGAAAATAATGGAACATTTTATTTAATATTCCTATGTTTCACACACATTTTGGATCTTTCAGTGTTCTTACTTCTACCACTTTTTGCTAAAAGCCCTGACTCTTACTCTCTTGAATTCAAAACCAGGATGAGAATAGCAATGTTCATCTGGAATTTGGATGGCTTGTTAGCTTTTTTACAGTCTAGCCACACATCTAGAACAAACATAAATCATATATCCCTTAAGCAGGTGTTATATGGGACCGTGGAGGAATACAGCCCCACTGTGCTAGGCACGGTATCAGCAACACTTGGCCAGAATTCTGCAAGCGTATCAAGCCTCTGTCAGCACAAACTGAAGATCTGCCAAACTATTGTGCCAGTTTGTTATATAGAGTAAACAAACATTTCATAACCTCAGTAGCATTTTCTTTCCACTCAATAATGCCGTATGTAAAAGTACTTACTGCAGAATTAGCATCAGCAGATTTTCAGCTTGTTTTATTTATAGAAGGCCTAGGGCTTCCTTTTATAAAAGGAAGGCTAGTCTGGATTTTAAAGTGGAGTAAAGCAGTGTGGCTTTAACTGAGATATTTGGAAATGATGGGAAAAAACAGTGACAACAAACATCTTTCCAGTATTTTATTCACATACTTGGCTGAGGAGGCAGCTTTTTCACTACAGTGGTCTAACAACTGCAGCTTTTTTCATGCTATCCATTATCTGCTATAAGATTCCACTTACTAATTCACTTAATTTCAGCATCCATATGAAAGGTTTATTTGATCTTTCCATTCTTTTAACTTGGTCACTATTAATAATCAGTTCAACTTACACTGTGCTTTGAGGCAATTTGATTCTGAATCAGAATTATTTTTAATTTATGATTAAATTTGTTAATTGTGTCACTGAAATCCAATGTCTTAATATTCATTGTAAGAGTGTATCCTTGGATGGATTGAGAAAAAAGAAAAAGATATTCTGAAAAACACTTCATACAGAATAAAAGTATCCAAACTCTGGTTTTGATTTTACAGTTTGAAAAAAAAATTAAATTTTAAAATCTTTATTTATGAATAACATATAATATCAAATTTTGAACAAGAATACTTGTTCAATACAAAACTACTGCAATGTTATTTTACCCTCTAATTTCAAGAAAGCTGTTAACTATGGTCTTAAACAGATTTGATTTGAGAGATTTCTAAATACAGCATGAGTTTTAAAGGTCATCAATAAATAAAACAAAAAATATTTTTTCTCCCATAATTCTGCCACAAAGAATAATATATGGCTCAGATTGATTTTTTTGTTACTGCAGCATTGAATGAATCTCTAAACTAGGATGTTAATTTTAGTTGATTGATATATATATTGGAATTTTGAGGCTATTTGCACAGTGACCTAATTAATATTTTTTCTAGTAAGATACAAAAGTCTAATTACATCATAAAATACTTTAAAATACTTTTTTTCTTTCACCTACAGTGACAACTTCCCTAATGTATCCATTTTTGCATTTTTACATGTTTCTTGATTACTTGCAAGCAGAAAACTGGCAGCTTGGTGCAGCCTTTTTAACAGGGCCTGTTGTGATAGTTGAAGGGTAATAGTTTTAAACCGGGGTGCAGCCATTCAAAAGGAACAGCTCCTGTGTGTTTTAGGGTGCTCACTGTAGCAGAAGGGATCTGGAGCAGGGAACTCCTGCCTCTTCTCATTTATTATTTCAATAAACCAAAGTCTACTGACTTACTTTGAAAGCAATTTACACTGCCATCTGGACATTGAGTCATTGTGACCATCCAACCAATCCGTCATCTGTTGAACAGTCCATCCATCAAATCCATGCCTCTCCAGTTTAGAGAAACAGATGTTATGAGGGACCATGTCAAAGACAATAATACCCTGTTTGATTAATGCTTGTAAAAGGTGTTTTCAAAATTTCAAACCAGTAATTTACACAGCAAGTACTTCCGATAGAAGCATTTCTGATAGTCTTCTGATAGAAGAAATAGCAAAACTGTTACTTATCAGTCTTATTGATAAGACAAAAATGTAAAAGAACAGCTTTTAGCTTCAAAATCGGCACCCTGCAACAGTTACTAAGTTTACATAGCTTATTTTCCCCTAGAATAAACATTTCTTAACTTTATTCCTTCTTAACAATGAATTGTCACTTAGTGAATGAGGAGAAAATAGGAAGGAAAAAAAAAAGACAGAGGATTAAGGCTCTTTTGCCTTAAGACAGAGGATTAGGGGGAAAAAAAAAAAAAACATGAAAAGAGACTGGGCTGGAATTATTGGAATGTGAAAAAAAGTGGAAGATATTAAAAGGGAATATATTACTCCTTGTTGTATTTTTTTTTCCCAGTGACACAAGTTATCTTGTTCTACTGATGACATTCAGCAAGCTACAGCAGATTACCATCACCCTGAGGAAAAGGTAATCAAAGTGAAAATGCATTTATTGTCAGAAACGTAAAGTTCCAATGGCCTCTGTTCCCCTAGCTCCAAGTCTCCAAGTCACAGACCCAGCTAACTTAGAGCTCTGCACCTGCCCCTTGCCTGAACACTCCATGCCACCCTGATCTTACTTCCAAAGCCCCTCAGATTTGCTTCTGCACATCCCAGGAGAACCAGACCCACACTGACTTTTTTGAGTATGGAAACTAGCTAGGAAACAGACTCTTTTCCCCAGTTTACTACTTCTTTGCCCCCATAGCACTTCAGGTCAGTGTTTTATTTCCCCTGCATTCAAAGCTTTCTCTCCAACATTACTAAAATCGGGAAGGTGAATAAACTATTCAGTTTCCAGAAGAGAAAGGGCTTCTTTCCCACATTTGTTAGGAGCATTCAGGGTTGTAGCTGTGATGAAATCATCCTCCTGCCCCAGTCCAAACATGCTTAACAAGAACCAGCTATATGGGAAAACTACAATTCTAAGAGGTTCTTATTTAAAGCCTATGAATTTCCATTTTTTGGAGGGATATAATTTAGCCCAGCTGGTAACATTTTCACAGGGACAAAAGGGAAAAAAAGGAATATCCTCCTGACAAAATTTTATTCCTCCCTGCTCTAGATTATGGAAGGACTAGCTTTCAGCAAAAGTGAATAGCTTAATCATACAATATCTATGAATATTATTAGCCTCACTTTTAGCTTTTTTGGACTGAAATTTCATCAAAACAAAGCATGCCTAGCATCAAAATTTTTCACACAAATGATGTAACGTAAAACAAGTTCTTGTAACAAATAATTGCAATGATCCTCTGTGACAGAGAATGCTATCAAACTCCCTTGTTGAATAAACTATGATAAAATTTATTTTTCAGAAGCTTCTAGTTCCATTGAATTACAAGAAAATTTGATCAGAATACTCAAAAACAGTTATTAATGAAAATTGCTTAATTACATTTTTTCTACTGTAATACTGCTTAATGCTAGAATCTTTCAGAGACAGTCTTGGATGAAAAATTATGAAATACTAAAGAAATTAAAAATCTGGAAAAGATAACACTGTTTGTAGGTCTGCTATCAAATAATCTAGTTTTTCAGTCTATATAATGTGATCTGCCTTTAACTTATTTAATTAAAGCTTGTCTATTACCAGTTTCATGCAGAACTTGCAAACTTTGAAACATAATTACTTTTCTTAAAGAAAAATGTTTTCTAGATATGTCCTTCTGTCATTCAGAATCAGTATAGGCTGTTATACTGCAAAATTAAATACCCTTGTCCAAACAACTTCATTCAAGACCTGAAGGAATAAGCCCTTTCTCAGAGAAAAAAATCATTTGTATTTTCTCCAACTTAAACTTTGTGCTCAACCAAGCCTCATAATCTGTTTTGGGCAGATTATCTATTCTCTATTGATCACTTAGGACTGATGAAGTCAGAGGTAAACTTTTCCTGGGTTGCTTTTTTGTTTTGTTACGCTATGCTTTTTTACCATCATTAAATGCCAACAATACATCTTAAGAAGCTGCTTGTTGCTGACAGAACCACACAGTTACTTATTGTATTGCAACTCTGTAGCCTATGTCCCAAATTTCAAAGAAAGCCCTCTTTGAGTACTCGTTCCTCACAGCTCATTCTACAGCCGTAGCAGGTAGAGTTCTGGGGTAGAGTTCTACCTACTGGGGTAGGCGCTTATGGAATGCAAGTCTTCACTATTATCTGTGATTTTATTAAGATGGTATTATATTTTAGTAGGTACTACACAAAGACACAGGAAGATTAAAGTCTTCTAAAAGATATGCCTGGTATTTTTAAAGATTTCTAATGATCACAGCAGTTGAAGTGCTGAAAAGCCCACTTCTAAAATTATTTCCTCCTTCTTAGGAAGTATCACTGATATTGAAGAATGCACCAAATACTTAAAGTCTACCTTCTCTTCAAAATAGTTTTATGTGGTGAAAATCTCTAAACATTTATGAATTATTTAAAACATTTCATTGACCTGTTTACCATAGCCTATATTACTGGGAAAAAGTAACTTTTTTGAGTTGAAACCTAATAACAATAAAACCCCAAGGTAATTATTTCAGCCATCAACATAATCCCAAAAGGTGATATTTTATGTGGTGATCTGTCCCCTCTAATATGTTTGCCTCACTGGGTTTTGTAATGCTGCTATTCTCATAAGCATTTTGTCCTATGAAAGCAAAACCACAGCAGCCAACAGAGACCAAGATTCAAGAGACACAAATAGATTATTTTATTGCTTTTAGGGCAGTCCAAGTAATTTCAAGAGTAAACAATAATGAAGTCCAAGTAAACAGCATCTTTGGTAAATAAATATTAAGTATCTGATGCACAAAATTTGGAGCTGAGTTTTGTTTCCCCTCAAGTTTCAAGTGTGCTCAGAATGAAAGCTCTGAAAAGAATCCATTGATGGAAAAAAAGATTGCAAATGAGCACCAAGACCACAAAGCAAAACACAGCAAGCGTTCAGCTAAAACAAGATACAATAGTACAGATGGATGAAAGGTACAGTAACAGACAGAGACGGACCAAATTCAGTTCAGCTACAGGAGATTAACTCAGCATTGGACTTTTGTTTGTTTCAAGTATATTTATCTAGAAATTGATCCCTAATAGGACTGCTTTTACTCCAATGAAAGAAAATTACAGATTAAAGCTTTATTAAAATTTTGATAGATAGATTACTTAATGTTTCAGAGAAACTCAGAATAAAGGCACACTCAAAAAATTGGAAGAAACCTTGTATAAAAATAACAAAAGTCTTATCTTGGTAGTTTTAGAGAAAAAATTCTTCATTTGAAAAGCAAGAACATTTCAGGAGCAGCCTGAAACTCTTCCATTTGAAAAACATTCTTATTAAGGAATGACCAACATTTAAGAGAAAAATGTTTCAACACCCTCTTCCCATAACAATCTTATCCAATGTGTTGACCCAAAACATCTGCTTGGAAGTAAGCAAAAAGAAACCCAAACCAAAGGACATCAAAGGAAACAATCCGGTACTCCCCAAATGATCACATTCCTGACTACAAAAGCAAAGTGACCAATTCTGAAAATATTGCAGTGAAGCATTTTTATTTTTGAAGGAAAAAATAAAATTCTACTAAACCTATTATTGAATGTAATATGAATTAAACATAAAATCCCCACTCCTTAGCTGCAGTTGTACAAGCTCTAATGGGTTTGGACCTGTCCAAGAACAGCCATTTCCCACCTCACTTCTGTGTATCTACACTCTCAGACATATCTACTTCATTAGGAAAATTAATATAGGGAGGCCTATAGAGGGTGGAAGCAGGAGCAGGTCGAATGGGCAGAATACAGAGAAACTGTCCAAGTGGTCAGAAATGAGATCAGGCAAGCAAAAGCCCAGGCAGAACTAAATCTAGCCAAGGATGTGAAAGATAATAAAAAGAACTTCTGTAGACATGTCAGGGATAAAGGCAAGACAAGGGAAGCTGTGGGTCCTCTCTGGAAGGAAATGGAAGACCTGGTCACCTAGGATATAGATAAGGCTGAGCTACTGAATGACTTTTTTGCCTCAGTTTTCACCAGCAAAGGCTCAAACCACACTGCCGACGTCACGGAAGGCAAAAACAGGGGCTCTGAGAGTGCAAAACCACCCACAATATGAGAAGAACAGTTTCAAGACCTCTTAAGGAGTCTGAAGATGCATAAGTCCATGGGACCTGATGAAATCCATCCACGGGTCCTGAGGGAGCTGGCAGATGAAGTAGCTAAGCCCCTTTCCCTCATATTTTAGAAAATGTGGCAATCTGGTGAAGTCTCTGCAGACTGGAAAAAAGAGAACATAACTCCAATATTCAAAAAAGGAAACAAAGAAGACCCATGGAACTACAGGCCAGTCAGTCTCACCTCGGTGTCTGGCAAGATCATGGAGCAGATCCTCCTAAAATCTCTGCTAAGGCACATGAAAAATAAGGAGGTGATTGAAGACAGCCAGCATGGCTTCACCAAGGCCAAATCGTGCCTAACAAATTAAGTGGCCTTTTACGATACTGCCACAGATGTGGTAGTGTCCCGGTTTCAGGTAAAACCAAATCAATTTTGTGTTCTGTAATTTTATATTTTAGTTAGGCCTCCTCTAACTCTCTGAAATTAACAGCATATTGTAGAGAAAACTGCTCATTCTCAGGATGATAAGGCCAAAGTTTGTGCTACATGCCAAGGAATGGTATGCAGAGAGAGAGGTCCGTGCTTATACTTATTGCTAGAACAACCAAGGTCAGCCAATTTTTGTTATTTGCCCCTTGAGGGTCAGAAACGGAAAAGCGTAGAGGGGTCCCACCTGTGGGGAGGAACAGACAGAAGAGGTGACCCAAACCTGACCAACTGGGGTATTCCATCCCATCTGCCCCATGCTCAGTATAAAAGCTGAGGGATCAAAGGGTCAGTTTCTCCTCCTCTCCTGCTCTCCTGGCTTCTACCAGGATGGCCGATGTCCAAAGAGAACCCTGTCTGTTCATCTGCCTTTGATCCCGATCTGTGTGTTCCTGACTCCAGAGGTGGAATTCAGTTCCCATCCATCGCTGAGTCCATCCTGGGACTTCTCCAGTGCCTGCCGGTGTTGGGACTGATGTCCTGGGAGCTTGATACAGTTTTGTATATATTGTATCTATTTCGTTATTTTTCTTCTTTTTTATTTTAATATTAATTCTTCATTAAAGTACTGTAGTTCATTCTAAACTGCTCTCTCTCTCCTTATCTCTTCCTCTCCTCTCATTTGTAGGGAGGAGAGCCATCTGTCGGTCTGGTTGCAGTGATTTCGGCTGAAACCACGACAGGTAGATAAGGGCAGAGCAATTGACATCATCTACCTGGACTTGTGCATAGCATTTGACACTGTCCCGCATGACATCCTGGTCTCAAAATTGGAAAGTCATGGCTTTGATGAATGGACCACTCCATGGATAAAGAACTGGCTGGATGGCTGCACTCAAAGGGTTGCAATCAACGGCTCAATGTCCAAGTGGCGGCCAGTGATGAGTGGTGTCCCGCAGGGGTCAGTACTGGGACCAGTCATCTTTGTCAGTGACATGGACAGTGGGATAGAGTGCACCCTCAGCAAGTTCGCTGATGACACTAAGCTCGGTGGCACAGTTGACATGCTGGAGGGAAGGGGTACCATCCAGAGGGACCTGGACAGGCTGGAGAGGTGGGCTCATGAAAATTGAATGAAGTTTAACCAAGCCAAGTGCAGGGT
>JAOTQQ010000019.1:45933093-45967730 GCA_026546715.1 Gallinago undulata
TTTAATGTGGTTGGACTCGATGATCTCAAAGGTCCCTTCCAACCACTAAGATTCTGTGATTCTGTGATTCTGTGATAGGATGAGGGATGGGTAATGGTTTTAAACTGAAAGAGGGAATATTTAGGTTAGATATTACAAAGACACTCTCTACTCTGAGAGTGCAAAGACACTGTCACAGGTTGCCCAGAGAAGCTGTGAATGCCCCATCCCTGGAAGTGCTCAAGACCAGGCTGGACAGGGCTTTGAGTAACCTGGTTTAGTAGAAGGTTTCCCTACCCATGGCATGGGGATTGGAATTAGGTGATCTTTATGGTTGTTTCCAATCCAAACTATTCTATGATTATATGGTTATTTATAGCTAGTCAGAAATTTCTTGCCTTCTAAGTATATATGCTGTTTGTTGAGATTCTGAAAAAAACATATTTTCTTCATTGTCTGAGTTATTTCATTATATCAATGAGCCAATGAAGAAAAAAATGAAGAAAAACGCATAAACTCCAAGTTAATAACCATTAACAAAATATTGAAATAATATGTTAAAAGATTTCTCTGTTATGTATTAGGAATCTATATTGAGAAATATACTTCGGAGTTTCAAACTCTCAGCTCTTCAACTGTTGTGCTACTGAGCATAAACTCATCTGACATTAACAATCACAAATTAAGGTGATACAAACCAGCAATAATATTAATGTTGAAGACTTTCAAACTGATAAATTTACTCTACTCACTGATTTGAAAGGTCAGAGCTTACATCTGAGCAAAACCATTAGAGTTACCAAAAAGCTGACAAGAAAGAAGAAAAACAGGCTTGATAGTTGCCAAGAGACTAAATTGCTTTTTGGAGTCCAGCTTCACCTTACAAGGAAGAATTATCCTTGTTCATTTCATTTATAGAATGTAATCCCTACAAATCCTATTGAGTATTCTCTCTTCTATTAAGCCTCAACTTTTGATAATTCATTATACTGATACATGTTATAAGGTTTATCAGAAACAGCATTCACATCAATTTATAACTAGTAATTAATAAAGTAAATACTAGATAGAAATATGCGTGGACTTAATTTTGAGTAAGATCCACCTTATCTGTGAGTCTAGGGTCTGAGAATTCCTGAACATTAGCCACCTGATTTGAAAAAGTTTGTTGGAAAATTTAATCTCAAAAGAACAGCTCAGGACTATAGGATCAGCTCAAACAATGAAGGAAATCAGAGAATACTAATATTATTTCTCTTGCAGAAGTGCATATGTACATATGCATTTATAAAAAATATGTATGCATATATATATTCAAAGTGGGTATAGATTGAGAATAACTAAATAACATTAGAAATATTATATGAAATGGCAACTGATTCTGAAATAGTTACTACACGAGGTTTCAAAGTTAAGATTATGCTCAAGCAAAATCCAATTACTTTTTGAGGACTGGACATGTGGGAGTAAGGCAAAAAAAATCAACTATAATTCTTTCCTGAGTATATCTCGTAATAATTCAGTTACTTTTCTGGAACTTGTTAGTTGTCTTAGATAAGACATCAATAGTGTTTAAAATGAATTTTCTTTCTGTTTTTTTTTTTTTTTTCTTTAAGACACTTGCACAGTTTGGAGTTTAAGTAGTTTTTAGGATGCTTTTGAGACAGATGCCATCAAGTCACCAAAACTGTGCCATGGCAGACATGGCAGAAATCCTACTAGTAGCAGACATAGGAGGAGCCACATCACAAAACTCACTTTTCTGAAGTGCTGAAGCTTGGAATGTTTTCTGAATACTACAATGCATAGCTTTGAGATTGTTCATTCTTGCTGACAGAAATACTATAGAGATAGGGGGGTTGGTATGACAGAGGAAAATATGGAAGTGTTCAGGAGCTTAAGTTCACTTACTTTTAATTAAAAAAAAAGAAGAAATGGGACATCAGGTACTATCACACTCATGAGGTGATAAATTCCTCTGTGTTAGTTCCTCTCACATGCTGATCATTACTACATGACATATTTGTGAATACAATTTCTTCATTATTTAAAGAATATCCTTACCAGTGAGATTGTATTTTTCCCTGTGAAGGTGTATTCAAAACATTCATATCTTTGTGCTTCACAGGATTGGACGACCTTTGTTGACTGGGTCCTTGGGTGCCATAGCTGCTGGCACCCCCTCACCCCTGCTCTCATTGCATCTGTATGCACAAGTCAGTGCAATCAGCAATTCAGCAGACAGCAGAGATTACTGTCATTGTATTTTACCTTACTGTCTCTTTCTCTGAGAACAGCTCTTTGGATTGTAGTTTGTGAAGGTACCATACTGAGTTAAGGAATGAAACGTAAACTTAAATTATAGGCACACCACATAGTTATGGAGAAAAAAAAAAAAAGAGCCTCCTACTGTTGTCCCAGTGCCAGGGCTCAGCAAGGGCTGGGGTCTTCCCACTGCTTGCAGGGCAGGCCCTGGTAGCCAGCCCTGTCCCACTGCCGCAGATAGAAGCAGGGCAGCTGGGATGATAGTAGGAGATTGTTGGGATGAAAATGAGGTTTTGGGCTGTGGTTGAATAAGGGAGGCTCCTGGGGGGATGAAATTGAGACCTGGGCTGTGGATGGGTCGGGGAAGTCCCAGAAGTTGGGCAGGGAGACGAAGGTCCATCACAGACTTCAGGGCCCTAGCAGTTCATCAGTGTGTAGGTATGCAAGTATCATACTGCTGAATTTTTTAGGTGCTATTCACTCAGTTGAGACCTACCGCTTTTACATTTTTAAGTTTTCTAAAACACTTCCAGGTGTGTACATATGACCTTAAGTTCAGTTGCCAGCACTTAACGCTATTGTAATCCCATTTCTTTTTCTAGAAATATGTCTTTCTTTCCCAGTGATGACAGGAGCTCATCAGCTACGTGGAGACACTTCTCTATGCTAAAATAAGTGAAGGGAAAATACACAAATTTTGTGGCTCATAACTAGTGGATGTAAAGTTGCCCAGCAGAAAAGGACTTGGGAATATTGTTTGACAGCCATCTGAATATGAGCCAGCATTGTGCACAGGTTGCCAAGAAGGTCAACAGAGTTCTGACTTCTATGAGAAATAGTGCAGCCAACAGGACTAGGGAAGTGATTGGCCCCCTGTACTTGGCACTGATGAGGCCACACCTCAAATACTGTTTCCAAATTTGGGCCCCCCACTACAAGAAAGACATTGAAATTCTAGAATGAGTCCGAGAAGGGCAATGAAGGTGGTGAAGGATCTAGAGCAGAAGTCTTATGAGGAGCAGCTGAAGGAACTAGAGTTGTTTGGTCTGGAGAAAAGGAGGCTTAGAGGAAACCATATCACTCTCTATAACTACCTGTAAGGAGACTGTAGCCTGGGGTGGATCAGTCTCTTTTCCCAAGTAACAAGTGATAGGACAAGAGGAGACAGACTCAAGTTGCTCCAGGGAATATTTAGATCAGGTACTCTCAAAAATTTCATTACTGAAAGAGTTGTCAAGCATTGAAACAGGCTGCCCAGGTAAGTGGTTGAGTAACTATCCCTGGAGGTACTTAAAATACATGTAGATGTAGCACTTAGGGACATCACAAGTGGTGGACTTGGCAGTGTTAGGTAAATGGTTGGACTCAATGATATTAAGGTTCTTTTCCAACCTAAATGATTCTATGATTCTACTGTCATTATTAGAAGGGTGTGGTTTTTGGCTTCTAGGAAAAAAGATAATCATATTCCCAAGTGACTCAAGTCAATATGTGAGCTAAGTATAAAGTGTTAAAAAGAGAACTAATGGAAAAACTTTACTTTGCTTCTTAGTTGGCCAACACTGTGCAAAATTTACCATGGTTGGGTAAAAGAATAATGGTAGAATCAGATCCTTGATTGTAGACATTTTCTGCAAACAGAAATAAATGTGTGCTAATCCTTGTCAAGTGCTCTGTCTAGAGGAAGAGGAGCAGAATCCTATGATACTCTTTCTACAGAAGTACAGATATGTCAGTGCCACATAGGCAATTTGTTGTAAAACAAAAGAATGAAGACCTCTCAGTTGAATACTGATAGTTTTCAGAAACCATTACTTATGAAAGAAATTTGAACCACTTAGAAAAGATAATATAAAACAGTTCATTTTGAGCAAGCTCTGACCCTTCTTCTGCTTTAAATAGTGTGTAATCATGAGGTTATATTAAGCAGGAAAATCCTTAAGGCATTTTAAAAATGCTCCTTTTACCTAGACTAATAAAGCTTATCAATCTATTTTTTGTAATTGGTAACTACTGAAAGAAAAAAAAAAAAAAAAAAGGAATACTGATGAAGCAGCTACCAGTGACTTAAAAAATCAAATGAAAGTCTGATACCTTACTGGTTTCACATTTATTTTTTCTCTTCCACACTCCTCCCTCCCTGACACACACACAATTTTACAAAAGCAGAGACCAACTCAAACTAAAATGTTTAAAAGCAGTTTCAGCAACAAACATTACCTCTGTCTAGCATGGAGTTGTTTTGTATACTTTCTTCTTCTCTGTAAATCAAAAATTTTTAGATATATTTTTAAATTATGCTGGCATAGATATAGATCTTCAACTGGAATGAACTGGCTTAGCTCTGAAGCATTTTGCTCAGTCCAGTCTTCCAGTATAGCTAACTCAAGAATTTATTAATACTATGATAAGGTAAATAAACTAGTTTTTAATGTAGCTCTCTCTTAAACTTCTTCAGCTACCCTACCACATATTTCTTCTTTCATTCATAAATTTATTCTGTTGTGCGATGAACCAGCTATACTTCTACCACCTGTCTCCTCACTAAGCTCTGCCCCTCTGGTACAAACATAATGGATATTTCTCTTCCCCTATCTAACAGGAGATAAAAGCAGCAAAGATCTCTACAGGCCACTCCAACCAATAAACACAAAATGGAGTAATGTCCAACCTTGAACTGTTTAAGCTAAAAGTGACCTACAATCAGAGAAAGATGTCCCTAAAGAATCAAATGCAGAAAAGCAGTAACAGGTATTAGAGAGGTTTTGGATCTGCAGGGAAAACAATGAGAAAATAACTACAGGTGGCCAAAAAAGACTGTACATATCATATGGGTGCATGTTATATGGGTCCCAATGCTGGAACAGATATCAAGATATCAAGAACTGGATAATGAAGAACTTTCAAGCGGACGTTCCCCACTAGAAACTACTACTATTTATTACTTGAAGTAAAATCTTGAAACCACCATTTTTTAAAGTGTTTATTACTGCTCCTTTTTTGCCACTTTTAAAATGTTTCTTCATTTAGCCCTACATTCAAATCTAGTGTTAAAATCTTCAAACACTAAAGCATATCCAGCATATTCTAGCACACCATGGTAAATCAACTGAGTTGCTAGTATACCAGTTCTCCAGGCTACATTTTATTGGAAAACAGGTAGCGATTTATTTAGTGATGATGGGATGGGTCTCTCCACATGGCTGCAACCTCTCTTTGTATGCATGGAGGACAGGAAAATGCAATTTACTAACCAAACATTGTTAGTTCTTTCTTAGTTCTATGCTCTCTAGAAAGAAGCACTATATTATGTCAAAGTGCCTTGCTCACTGTTTTGTAGGGGAGTGTATGCATCAGATTATGGTGTCCTGATTCTGGGGGAGATAGGGTTAATTTTCCCCATGATCTAGCAGCAACACAGGTATTCCACCCCATGTGAGACACCGCGTCCCAGGAGTGGTGAGCAAGTGGTGGTATCATAATCGTGTTTGTATATTCCTCTATCTGTGGTACTGTTAATGTTTTTTTTTTGCTCCCTGTGCTGTTCTGTTAAATTGCCTTTGTCCTAACCCACAAATTTTTCTTTTTTCTTCCAATTCTCCAGTCATGGCTGGGGCAACACAGTACTGAGAGAGCGGCTGCCATGGTGTGGCACTTCTTTGTTGCCATCTGAGGCTAAACCATGATAGATGGGCTCCATCTAATCCTTGGAATACATGGCCATTTACAGAGAAGAAATTGTGTGTGCATGGTCCCTAAATAACCTGATCAAAATTGGCCCATCTCTGAGCAGTTAGTATGACCAGTGGTCCCTTTCAACCAAAACTATATGAGTCTCTTATATAGGTACACGCAAAAACTTTGTCTTGTGGAGTTTACAAGGCAACAGATACGGTAATGGTGGTCACACTGTAAGTAGGGAGCTTAGCAGTTATCACAGAAGTAGAGATGATGATAGCACATTGAAGGAACAAGGATGTAATTTGCACAAATCTTTCCAACTCCCAAATCACATTTGGAAGAGATAACGACATTAGAAAGACAGAGCCTCTATGAAAATGCCCCATACAGAACTGAAGCCTGTCTGAGGTGAGACATGAGACACTGTGCAGTAGAGGATAAAAATTCTGTGAATCTCAGGCTCAGTAAAGCTCTAATCCTGTAACTGGTAACATGGAAAAACCCTACTTTATTGACTGCAAAAAACACAGATTGCAGGAGTATTAATAAAGGTCATCCATTTACTGGTTTTCCTTTGTCCCTTGATAGAAAAGCTGTAGTGTATGAAGGCATGGACACCAGTCAGAGGTGCAACCAAAATCATTTATTACAACAAAGACTCACCTTATACAGTAATAAGTATCTTTTTTCCCAAAAGACACTCCCTTGCAACCCAAACTGCCAGAGGGGTGGAATTCCCCCCAAGCAGTAGGGTCATTATGCACTGTTTATGGATCGTTAGGACTTGCTCACAGGCCGTCCTCTGCCGGTGTTCCTGCTTATTTTACTCCTTATTCTGCTCTTTGCTTTTTCCACAATCCTGCTAACCCACAAAAAGCTGCAGAGGGACTCATCATGCATAAAAGACTTGCACTCCATCGTGCTTCAGTTTGCACCATCTATAAAGCTTGCCCAGGCTGACTGTTACGCTACAGGTATTGCAAACTGCTAGACTGGGACTAGTGCTGAGTCTTGAACATAGTCACTCACATTCTTAGAATAGCTTTCTTACAGCATATAGTGCTCCCCAAATTGGAAAAATCAGAAATTCTTATGTAATAATTCTATCAGATATTTCTTTGAATTCAGTATTTTTTGCTTAATTGAAGGGGCCAGAAGAAGAGATGGAGGTTAAATAAACTAATCTCAATCTGAAATCTTACTATGAATCCTATATAGGGCTAAGAATTGGAGTTTTGTATATGTCTGGTAGATTTCTGGTGCTACAGTTTGAAAGTGAATCTCAGCAGGACAACATTCATCGGTATACAAACAATGCAGTTGGATCTATTTCAGAGAATACTTTACACAGATAGTAAAGTACATTTTAAAGTAACATTCAAGCATTATAAAACAATCCTTCAGCTATCACTGGTTAACTAAGGAATTTCTATTTATAGTTTTTGAGTGGGAAATTTGGAAAATGTTCTTTATTTATTATCCTAAGAGGATTTAAAGTAAATATGAAATTACAAAAATGCTGTCAGCAGTGAATTACACACCAGAGGAGAATTCAGTGATCTGTTTAAGACCTGGTTTAAAATCTTTTTGTGTTTTTTTCAGTCCCACTCTGACCAACAAAGATTTGAAATAGAACCATGAAAATAGTATATGGATAAATGTAGGATTTCTAAGCTTACATCAGTGTAGTAGAAATTCCTTTGATCTACCCTCAGAAATCTGGGTTAAAACCAAAACTTATTCCAAACCTCAAGTATACTAAAGAAAAGTCAAAGTGTTTGCATACCATTTGCTCCTTTGTTCATCTGTCCATTTGCTTACTTTCCCAATTTTTGTTGTTCTTGCTTTTTCTTCAGAAGGATGCAGCCATACTGGTTTCTCTACAATGTTTTCCGTTAATGAAGATACAATGCTTAGGTCAGTTCAGCACTATCTTATAAATCTTAGTTTGATTTTTGTGACATAGTGTAGATTGTGTCTAAGCAAAATGCCAGGAATACCTTTATCCACTGCCGAATGGAGGTCAGAGCTGTCTCTTTCGATTGAAGCCAAGAAAGTCGTAGCAGCTCAAAGATGAAGCACTGTTCTTGGAAAGAGCTGAGAGACACATGGCTATAATTCTTTATCTAGACAATGTTAACAAGCCTAAGGATTTCCTACAGAGCTAAAGAATCAGGTTATTTGCTTTGGGGAAAGAACATTTTGAATTGCCTTGTTACAGTTTTAAAATTTTTGTTTTTCACCCATAATTGTATGAGACAATAATCTGGAAAAAAAAAAAAAAAACAAAACAAAACAAACAAATGAAAAAAACCTCAACAAAACAACAAAAAAACAGCAATAAAAAAATGGATTGGCTTTTCTGGTATTGAGTGATATATTTTGATGATGACTGTCATTTATATCTTTTCTAATTAACTCTTACCTGCAACTGCTTCAGATAATATAAAAAATGTATTGCCCAAATTAGCAATGAAGACTAATTTGACCAGTATTGCTTAAGAGAAAAGCTCGTATTTGTTCTAAAAATTACCTTCATTTTAGGTCGTAATCCAAACTAAATACAAATACAATTTTTATTTGCTAAGAATGTGCCAAAAAAAAAAAAAAAAGCAATGAGTAGAACTAGGTAAAGACATAGATAGAAACCAGGAAATTTTGGCTCAATTCAACTGTCTTCACCAGACAGTTAAGCAGTACTACCTTATTTTGTCTGAAACATATTAGGGAAGACCCACATTTTTCATTTTCCTGCTACCAGAAGGTGGCACCACCCTAAATCATCATAGAGTTCTGCACCCTCTGTGGTTAAAAGCTTTTCTGAAGACAGTGTTAAGCTGCAAAATCTATGTGCAAGTTTCAGACATCGTATAAGATCAGACCCAAAACTTTGGGTCAGGTCTATATCCATGTAGAAGAGTTTAAGTTTTCGTTTTCCCTAGCGGTCAGTGGATTAAATGGAATAAATGTCTTCTACAATTATTATCTAAAGGACTAGTTCATAATTTATGTGCTCAGGTTAATGAATCATCTATATCTGGAAAAGGGCCCAATCAAATACTAATATCTTTCTCTACTGTTTATTTGGGCAAATTTTGGGAAATATAATCTGCCATCAACATGTAGTGCTTAATCAAAATTAGATGTATCTTTGTTCAAATACTTTTTAATTGCTATTTCTGAAAATCCATATTGCACAGATTATTCTACACTTTGAGAAATGTTAGGGCATCAAAAGGAAAAGAAAAATACTATTCCTGAAAAATACAGGAGGCCAAGATGTCATAGCTTTGCTAATAGAGCAAGTGTATCAATGTTTACTTCAATCTGAACTGATTATGTTTCAGGACTGATGACATCATTTTGTGTATAGTCTTGAAATTTCTTGAATTTGAAACAATAAAGCATCTTAGGAAGTCTTGGAGCCAAAGTTCTCAGTTGGGATACTATGTTAGGAAACAGCTATATGCTATTAAATATGAATTATTATTTAGAAAGACTTTGGAGAATACTGACTTATGAGTGACTGAGAGTCTACAAAAAGATGAAACAATAAGGAAATAGGGTAGTTGTCTGCTGGGAAATAGTAAAGGAGTTTCTTAGGAAAAGAAAATTGCAGGCAGACAGCTGTGTCAAGTTATTTTTTCTGTAACCTCCAGGAAAGAGAGCTTGGCCTTGATTCTGTATGATTCTAAGAAAAGTAAAATTGCAAAGATATATTTTGAGGTTTGGAGAATCCTTCTTAGTGACTTTGAAAGGAAAAAATTCTTAAAGAAGGAATTGTTTGATGCCAGAGAAGAGAAAAGGGCTATGGGAGTAGGTTTATTTTAAGTTCTGAATACACTGTTAAATTTCCCTCTAAGGCTACAAAATAAAATTTTGTTTTAGTGTTGTTTTCTCCATTTGCTTTAGTTCTCTTCTGTTGGCAGACCATCTGTTCTCAATGTCTGTATCCTTTACACTATGTATTTCTATGCTAAGAACTTCTTGACACAGGATCTGCTGTAATTTTATGTTTACTACTTGTACAAAACTGATATTCTACAAACAAAGAGAAATTTTAGAAATAGTTGGTAATTCTACACATACATAATTACAAATTACCTTTTTTTGATGAGTAATCCATTTTTCCATTCCAGCTTTCACACGGTCTGTTGTATAAAAATTTAATAGAAGTTGGATTCTGACAAAGCCTCCAAAAAACCCACATATTACGCAGAGAAAGACACCAGCAGTATGCATTTATATGCATTTACTGTGTAAATTAAACTTAATATTTCAAAGTACATATAAAAAGCTTTATTTGCTTAGGAAATGAGAATGTTTCTAATAAGGTCGTATCAACCAGACAGTGCCATAAACTTCTGTCTCCACAGGCTGTTCAATTAAAAGAGTAGCTTCAAGAAAGGAGGTGATGAAAAATTTAAAGAAGGCCAAGCAAGTGCAAATCAGTTGTAGGCACACCTCATTAAGCACTCAGAGTGAACTGTTTATTCAGGCTAATAACTGTAAAAGAAGAATATGAGAAAACACACAAATGATCTTAAACATCTCTTAAGTGTCCATGTCAGCATCCTGTTCAGCTGACTCTCCACTTTAATATTCTCTGGCAATCAAACAGAAGAATCATTATCTGTCTTGTTTTTTTAGGGATTGAGTGAACTTGGCTTGCTAATTTTGAATGCACTTAAACATCAGGGCTTGTGAAGCCCAGAATTTAATACAGTGTTCAAACTGGACCAATGCTAAATACACTGGGATAATCATTATTATTTTTTCTTGCCTGCTTACGCTGTGTTTGATCCACCCCAGAATGCATTTCCCCTTCCACAGTTACAAGAAAGATTTTCTGCATGATAAGGCAAATCCCACACTCTTAAATTCACTAAAAACTAAATAAATTATAATATTTGATAAACACTAGGAACTTCCAAAAAGCATATGGTCCTGTATTATTCCTTAGTATGTTACCCTGTGTCCTGGTGCCCTTAGCTGTTACAACCTCTTTCCACCATCTCATAGCTTTGTTTCTGGACACCTGGCTCCTTAACTCCACTGGCACTCGTAGACATTGCACAATATTGCACAAGTTAGCAGCTTTAATTTTCAATCTGACTTGTGGTCAAACTAAGCACATGAATGAATCTCATAGCCATGTAAAGATAAAGCCATAGGTTTTAAAGGCCCCAAATACTCTTTTTTAAATGAGGTATTCAAACAGTGAACTGGCAGCATCTGCTGTCTTTGCAGTTTTCTTTTTCTCTGCTTATAGAGTTGATCCATTCTCATCTACCTTGTCAACATGGTCTTTGTGAGGAAAACATTTAACTGCTAGTTAAAATGGGGGTTTTTTTTCAGACATTAAAGAGCTCAACAACAGTCATTCAGCTTATTAGTATTATTACTCCTCCACCCACAGCAACCAGTTTGGTTTTATTCTCATTTAAGCGATTATTACACACTATTACAAAACATCTTTGGGTTCCAAGTAAGTTTATTTACATATATTAAGAAGTTGTATGTTAATATACAGTGAAATAAATAAATTATTTCAATGGAAATTATTGCAAAGAAATTATGTAATCTAGTCAACCCATTTATACTACCAAATTTATAGAGTAGTATAAAGAAGGAAATCAGGAATCACAGTATAGCTCAATATTTTTTACCTGTCCCCTGAAGAAATGTATTCATTAACAGATTTCAAGGCAGTAAAATGCTTAAAAGGGTAGGCAGAAGAGAATTTTTTATTGTGGTTATCACTGTTAAGGAGAAACTACTCAGTTCTAATACCAGAAGTATAAAAGGGTTAAGAAAATACAAAAAAAAAAAATCAGTAAGACTTTCATCCTACCAATCATATACTTAGCTTCTAGTACATAAATTTTCCAGTTTATTTACAGGTTTTAGTGATTTCCATGGTCTCTGGTTTTCCAGGAATTAGATCCATTCTTAAGACTGTACATTCTTAAAACTGTATTCCTATAAAGAAATCTTTGACTCCCAATCTATTCTGAATACACAGCAATACCTCTGTCCTTAAAGCAGGGGCAACTTGCTTTAGCATTATCCAAGTGATAGGGGAGAATCTTAGTTAAAATACTATATTAGATGAATCAGATACATCCCTAAAATCAAAGCAGAAGGACTATAACATATATCATACAGTAGTGTATTCAATCTGCTGTATGCTTTACACATCTCAAATCATATAATACATTAAAATCTAAGACATACAAGGTAAGAAAATCTATAATTAAGTTCACAGTGAAACACATGGAGAACACACAGGACTTCAAATGGAATTGAAGACCATCTTAATGAACAAAAATGGTTAGTTGTCAGAGACTACTGGAATGGTTAGTTGTCAGAGACTATTGTTCCCAGACAATTATACTGGAGTGTAGTGAAAGAAAACGTAGCAAGAAAACCTATGTCAAAAATAACTGAAGCAGTGTTTTTATGACAACTTGAGAGAAAAATTGTCTTCTTGCAACAATACATATAGTTGTAAATAGACTTTTATGTATAATAAAAAGTTTATGGTGGACACACAAAGGTTACAAAGAAATGAAGTTTCTTTCTACTAATCGTAGTAGAGATAGAGTCTGGTATGTAGTAAAATATAATCGTAAGCATACTAGGAAGTGAATTAAATGACAAAAAGTATGTTCTTCTTGAAGTTTCAGCATTAGCCAGTGAATTTTGTAGATAATAGGTACAATGTTCAAATATGGGTTTTTTTGCATAAGTTATTAAAGTAATATTGAAATGTAATGGGTATCTTTACTGCCCCTTACTTGGAAGCAGAAAATACAGCATCTGAAACTAAGGTGTAGAAACTATTGTTCCCTTTACTATCCTTACATTTTGGGGCCAAAGCCTGAGTAGAAAGCACAGGACTCATTGCTAAAAAAAATACAAGTAGATTGACCCTGAGTGACATCCAATAGAATATTTGTAACAAATGTAGCATTTAATCTACACCACTTTTTCAAGAGTGATTAGCTCTCCAGAGATTCTATTCAATCACCTGGAAAGCGTTTAGGATTTAATGGCTTAAAAAACCCCAAACAACAAACAAAATAAAAAAAAAAAACAAATCAAACTAAACCAAAAAACCACGACAAAACAGAAACAAAACAAAATCAGGTTACTTCTTCAGTTAGATAGTCGTGGATATATTAACCTTTATTTAAGTGCTACCACTGCAGATCTTCACACTTCTGAATGTGAAGAAGTGTCAGAAGTTACATTCATGCTCTGCCCCAGAGATAATTTTCTTGATGGATGATTCAGGCATCATCAGGTTTTCCATGGTCATTACGATTAGAGTGGAGGATTGGCAAATAGGTTTGATTCTTAAACTAGTGAGGTCTCGTGATAGATTAGCACAGTTGATTTTTATCCTGTTTCAAGTATCTGCTATTCAGATGTACCCCTACCCTTTGCTTTTTTTCAGCAATTTACATTCAGCATATTTGCTGATAGGATTTTGCGTGACTCATTTTTGCAACACTTCAAAATATAGAAAGTCTTTGCTTTCATTGCAAGGCATATTGCAGATCTTCAGTTCAAGAAACAGCAGGACACTTGCATGTTGGTGATTCTCACATTGATATGCTTTCAATCTGCTTGTTCAATACATTCAAAAAGCGTCAAATTTTGTGTGGTGGATAGATGCATGTTACATCCTCTAATCCTATGGAAAGTTATACCGAAGAAGCAGTGAGGTTGACAGACTGATAAACAACCTTAAATATACAGAGTGAATCTTTTTATTCCTGCTGAAATTCACATCAAAAGAAATGTACATTCTATATCCTGTCTGGTGCTCAATAAGATTTTGAAGCTTACATTTTAGCTATCCAGAAAGTGAAAATTGAATGTTACTTGTTACTGAGCTGTTGTACTTTTTCCTGGGATTGCAGCATTACTCAACTGAAGACTCAAATAAAAGGTTTTCTAAAACACAGAAGAAATGTCTTTCAGCATTTCCTCTTAGAATGCAAAATAGAAATCAAAAGGAAGAATGTGCCAGAGGGCTGGGTTTTGATTTTTTTTGGAGGACAATACAGAATGCAAAAAAGGAAAAAGATAAGGCAACTTACCAGACAAACTTTGCCAGATCTTGAGGCATCCTGAAAGACAGGGGACACCTCCTTCCCCTGCTACATTGATGTGCAGATAGGATCAAGGAGTACACGGAGGCACCATGAATTGCTGTAGTGATTAAATGATAAATATATGTCACGTTCATGAATGTCATATTCAATAAAACCTTAAATTTCACTGTGTAGTTCTCACTCTCCCTTGATGGCGGCTGTCCAGAAAACCTCTTATTCTAGTGCTGGACCCCTGATGCCTTCCCTTTCTCCCAAAGCCATAGCGCTTGCAGTGTCCAACATGTGCAGTCCACTGCACAGCTTCCTATGATATAATTGGCTGATTATAATTCTTGTATATCTTATGTTAGTATCAAGATCAATACTGTTTGGGATTTTTTTATTATTCTTAATTATTTAGTTTTACACTCTTAAATCTACATTTCAAGCTTCACTTTTCCTTGTTTTCCTGGGTTCCCCTTCCTGGGTGAGGAGGGGTCATCGGGTCACAGAATGACTGTTTAAACAACAATAAATTGTTATGTTATGGGTTTCTCAAAGCATAACAGTGGGACTTGGGTCATTGACTTCAGAAGACCATCTGTCTTTGCAAGGAGACCCCATTTCTCCTGATAGTAGCCCGTAAGCTTTCCAAACAGTTTTACTCCTTTAAACTCAGAGTAGCCAAAAGTCTCTGCCAGGAACTTCAGCTTACCTGACAACTGTTCAACTATGCTGTGTTACCTGTCTCCAATGATTTCTGTCATGTACTCAGGTTTGCAGTTCAGTGTTTCTTTTTGATCTTTTTACATTTCTTTGAAATTTCAGTGTTCAGAGTCCATGCTGGAGTTGTGTTCAGGATTCTTATGGAAATAAACACCAAAAGTTTTTCCTTGTTTTGTAAACATTCCTGTTATTCACTATTTGGCCTTGTCTTGTCAATGTGTCTGCTTCCCTTTCAACTGTGTACATCCTCACACTTAATTGGCCTTTGTCATTACTCGCAATGTCATTAGATTAAGATTAAATTAAGATTTCCTAAAATGCCACATTAAAAAAAAATTATTTCCTTGCTGTTATGCCTCTCTTCATCTGTGAATTTCCTGTTTTCCCTATCAAACAGCTTCTTTAGCCTCCATATAGATTGGTTATATTTTTGGGGTTTCTTTACCCTTTCTATTTTTTATCACCCTTCTTGTATAAATTATGCCTGACTTGTTGGTGTTGTGTAGGGGCTGGATTTCTTGATATGTGGCTTTGTTCTTGTCCCACAGCTCAGTTTTTCAGAAAATCTCACTGCTGAAGGAGATAATTTTTCTCTGTCTTTATGTTTTCCAGCTTCTCTCCAATTGCAGTTTAATTTCTAAAAAAATTCTCAAAATTGACAAAGAGAAATCATTACCATTTTCGTATATAGTAGTTGTCATAAAATTCTTACACTGTTTGAGGAAAGGAAAGTCTTCACTGGAAAACATGATGAAAGGAGAGAAACAAGACTTGCAAGAGTTTCCCTGCTAGTTATTTCCCATAACTGACTGCTGGGTGCAAATCCAGTAATCATCCTTTACATATACATAAGTATTTTTTTTCTGAGGACTTCAAAGTATTGCAGCAAAATCAAAGAACAAGCCTGTGGAATAAGTTAATATAATTTTGTTCTATATTAGAAATTACTTTTCATTCCAAACCCCAACAAAGCAATTCTGAGAATATTTTTTCCCCCTAATTGCTTTACCAAAATTGAAAAATCAGTTTCAGCAAGAAATCAAGCAAGGGAAGCAGGAGACCTGGGTGATTGAGCAGGGACCTCCTGAAAAAGCTAAAG
This sequence comes from Gallinago undulata, assembly GCA_026546715.1. Taxonomy (NCBI): domain Eukaryota; kingdom Metazoa; phylum Chordata; class Aves; order Charadriiformes; family Scolopacidae; genus Gallinago; species Gallinago undulata. The sequence continues at coordinate 45,948,949 of JAOTQQ010000019.1, forward strand.
TGGAAGAAAGAGGTTTACACCGAGTAGAAGAAGGGACTGACCACCCAAATTTTTCACAAATTTCATGAATCTTATCCTTCTGTACTGCAAAACATTTGCCCACTTGGCTGAAATGCAGTAAACTTTCTCCTCAAGACATACTGGACATCTGAGAAAATAATTTCTGCACAAGGCCTTGTGAATCCAAGCCCCGTTCTTCCTGACTGAAGAATGGATGAATATAGGTAAATAGTACCAGTTATTCAGTCACTGGAAAACCAGCTCTTTCTTGTCCTACTTGATATTTACATGCAAACTCCACAGATGACATCAATAAAACGTAAGTATTAAACTTATAGGCCTATTTACCTTCAACCATACCTGAAAATGTGATGCAGTAGAATCACAGAATTGGAGCATATAGAGCAGAAACATCCAGAAGTTGTCCATCACCAGATATCATAGACCTCTCTCACTGTGGAGACCAGATAAAGAAAAAATAAAATATATGTAACAATTGTTACTTATGACTCTGGATGTTCTCTTAGAAGATGCTCAGCCAGGATCAGCTGGAGTGAAGGAGTATAACAGAAAAAAATTTAAAATCATTACATGTAAAGTTTTCAAGGCTACAAGACAAAACTCTCTTCTTCGCTTCTCTGCAGAAAACCAATGCAAGTTCAGCATCTCCCTTAAGTACACTTTCTAAACAAAAATGATTTTTCCTTTCCAGAAAATAGCTATCAAAAATAATTTCTAATTCCACTGTTATTTTCCTCTGAGATGAAGAATCTTTGTTCTGTGGAACTAGTCTGTCAACTTCACAGCTTATTTTTGACACTTTCAACTGTAGCCAGTGGCACATGTTTATATTCCATCTGCTGTTGTCTCACTCATAATCTCATAGGATGTCAATAACTTATTAGCAGATAATGCTCAGTATTTCAGCTATAATATTCACAGCAAGAAAAATGCAATAGCCTGCTGTTTAGAAAGGAGAGATACTTGTCAATCCACAGATACAGGAAATCATAAGGGTAAGAGACATTTTTCAGCCTAAGTTCCAAAATTTTATGCCCTTTAAAGTAGAAAGGTATGAATTAATTGAAGAATTTTGTCTAAAAGTCAGAGAAAACAAAATTCACACATACAACGGGGAAAACCCTTGTCTGTTTTTTGTATGCATACATAGCTTAACGGGCTATCTTGGATTATATCAGGGAGCCCACCCCCCCCCCCCTATCTCCTGCATGGAACCAGAAGCCTTGCTCTTCTTCTGTCCCATCTTCCAAGAGTGCCTTCTTTCACTCAAATTCACTCGCTGCCCTCCATTCATGGCCCACGCCCTCGCAGACAATAGGAACCTGGGAACCACACTACTAGGAGGTCCACACTGACATTGCTCAGTGGACTACTAAGACCAGTGGATGTCTCAGTCACTTGCACCCCGGGTACCCAATCCCCAACCTAATGGAACTGCAATATACTTACTCACTCCCGAGTCTTCATCCGGCTCTTCGTGCACAAAAGTTACGGGGAACTGCAGTATCTCTTTTCGATTTCTTTTTGCTTTCCTATCTCAGTTCGGAAAATACAGGTGAGTTAAGTTGGAATCTCCTCCGGGACCATCCGAGGGTGGGGCGCTCTCCCAGAGTTGAATTCCGAGTCAGCTGTCTGGATTCGAGTCACAGCACCAATCTGTTATAGTTGAATTAAGGCAAATCGAGTCCTAAATGGATTTACTAAATATTTATTAAGGTAGGAAAGCAAAAGCATCACTGGGCGGCCGGGAATTCACAGCTCCACCAAGGGTTCGCGCATTCGGGCAAGCCAAGCAGTCCTTTTTATCTTCACAGAAGTCGGTTTCGACATCTTCGGTACGCCCTTCTGCTTCTTCTGTGATTGTGGCTTCTTCAGGTCCGCACTCGCTTCAGGCAATTCCAATACAATACCGGTTACAAAGTAACTTATCCAATCTATTCTTTACATGGTTGATTGGTACAAAGATTTAAACAAAGGTATAGGTTGCCATAGTAACATAACATTGTGGTTTAGCATTAAGGTAATACATTCCGATAACATTGTGTTTAGGCCTTTCTTGCCAGATGGGACGTTCTCATGTCTGGTGCAGCGAGATTGTTCCCCTTGCCTAGCTAGCTTGATTAGCAAATTATCCTTAGTTACTTATTACATTAGGTACCTTTCCAAACAGATTTATCTTCAAATAAATCTTCAAGAGTTTAACTTTAAAAGTTATTCTACTTTTTCTGTTGAAAACATAGTAGTTTAAAACAATGTGACACATACTTTAATAAAATCAAGAAATTAATTTTTCTCTTATAAAAATGCATGCATGTCTACCTATAAAATTTCACAGTCCATTCTTAACAGCATTGTCATCTACATCATTAATTATAGAATAATTTCATTGTTAATATAGATTTATTTTGTCCCTGTAGGTGATAATTTACATCATAAACTTGTTAATGTGGATTCTGAAAACAACTGTTAATGAAGCTAATTATTCTCTGTTATAACTGTAAACTCAGCAGGTCAAACAATGCACTTTTCCAGTAAAGCTAGATTTGTTTACAGCCACATTTAAGATCTACACTAACTTGTGAAAAAGGGATCCTAAAAATACTATCTGATCTGAGGGACAAAATTTATAGATAAAATCAGAATTCATCTATCCCTTAGACAAATGAGGATGGTTAGATGCTGTAATTTTTGTGTGTGTGTGCATTTCATTATCAAGGAGTGATATTTACAAATTTGTATCTCAGATATTTCAAGAATGTTAATAGCCAGCTGTTGTCAGATGAGGTTTTCAAAGACCCAGGGTCTGAACTACTACATGTCTCTCATCCCTTGATGCTTATAATTTCACTATCTAAAGGTTAAAATTAAATAGGGCCCAAGCTTCTATATGTTGAAACTGGCAGTTGCAAAAGGCATGCATATTCTCATAAGTTGGAAAATGATATGTGAGAAACCATTAACTTCTTACTAAATTTTGAGACTATCCTTGAGTGAGATTTCCATCTTTTTCACAAAAGTATCTGAGAAAGGTTTTCAGTCTCAAGCAAGTTCTTCTGTTTCATAAGACAGACAATTTAGCATTTTTAATTAATTAACCAAAGGAAATGTGTTGTGAGAAGCTAAGACCAATTTGGCACATATCCTCTAAACTTTGTATGATGCTTGTTTCAAAGAAAAACCTCATTTTTATGCAGACTACCTCATAAAATTATTTTCAAACACTTACTGCTGTCTGTCACTGACCTTTTCATCCTCTATACCTTTGTGTTAAAGGAGAATATAGACTTGAAAGCATGCATTAATACTTGGAATGAATGAGTGACTTACTGTAATTAGCAGGGGCCAGGTGAAGAGGTTAGGCTATTTTTTACTACCCTAACAGACAGGCTTTCAGACATTAATTCTCAGAAGCAGAATGTCAGTTTAATTACTTCTAATTTTCAGTAAATTACCAAAATTTATCTAGAAATCAGACCCCACTGATAGTCTAAATTCATTTCATCTCATATTTCTTCAACAACTTGTCTAGTTTACAGTTTACAAAATATCTTTTCTTACTTTAGCAATTAAAATACAATTGCAGAAGATTTAACAGTCAGAAAGAAATAGAATTTCCCTTCTTTGCCCATATCCTGATTATTCAATACAGTCTTGTTTTCTTTAACTTGAGAGTCTGTCTTTTAACAGGCTGAGTTTAGCCTTTTGTGCAATGCATATTTCATAAGGACAAGTACCAAGCCTGAAATTACAAGAAATTTTGTGTGTGGGAAAATTGTAGTGTAAACTGAGTAACATAATACACTTGAACTATAACAGAGGAAGTTTCACTTTTTTTTGTTTGTTTGTCGCATTTCATTATGGAGGTGGTTTTCCAGGAAGTTCTTTTTCACAGCTTCATAAACCTCCTGCTGTTTTCCTCCACACATGCATGCAATAATGGACATCAGATATGTCAGGATAACATTTAGGTATTTTACATGTTTACAATGTAATCATGGTTTTGATGCTCTGCAGAAGAAAATGTAATGAGATTAAGTCTCCCAGCTCTTGATTCTGCTTCTGCCTGTGCCACTTTTCCCTAGAAAAAAGCAATGATGGGAACCAACAGCATACAGACAAGCAGCATCCCACCACATGCAACTATTGATCTATATGTATGACTAATCACAGCCTCAAGAACTTTCATCTGTTTTTCAGTTCTTAGCATAACCTTCATCATGTTTTAATTATAACACTCCATATATATTCCCTTGTAACAAAAAGATACCAATCAAATGGTAACATTTGGAAAGATTTTCAAAGATGTAGGCTTAATTCAGCTTTCCAGCTCAGCTTCCTCTTTTATAAGAAGTGGTTAAATTGTAAAGCCTGTTATGTATCTTGAACTTTCACTAACTTCACTGGGATCCAATGAAATTAGTCTCCATAGTTCAAGCCTTCTGGAACCCTGTCTTGAAGCTGATTTTTAAATGCCTGACTTAGGCTTTTATTTTTAAAAATAACCCACAGACAAAAAGTTATAAAAGAAAGAAACATCTTTTCTGTACAACATTGGTTCAGTATCCTTCCAGTACCACCAACCAGAATAGCAATGTGAGACTTCTTATTCCTCAGATGACCATCAGTGTTTACTACAAGGAATGGTGGATTGCAGGAAAACCTGGAGTGGAAAGAACAAGGAACTAAAGGTGGCAGAGGAAAAAGAAAAAAGTTATACTTAATGTTTTTCATTCCAAAGTGGAAAGAGGTCATTGTGTTTTTTCATGATGATACAAATCTTAGGCCTCATGTTGTACTACCAAAAGTAATAATATTCACTGTCACATATCAAGAACCCAGAGCTAGTAAACAATTTACCATAACAGTGGTTTAAAAACTCACATTTATTCTTGAGGTTTCCGTTTGAGTTCAATTGTATTAGATACCACTTAACCAGAAAGGCTATTGCTGTTATACCTTGGAAAGTATGCAGAGACCTGCAGTGGGGAACTGAAAAGAAAAAACAAACACTCTTTTACTGCAGAGCAACAGATTTAACTGTGATAACTTTCAGTGATAACAGTTATCACAGTGATAACTTTCTCCTTTGTCTAAAATCACTTATATAAAAGAACTTTCTCTTACAAATCCTAATGCTGATTTCTACCTGCATCCCTTATTAATCATCCTCAAAAATGTAATACATAATGATCCATTTCAAAACCTGATTGAGTTTGCAATGACGTGACATGACATACTGTTTTGGGGATGTCCATTTGTAGTGGCCTATGTCTTTGTTAATTACTCATAAGAGAAGCAGCACCTTAATGATAGAGTTTATGCTAGCAGCTGTTGCACTGGAGGCTTGTAGAGTTAGATTAGATTAAAAAAACAATAAAGCTTATTTTTAATAATTACTGAAGGATTTCTAGAATTTTTATTATGCCAGTTAATTGAGCAAGTTAATTAAATTGCTGAATAATGATCTATGCAAACAATATTTTACAATGCAACAAAGGAAGTTTAGCAGATGATGAAATAAATAAAAAATAAACAGAAAGACTAAGAAGTCAGTATCAGTATACTTGCAAAGTAAATATTTGAAATAAAGAAGATGAAAATATAAAAGTGGTTCAAAATTTAACAATGGGTAGAAATTTCAAAAGAAATGGACTGAAGCTGACATTTTACCAGCTTCGCATCTGGGCAAAAAAAAGACTGCTTTACCCCAAGCAGTCTGTGCAAATTTAATCGCAGAACAGCTAAACGAGAGCCATAATCACCTTCTGTACGATGAGAATGAGAAACAGAAATAGTGGAGCTGAAGGTCAAAATCACCTTGAACCATAATTTAAATGAACAGGAGCTGATATGGTTTTGTCCATTCCCAGGCACCTAAACATCAGTGCAAGTTTAAGTGCTCAAAGAATGCAAGAAAAATTATAATAATGGCAGTATTAAAGGATTATCTGGAAAATGATCTGGAACAACTATCTTAACACACAGGAAAAAAAAAATGTTGTTATAATATTGAGAATCTATTGCTCAGAAAATAAATTGTAGAATTAAAGTGTTATATACTGTGGGCTTGGATTTGTTTTTTTTTCCATTTTGAGCTTTGAAAAATACAACAAAGGGAAAATAAATCATTTTATACTCTCATCAAAAAGGCAAAAGGCAAAATTTAGCAAACAATTATAATGACAATGATCCAAAATGAAAAGGACTATTATGTGGACAGTTCATGGACACGATTTTTCTGTCAAAGAGAAGAAATTCAGTCAGAATACAAAGGGCCCCATTTTAAAAGCATCAAGAAGATTTTATACAATGTTCCTTGATAAAGATAGAAATAACATTAGAAAATGTCAAAAACACATATTTCAGGATTGTATATAAAAAATAAATCTGTGTATTAAGCAGAGCTTAGAGTTATGTTTCTTTCTCTTTTCTTTGTAAAAAAAAAAAAAGATATAACATCACCAACACATTTTGTGAAGCTGTGTGAATTTTGAATTGTTTGCTGTTCAAGAAAATCAATTGCCTAGAAAAATAATCTAATGGTTCTAAATTTTCTAAATTCAGTTTGCAAAAAACTGATTTTTTTTTTTAATCTTAAAATTAGACTTCAATACTTGAAATATTCAGAATTATAGATACAAAACCTTAAGTGAAATGTTTTCGTTGATATGAACAAAAAGATATAAATTGTCTGGGTGTGAACTCTGGATACAAGGTGAGTGTGGCTTTTAGCAGAATTAAGGAAAACATGCCCCTTTTGTCAGTATGAACAATATGAACAGGTTCCTGCTGCAGTGCAGAAGAGGCACTCTTGGGCTGAGGTAGATGCCCAGAGATAGGGACACCATATGGAATTCAGGAGAACCCTTCCTGCCCTACAAAAAAGGGGTGAAAGCATGACAAGAAAATTAGGAACAACAGATTGCTAAAAAATTGGTTTGACGAGAGGGTTTGGGGAACTATGTGGTTACTGAAGACCTCTGGAGATTCTGGACAGTCAAAGAGGGAATAAAAAAGAAGTTTTCACCAGAGGATATGGATTAGCAACCTCCCTGGAATTGAGAATGATCTGGAGGGCAATAGACTAGGAGAAACTGAAATTAAGTCTTTTTTTTTTTAATGCTGAAAGAAGAAAGTTAGGTGAAACGGCAGCCAAAGATACACAAGCAAGCAGAAGCATGGACAACAAAACATGGAGAAAATGCAAAGACTAATTATTGTACAGATTTTGCACCTAACATGAAAAAAATCTTTCCCAGGATGTGACTTTCCCAGCAAACTCCTCTCTAGGGCTTCACATCGTGATCCCATTTACCCCTCTGATGTTTCCTGGAACGTCTGCAGAGGACGTGGTGCTGCCCTAAGTTTAGGATAGGCATTTCTCTGATATTTCATGTCTGTGTCTCTCTCCAATAGTTCACTTGTATGACAGTCTTCTTTTTGGAAGCTTTGACTAGGTTCTGCATAACAAGTCTTACACGTTATGCTGTATGATTTGGCTACATACATTTGCACACATATATAATCAGATTGAGAGCAAAAATTCTGAAAATAGTATTACGTATGATGAGGAATTCTCCCTAACTCCACATTTTTGTAATTATTAATCTTAATAATGAGATGTGGGATTTTTTCCTGTATGCCTTCAGCAATAAATGGAACTTAACAGAGCTAATATTTAAATTCAGACTGGAAATTACTGTGCATTTGGTGTTTTCTGTCAAATTCTGTATTTTACAAAAGTCCAACATCTACCGATGTAACAGTGTCATGGACTTGATTGGCTGCCAGATGCCCACCAGTCTCTTAATCCCCATCCTTAGCAGGAGAGGGGGGAAAATGAGATGACATATCTCATGAGTTGAGATAATCACAAGGAGATCACTCACCAAACCATCACAGACAAAGCAGACTTGACTTGGAGAAGATTTATTTAATTTATTGCCACTAAAAATAGTGTAGGGTAGTGAGAAACAAAAACAAAACTACCTCCCCACTGCCAAAACCTTGCCACGTAAACCCAGTACAATCATGGTCATTTCAATACCCAAAATTGTTACTAATTGCACAAAAAAATATCGTATTCCATCCAATGTTTAATATTTTTAGTAATTTCATAACATGCATAATAAGTTAAGAGATACAGTTTGGATTCCATTGGGTTTGTTCTCTCTTATTACAATCACAGCATGGTTTGGGTTGGAGGGGACCATCAAAGATTATCCAGTTTAACCCCCTTGCCACAGACAGGGACATCTTTCACTGGATCAGGTTCCTCAAACACTGCTTTGAACACTGGCAGGGATGGTGAATCCACCACTTCTCTGGGGAACCTGTTCTAGTGCCTCACTACCCTCATGACCTACCATTATATCCATTCTAAATCAACCATATTTCCATATTTAAGTTTGCTTCTTGTTTTGTCACTAGAGTACTTGGTAAAAAGCCTCTCTCCATCTTTCTTATAAACCCATTACTATATAGAAAGGCTGCAATGTCTTCCCAGACTTTCTCTTCTCCAGGCTGAACAACCCCAACTCTCTCAGCCTTTCTCTACAGGAGAGCCGTTCCAGACTTCTGATCATTTTTGTGGCCCTCCTCTGGACCTACTCAAAAAGGTCCATGTCTCTCTTGTACTGGAGACATCAGAGCTTGATGCAATACTCTGGGTGGGATCTCATGAAGAGAGGGGGAAAATCACCTCCCTCAACCTGTTAGCCATGCTCCATTTTATGTAGCCCAGAATCATCATCTTCATCCTTCTTCTCACAAACTGATTAATTGGTTATTTAATTTAATTCTGACTTTTTGTCCACCATCACTGAGATTGATTTGACTGGTTTTGTGTCCACTTATTGCTGTGCACTGGGAAGTTATAAATGCAATTAATGGTAGAATGTCTGGATGTTTCTGCCTATATAAAACCAAGCCTATATACAAGCAAAATAAAATGGCAGTGATTCCTAAATTTACTTATATGGAATAATAACAATATATATTTGTCTGTGACATGGAAAACAAACCAATGAATGTAGCAAAATAATAGGGTAGGAAACTGATAAAATTATCAGTGATCACATGAGTAACCTATAGAAAGGATCTCAAAGAGAAAAAAAAGTTATCCTCTCACCAAAAATACTCATGAGATCTGAAAAATATTCAGTAGACAGGCTTCCCAGTCATTATCACATATCTGCTTATGCCCATCATTACTTGTACCATAATAAAACTTTTGGTGGTAAAACATCTTTTGTTTCATTTCAATAGTAGGTATGAAAGATAAAGCACAGTGTGTTTTGAATCCCACATACTTTCTGAATTGGTAGTACAGCTTCCTATTCTTCCTATCCTTTCCATTCATGCTGATGTAAAAAACAACCAACCAAACCATAATGGAAAATACTTTCATCCTTTCTTGCATCTCCCCACACAACTCCAGCTCTTGGTACAACCTATTACACACATGAGGACACACATCTTTCCAATTGTTTTATATCCACTCGATCATTTTCTTGCCTCAGAGCAACATGTTCAGTTCAAATGCCTTTTTTTTTTTTTGAGGAAATGTTAACTAACTAACTGACTAATGCATCACTTTCATATCATATAGGTGCATAACCAAGCAGAGGCAATGAACATCTCAACATTATTATCAATCACCAGTGACAAAAGGATATAAAAGCACACTCTTATTGTCATGAAAAAAGAGGGAAAATGTTTTATAGGAACAATTTTGTAGGTTGCTCAGACATATGTTGAAAGTACAAAAAGGGATTAACTATTGCAAAGCATTTAACCCTTAATGGGAAAGTATGAACACAAAAGAATATGAAGTAGTTCATGACTGAGCAAACTGATTTTTCTGAACATATGTATTACTGAAAACTTGTATCACCTGGCTTGATATGTGACAATCTTTTCTTAGTCTTTTTAACAGGAAATCCCTGGGAAAAAAAAAAAAAATAAAGCCAGAAATGCACTTCTGAAAACATCTCATTAATGTAGATTCCTACCTAATCCCATGGGAAATTCAGATTTTCAAAGAACAATGAACCTCCAGAGCTGCACTTTCAATAGAACAAGAGTGGCAAAAAAAACCACCTTACAATATTGAAGACAGGGTTTAACCAGTTTAAAAAAAATAGCTCTAAGACAACAGCTTTATCACAGAAAAGGGCTGTACTATGCAACATGGCCCATATATTTTTCCCCATGTTTCTTCCCACCAACACCAAGGCAAATAACAGGGAAGAGGCTACATCAAGCCCTTTTCCTAGCAGAGGTGCAACTAGAGTGAGCAACCAGAACAAGATCGAAATTGCCCAGTGTCCAAAAAGTCTAAGATGTTAATGGTTCTGAGTCTAAGATGTTAATGGTTCCCTAATAGATTTATTTTTTTCTAAAAAGCAGTCTTATAGCAACTTTCCTCGTAACATTCTTCCTTCTCTGATCTGATGTCCTGAATCTTGACTATTATACGGTCTATTATCCCCTTAGGACTGAACTTTGCATTAATTTGGAAGGAAATTGATTCCATTCAGAGAAAGAAAAATAATTTCTTCAGACCTGTGAAAGCATTCTGCACATGTTTTGCTACATATTACTTTATCAGGACAAATTACATTTTTTCTCTCTCCAGAAAACTCAGAAACTTGCAGCTAAGCACATAAGTCACCTTTAGATAAGTATAGTTTCATAATTATAGATCTAAATGTTCAAGCAACTTTGCAAGAAGTTAAAAACTAAATTTTAAGGTTTAGTAAATTCTTAGTGTCAAAGTCATACTAGATGTGAGCAATTTGAGCTGTATTTCAAATATTGGCAGCAGTGAGAAAAAAGCAATAAATCTTTAAAGTTTGATCTCAAAATAATTTGAAAACACAGTTTAGTACAGGGCTCCATCGAAGGAGATAGCAATTAAATGTAAAAAATCATACAATCATAGAATCACACAATACCATTGAGGGTCATCTGGTCTAACCTTTCTTGGCAACATCATGGTCTAGACAAGATGGCCCAGCACCCTGTCCAGGTGGATCTTAAAAGCGTCCAATGGTAGAGAATCCACCACTCCCCTGGGAAGATTATTCCAGTGGCTGATTGTTGTCATTGTGAAAAATTTTCTTCATGTCCAATCAGAGTCTCTGTGTGTAACTTGTACCCATCACCCCTCATCTTTACCATGTGACTCCTTAAAAGGGGAAGAAGGACAAGGAACTTGTCCTGATTTGACATAATATAGAAACAACTTTCTGTTCAGTAATTTTACTTTTTAGGTAGCCCTCTTCTAACTCCCTGACATTAACAGTGTATTGGGCAGAATACTCAGAGTGTTTGTACTTTGTGCCAGGGAATGGTATGCAGACAGGGTCTTGCTTTTATTTATTGCTGTAATAACCAACGTCATCTAATTTCATTATTTGCCCCATTGGAGGGTCAGAAATGGAAAGCCGTAGGGGGGTCCCACCTGCAGGGAGCAGACAACAGAACAAGTGACCCAAAACTGACCAACAGGGGTATTCTGTCCCATCTGCCCCATACTCAGTATAAAAGATGAGGGATCAAAGGGCCGGCCCTCTTTTCTTCAATGGCCAACATCAAAGGAGGACTCTGCCCGTTCATCTGCCTTTGATCCCAAGCTGCACATTCCTGACTCCAGAGCTGTAACCTGGTTCCTATCCATCACTGGGTCCAGTCTGGGACTTTCCAAGTGCTTGCTGGTGATGTCATCCTGGGAGCGTGGTACGGTTTTGTATATATTGCATCTATTTCATTTTTTTAAATTTTATTTTAAATATTTCATTAAAGTAGTTTAGTTCCTTCTAAACTCATAAATCTCTTTATTTCTACTCCTTTTCTCCTTGGAGCAAGAGGTGGAGGGACAGCATTTGTCACCCGTAATTGGTCAGTTGCCCTAAACTGTCACCTAGCTTTTTAGGAAGATCTTTGATTCTCACCTCTCTCAAGCACCTTATTTGCCAACCATGCTGCTTTGTGGTTTTGACCAAGGAGCCACCACCAGCCCAAAAGTAGAGGGATATAATTTGGGCTTTGGCTAGAGAAGACAAAGCTCCATAGTGCAGGCAGAGAAGAAAACCTTTGGGATAACCGTGCTTTTAGGGCAAGATCATAATAATGGAGACAAGAAGAGGAAACATTTTGTGACCTTGCCTGTGTAAAGCACTGAGGCAGAAAGAGGAAAGAGTGCACAGAGAAACAGTAACATTAGAGAAACATATTTCCTGGTCAGATGAGATTCTTCAGCTCTTAAGGACAGGGACTGTAGGCAAAAAATGCAAATAAAGCATGACCTCATAATCTGTGTAAAGAGCTTAAACTGAGGCTGCAGACATAGTGAGCATTGAAAGGTGCTTGCAATCAGACTCTGTGTATTTTTGAAAAAGACAAATCAAGGAGTGCATGGAGAGTGCTGACAATTGTATGAGGACTTTCAATGCAGGAAGAGAAGCCAAATCTATTTTTTGACTGCTGGAGTGTGAAGGCATAGTGGATTACCGCTACAGTGGTTTTGAGCACTGTGATGGAACTAGTGCTGAGCCAGATGGACACAGTTGGCTTCATGCATTTCTCCACTTTCCCTGTCATCAAATCTTGGGATGACAGTGAGAATAGGAGTTGGAGACTCTGACTCTCCTGTAGCCATTCTGCCTAGAGCAGTTTCCCCATGCCTTCATACAAGCTGCACAAGACATATCAGCCAGCAGTAGTCAACACTGATGGCACTGAAGCTCTATGCTGTTCTGTTTGGTGAGGCTTGCCACCTTGCAGCAGGTGAATGGAATTCGTGAGCTATGATAACCTGCAGGGCCTCACTGAAAGCAGCATGTGTTGCATGTCTGTTGTAAAATGTCTGCGTGACACATGCCTGAAATGGGGAATCAGCATCTGCTATGAGACAGAGATACTCAGACCAATGCAGGCTGAGAATCATGGATGCTTTCCTGGCTTTGGTCCTGGAGAGTATAAAACTCTAAACTATTGGTATCATGAGACCTCTAGGCATCGGCTATCCAAGAAGCCTATACTGTGCCCTGCAAAGCTTGTAGGGCAAAGAAGTTGTAACTTTTGGGGGTTGATAAGCTGATAGGAGACTTGATAAGAACACCAGATAGGAGTGTTTATCCCCTAGAGGACTCCTATGTACTTGCAGCTGCTCTCTTGGAAAAAGACTTTTTTTCTTGACTTTATTGATGAAACTTGGTCATGGGTGACGGATCTTCTCTTCACCCTCAGAACACAGAGGGTCAGCATCACATTGCCTTAGAGATTTGTGTGGGACAGCGAGCACAGGGGACCATGAGTATGATATGTCCCAATGGTCACACTGAAGATGAGCAAATACGATCCTGTTTTGGTGGACAACACATTTACTGTATTGTCCCAGAAGGCTCTAAGCTGTTGAAATAGCCAAAATATCTTTTTTCCTCCTCTCTGATCTTTCCAGAAAGCAGTATAAAAAGAACATCAACCAGATGTGAAAATGGTAGCTCCCTTCATGGAAGAAGATAGTACACCAAGAACTATTCTTTCTCATTTTCCATGAGTTCGAAGCAATACAATACCTTACTTTCTAGAAATCCCTCTCTTTGGGATTGACACTGTGTTTGACACAGTGTCCTGGTTTCAACTGGTAAGGAATTAATTTTTCTTTCTAGTCATTGCTGTGAAAGGAATGTCAATAATGCCTGTTAGTTTTAATTCTAAGTGATGTTTACACTATTAAAGGATTTTTTTCAGCATAGACAGAACAATAAAGTGGCCAATGAAATATTCACCACTGATGTCATGCTCAGTAAATGAAGAGGGTTTAGTCAAGGGGCAGAAAATCTGTGATCACTGCTTGGGATGGTGCCAATTCACTAGGCAGTGATAGTGACTGGTGTCATTATTATTATTGTTGTTATAATTTTTCTTTTTCTATTATTTTTTCTATTAAATTGTCTTTATCTCAACCTATGAGGTTTATTTCTCTCTTTCCTCTTCTTTTTTCCCCTCTGCTCCCCACCCTTCTCGGGAAAAGCTGAGGGAGCCAGGAGGGGTGTGAGGTAATGCCTTTGTATTTCTAGTTGCCAACTGGGGTTGAACCCTGACACACAGCCTATGGAAATATAATTTCTGAATGACATTGCAGTTATGAATCTAGATTTATAGAATACATTCTGGACTCAGAACACATATTTTGCATCTAGCTGAATCCACTACTTTATACACTTCATATAACATTTCTTATTTTCCATTTTATTTGGGTTTTGGCAGGAAGGGGAGTGTCTTCCTTGCCCTCCACCCCAGTATTCATCCCATGGTGTCTACTTGGTAGTTAGGATATCTTTTAAAGGAATTTACCCAACCTTGATCTAAAGGATTCAAGTGACCGAGTCCCATTGCATTCCCAATGAAAGCTATTGATCAGTTAATGAACCTTGCTATTAAAAATTTTCTAGTTTATTTCTATAAAAAAATAATCTTTTTTTTTTTCTTTCAAAAGTGGATCCTGTTATTTTTTTCTATGAGATCAAAGCAGACTTTAATACCAAAAAACTCTTCTGCATGTAGGTATGTAATGATCAAGATCAGGTAACATTTTGACTTTCTCTTTGGTAAGAAAAGTGGATTGAAGGTTCTTGAGTCTGTCATTATAAGACATTTTTTCCTGACCTCAAATTATTATTGTAGCTCTTTCCCAAATCCTCTAATTTGTTATTATCTTTGTTGAAGAGTGTGCAGTTTGTGGTTGGGGCCTCATTAATCCTATACGTATTACATCTTAACTCCTACTCAATATTACTTTGACTGTATTTTGGCATGGTTATTTCTGGTAACAGTGCAAAACTCAGTGAGAGTTGTGAAGGGTGCAGAAGCTGGCTACTCTCTGACATAAACAACACATATACCCCACCTAACAAAACTAGTTTCCTATTTTATTCTTTAGGTTTCTTTGTTTAATGTTTTGTTTTGAATTTATGTGTTTCAGGGCAAGGATTACATTTTTTAGTGCTTTCTAGTTAAGAAAATAATAATAAATATCGGAGGAAAATAAATCAAGGATAACAAGTCTTACTTGTCTTTCTACTTATTAAGGCAATATCTGATGAAGTGAAAAATGTTCTTTTCTTAAAATATACACTAAAAACATAAATCACGTTCTCTTAACCTACCTTTAGTTTTATCACAGTGCAGTACTCTCATCACAGCAGCATTGCACTGATAACAAAAAAACTGAGCAAGAAAAGGCCACTATCTTTCGAAGTCACTTTATGATTTTCTGTGTCACTGTAGAAAAATAAATGAAAGATCACTACTAAAATAGAGCAAAGAAGCACAGTGACCAAAACAAAATGCTTTCCTTTTCTGTACCCTCACAAGAACCATTTAGCTACTTTTTGTGCAAAGATAACTGAACTGGGATTTTTTGCTTTATATCAAGCATGTCAAAAAGATTAAAAACTTGATTTGACCCAAAACCTTGAGCAAAAAGTAGTTTCAGGACAGACTTTGGCCTGTTCAGGAGCACGCTTGAGAATGTCCCTTGGGAGACATTCCTGAAGGGCAAAGGTGCCCAGGAATGCTGGTCGTACTAAAAGGAGGAACTCTTAAAAGCACAGGAGAAGGCCATTTCCAGGTCCTGAAAAATGAGCCGACAGGGAAGAAGACCAGCCTGGCTAATAGCTAGCTTTGGCTGGACCTCAGAAATAAAAGGAAAATTTACAATCTCTGGAAAAGGGTGTTGGTAACTTATGAGCAATACCAAGATATACTGAAGTTATGCAAGAGGCAAATTAGAAGGGCCAAAGCTCAAGCAGATCTGAACTTCACCACCACGGTTAAAGATGACAAGAAGAGGTTCTTTCAGTATATCAATAGAAAAAGGAAGATTAAGGAAAATGTAGGCCCACTTATGAACAGGGTGGGCACCTTAGTAGTGGAAGACACGGAGAAAGCAGAGTTACTGAATGCCTCCTTTGCTTCAGTCTTCTCTGCTAAAATTGTCCCTCATGAATCTCAGATCCTGGAGACAAGGGGGAAGGTCTGGAGAGAAGATTTTCCCTCTGTAGAGGAGGACTGGTTCAGAGACCACTTAGCCAAACTAGACATTTTTAAGTCCATGGGTCCTCATGAGAAGCACCTGCGAGTACTGAGAGAACTGGGAGATGTTATTTCTGGGCCACTCTCTATCATCTTTGAAAGGTCATGGAGAACAGAAGTACCTGAGGACTGGAGAAAGGCAAATATCACTCCAGTCTACAAAAAGGGCAAGAAGGAGAACACAGGCAACTGAAGGCCCATTAGTCTCACCTCCATCCCTGGGAAAGCAAAGGAACGACTTGTTCTGGATGTCATCTCCAAACATTTTAAAGAACAGGAAGTTTAAGTGGTCAACACAGATTTACCAAGGGTAGATCATGCTTGACCAATCTGATAGCCTTCTATGATGTTATAAATAGATGGCTGATGCTGGATGAGCAGCAGATGTCATCTACCTTGACTTCAGCAAGGTTTTTGACATTCTCCCATAACATCCTCACTGAGGAAACATGGGCTAGATGAGGGGGCAGTGAGGTGGATTGAATCCTGGCTGTGTGACAGAACTCAAAGGGTTGTAGTTAATGGAGCAGGGTCAAGTTGGAGGCCTATAACCAGCGGTGCCCCCAGGGGTCAATACTTGGTCCAGTAAATGGACATGACTGATATATTTATATAGATACATACACGCACACGTGCATCTATATAAATGTGAACCAAAGACAAATGTATTGCATGGCACTTATTTTAACTATTTCTAGCACTTTCTAGCACTTTCTAATTAGTGACAAAGAATAAACAAAAACAAACAAACAAAAAATTATAAATATGTATAGCTGTATACAACATATAATAGATATACTATAAATGATAGAATAATAACTAATAACAGGACAATAATAAATAAGGTAAAATAAATTATGAAATCCTAACTTGCAGTTTTTAAAGTATTTTATTATTTGCAGCATATAACTGAATACATGAGAATTCAAAATTCCTTCTAAATTTTTACAGTAATCTAAAAGAATGCAATTAAACAGATGAAAATAACTATTTTAAAGAATCAAATATTGTTTCTTTATTTCACTGAGTTTTTTCAGCCTCTTCAGTGATGGAAAGCTGTGAGAAGCTCAACCCTGAAAGAAGGCTGAAACAAGGATGTTTTACTGTATAGCTATGTCACACTAAATAACAATTTTTTTGTTAGCTTCAGAATCCCGCAAAGCTCATTGTAAAGTATTCAACATTCAGAATTGTTAATCTTTGACATGTTCAAGAACTGGCATTCAATAAATACTCTAAGTAGGTATTTTTAGGCGAAACTGAAGATCATATTTTTCCTTGTGTTGAGAAATAGCTCACCTATTTTGACTACTTTATTAATAACATTTATACTCTGTATGCCTAGAGGACAGACAATAGCCATACTTAGCACAAAGCCATGTTGTCCCTCAAAAAATCTTGAAAGAGGACAAAAAACCTGTGTAACCAGTGTTATTCAGTATGAGGGAAGAGCTGAGACACAGTAGCAGTTTTATCCTCCTTGTTATCCTAGATATGTTATAGAAAAAATCCTGGGGCAGTTCAAATAAGCAGGAACTCAGTCATTGATCTCAACTGAGTTTGGACACATCATTTAATATTTCAAGGTTAAATAGGCAGTGCAGTTCCTGTAAATGAGTAGAAACAAATAGTCTTCAAATAGACCATTATCAAGGTTTAGTTGTTGGATTAGAGCAATCTTAATCATGAGGATAATTGATACTATAAAAGAATGGAAATGCATTAGAAGAGTAACTGTACAATATAGGGAAGGCATTATGGAGTTCTCAGAAGATTAGGAAATCATCATGTTTCAGGCAAAAGTCTAGAAATGACAAGGATATTAGAGGCACTGTGGGAGGGACTATTCCTTCATGTGTTGCCAAAGCTGGAAAAAAAAAAAAAAAGGTGGTTTTATTTTAGTCACTCTTTATATGAACAAACATTAAAATATCATGAGGTGCAAGTGAAAAAAGGCATCCATAAATAAAATTGCAACAAACAATACACATTTTTTTAAAAAAGTTAATCAGCCGAAAAAAATTAGTTAAAATCTGTTCATAACCTATTTAGTTAAAGAGATTTCTGCCATCTACGTTTACGTTGTAGAAGTTTTAGGAAACTTTGATTTGATGGAATAACAGAATACAAATTCAGAATCCATTTGCAAGTGTCATTGCTTACTACATGAGATAATACAGGAAATTCATGTAATATCATAATATCATTACATATATTATACTTTATACATCATCATATACATTATATTATGTATAACATGATAATATCCAAAATGAAAACATAATCAAATGAATTTAAGCAAAATAATTAAAGCAGCCTAAAATTATTATAATTTCACTGCTGTACAGAGTTTTGTGGAAAGCATTCCCTAATGCTTTAAACATCTGATATTGTCATTGGTTACAGGTGAGGTTGTGCTGTCATTATACATTTCCATGTGATTCTTCTTTAGATCATTAAAGTAGTGTGTGAATTATGGTGATCTATCTTGATATGAATGTTTTCTTCAGTATCAGTTTGTTTTAATTGAGAATTTATTAAAGAATACAAAAGATACCAAAATATCCCTACACAGAAGTGCAAGTGGCTGAATATGAGCCAGCAGTGTGCCCAGGTGGCCAAGAAAGCCAATGGCATCCTGGCTTGTATTAGAAATA
>JAOTQQ010000019.1:45972553-46016136 GCA_026546715.1 Gallinago undulata
CCTGGCTTGTATTAGAAATAGTGTGACCAGCAGAAGTAGGGAGGTGATTGTCCCCCTGTACTCAGCACTGGTGAGGCGACACCTCGAGTATTGTGTCCAGTTCTGAGCATCTCAATACAAGAGAGATATCAAGGTGCTGGAGTGAGTGCAGAGGAGGTCAACGAAGCTGGTGAAGGGCCTGGAGTATAAATCTTATGAAGAGCCATTGAAGGAGCTGGGGCTGTTTAGTTTGAGGAAGAGGAGACCTCATCACTCTCTACAACTACTTGAAAGGACACTGTAGAGAGGTTGGTGCTGGTCATTTCTCACAGGTAATTTGTGACAGAATGAGAGAGAATGGCTTCAAGCTCCAACAGGGTAGGTTTAGACTGAACTTTAGGAAAGAATTTTTCACAGAAAGAGTGGTTGGGCATTGGAATAGGCTGCCCAGGGAGCAGCCTAGGCTGCCCACATCGATCCCTGGATGTGTTTAAGAGTTGTTTAGATGTCGTGTTCGGGGATATGGTGTAGAGGAGAACTTTGTAGAGTAGCGTAGATGGTTGGACTCGATGATCTGAAGTGTCTTTTCCAACCAAAATGATTCTATGATTATATATAAGTATGTGTGTATATATACATAAAAAATGTAATACATACTCATACATTATGTAAAAGAGACAAATTGTATGATACTTATAAAAAATGTATACTTGTACTGTTTACATGCTCCACCCACTGCTCCATCCACCTCCTGTACACACACATGTGCACATATGTACAAATTTGAGATCTATTTTCGGTGATTGCAACATATTGGAAAATGGAAATATGTATTATAGATATATGCAGCCACAAAAGCTGGAAGATCTCATGCAGTGGAGCATGACGGTGCAAATTATCAGATTTCCTGGGATACAAATAAACTTCTGGGTTTATTCCAGACTCTTTTTAAAAATATATTTTTCTATTTCTTTCTGCATCTGATCTCTGCTGTATTTCATATATCTTAACCTTGGCTGGCCCACTGTCATTTCGAGCACCAGTTCATTAAGGAGAATGAAAATATGCCTATTCTCACTAACAGATTCTCACAGATTTAATAGTCTTCTAGATGAATATATCTTTGTATGGATTAATGCATTAGAATGACTGAATAGGTAGAGGAATAGATCTGGTATATTAAAAGGAGTTGTTGAATATCATACAGGAGGAACAGCAATAGTCTTTATAGTAGCCTTTGATGAAATACCGTTTTTTTTTCCAGATCACAGATTACACTCAGGAAGTTAGGAGGAAAATATAAAGGAGCATTGGAAAAAGCAAGAGTTACCTTTAAGTATTATAGGAATTAATTGATACCACGTGGTAGGTCTGAGCAAAATTGTTGGCTTTACTTAAAAGTGATATAATCTAAAGAAAAAACATACTATAATTCCATACTGGGCTGCAGAGAAAAAATGCCAGTCTACAACAACCAAAAACTTTTGAGACACAATTATGTACTTGGCATAGATTTCATCCTTTTAAAACAAAACAAAACAAAACAAAATAGCTGTCATCAAGGGATGCTGTCTAAATTATTCCTTGGAAGTTGCAAAGAAAGATTCTAGACATAGAATTACTTTAATACGTCCTAATTTCTGGCATCCTAGCTGTGTACCTTGAATGATCTTATAAATCTTATCTACTTTCTAAAAGATAGTATTTCTACAAAACACCAATGCTGAAAATTGAAGAGATGTCCACAACAGAGACATTTCAAGAAACTATATGAATATAGAAGGGGAAAAGGAGCTAGATTTCAGGGTAACTTAGAAAATGGGCTAAAATTCCTCTTTTTGGTGTAATATTAAAAATTAATTAACATTTGGAAGACTCAGTACAAATTTCAGGAGTAATTCTATAAAAATTCAGTCTTCATCTTTCATTACTGTAAGTCATTTATATGCAGAATTAATTAGTCTCTCTGTTAAAGAACCTTCTTGTAATTCAAGTACTGTTTGAATTTAAAACCCCGGCAAATCTGCGGATTTTTCATGCAAGCTTGTGCCCTGTGGTAATATATACTTCCCTTAGTTTGGTCAAAAACACCTGTGTATTTTAAATTATTACAGTTATTCAAAGATAAATCCTGCACACAAATTATCAAAAAAAAAAAGAAAATATCATTTCTAATATATATTGATTTATTGGGTCAGGTTTTCAGAATTTCATTGCTTTTGCTCAGGTTTGACGGACTGTCTTCCATTCAAATGCAAACCAAATCACAGCATCGTATTGTAGAAGTGGCTTATGAGTGGCACAAACACTTTCCTGAACAGCTCTGGTGCACCTTTCAACATAAAATTCAGACCAAGATTTATCTAGCTTACCTTATCCACTAGTTCTTCATTATAAAGCATACTAATGTTTTATCGCATTTGGATGAGAAAATTCAGTTGGATTTAAAGAACTACGGGGCATGGATGCTCAGCTATGTCAAGCCTTTCAGCTTTATAGTCAGGACTTATAAACCTATAAGCATTGCCCGGGGGAAAGAGTAATGTCTCTGTCATTCACATACTGTGAGGGACTTTTTGTGCACAATATGGAAACTTGCTCAGCAGACAGAGAGACCAGCAAAATAAGTAACATTAAGGCAACATAATTTTATATTTTCTGTGCTGTACACCAGGTAAGAGGTAACTATTAATATTAATAATTTTTAAGCATATTACAGTAATGAGATGAAATTTACAATTTTATTTTCTTTCAAAATGTAATTTGTCGCAGAACCTGGTGGTAACAGTTGGTAAAGTGAATCAACAGCAGAACCATTTTTGAAATGTAAAGAAAAAAAGTGAATATTTTGGTAACAGTGCCAATATGTACACAGAAAAAAAAAATTATCAAAACAGACAATATCTGAATTCAATCATACATCTGTACTCTAATTTCAGTCTCATCACTTTCAATTAACAGTTCTGTCTCCTACACTCCTTCTTTAAACTGTGAAGTACTTCTTAACTATTTTGCCATATGATATGGCATACACCTTAATATAATATTTCTCAGTATTTTATGAATATATCACTTATAAGGAATTTATAGAACACAGGAAATAAACATGGAAGGTGATACCACCATTAGACAGCAATTCAAATACAGATGTGGGAAAGAAAGGAAAGGGAGAAGAGAGAATGGATGTAAAATGCATCTAAAATGCATATAGTAATTAAAAACATCTGTGAAAACAAAGACTCATTGTTCTTTTCAGCGGAAAAAGCCCATATTGATGTTGTCTCCACATAATAAATATCTTTTATAAATTTACCATGTTCTATCTAAAAATCTTCTTGCTCTTCTGCTCTTCTTGGAAAGAGATTCTAGTTCCATGCTGACTAACACCAGAAATTGTCTCCTAAACTGTACACCATTAACATTGGTGCTGATACTATCATTAGGCTTATACAGCTTTTTTCCCACCACCCAGAGAGTAGCGTCTCCTAACATTTTGAGAGATGAGATCAAATGCACTTACCTTGTTGAGCAATATTCACTTCTAAACCCCAAAAAGTTAATTAAATACTTTAAGAGGCTGTCAATCACAGGCAAGGACAACATAACCTGCAATATGAACCTCTATTTTGTTTAATATTTAAGTAAAATGTCGTCTCTTTGTGAAAGACAAACATGAGGCACATTTGTCTTTCACTGGCAATATTTATCCTTGAACTGAATTAATCTAATCTAGTTTGATCCAAAGATTATACCATGTCCTCAGCCAAAATCAATATAAACACCAGCAGTGTATAGACAGAGGATTACATCCTTTGAACTTCTTTCCTGTGGAAGTAGGATTTTAGTCAATAGGAGTTCAGGATATAGCCTGAGATTTTCAGAAGCACTGTGCCAGACCCAACTCTCATCCCATCTGCAGCCGGGGACACAACATGACTTGTGACGTGATAACATCCTACTTAGAAGTAGATATTCTTCACATTGACTGAGTTCTTGCTTCCATGAACTTCGTTACAGTGTACATAGGACAACCTATTTCTCAAACAGCTTGCTTTCCCATTTGCCCTTTCCTAGTGTTAATTCTTACAGAGAAAGGATGAGGGCATTGTTTTGGGATATCTCACAGAAAGTTCAATTTGTGTTTCTGTAGGTTGCTATGTAAACAGTAGAAACAAATAGAACATGTTTTCACTCATGCCTTGTGCTTCCTCTGGTCCTCAGGCAGATTTGAGGAAAAAAATATCTTGAGAATATTATTTTGAAAACTGGGACTTTAAGTTGATAGACTGAAACCATGGCTGGAACATGGCATAGGTCCTATGACAGCACAGAAGATCAGTGCAAAGCATGGCAGTTTTCTATATTAGACCTAAAAAAAGTAGTTTAGGGTAAGGCTTTCTGGTGGCCCTCCATCTAAAGGGACATTTCACTTATAATCTATAATATTGACATTCAGTTTCCAGAAACATGTTGTAATCTGTCAAAATCTGATTTGTGTTTTCCTTTTACTGTTTTAGATGTCTTTTTCCCGTATTAGGATACATAATTCTATCTTGATTGGACAGAAGATACAATTGGCACTGGGAAATTGACATCACTCCTCCACAACTCTTGGAATATCTAGCGGTTTTCTGTCGGAGTGGGAAGACGGGCCCGGAGTAACGACAGAGTCTCAATATGAGTATGATTGTTCTCCTTTATTACAAGTTTTAGCAGAGTTTATATAGGCAAACAGCAGATACACACGCTAGCAGGTGTTTACACAATCGGCTGCCGGCTCTCATTCACCTGCCTTGAGCTTTCATATGATTGGTACAAGGTTGCACACATGCAACACTACTCCCTTAGTTCCCAAGCACAGTTCCATTTTATTAAGCTTACACAAAGGCTAGATAAACATATTTACTATAAAATAAGCGAGATCAAGCAGAGGACAATGCCATCCTCAGGCCTGTTGCTAAGGCCTGAGGCCAAGGCTTTGGGCCTACGGCTAAGGCCTCTCCCCTGATTCTGTGTCTAGAACTGGATTGTTCATCCCAATCAAGTCATGTCCTTTTGCAGACAGCCATTCCTCAACAGTTTTCATAGCAAGAATATATTGAAGATAATATCTTAAATCCTTAGGGATTAGGTGTAAATTTGAAAATGTAACTTAAAGCTGAAAATACAGAAGGCTAATAAAGAAAAGTGAAAAAACAATTTTTTTCTTTCCTTTTTTTTTTAACTTTCAGTATTTTCTTATTTTATCAAATGAACCTTTGTACTCTGAAAAGAGCTCAGCTATGAAGTACAGCTTTTGGTGATATTAAGTTTTATTCTAGAAGAGTCTCAGGAGCTACCTCCATGACATATTGTGATCATAAGATTATCAGACCAGAGTAGATATGTTGTGAATTATTCATTGCAATCATAATAATTCAATGTAGACTGTAGTTAGGAAGACCACTAGATGACTTTATGATATTTTGTGCCATAACCTGTTCTATGCCACTTGTTCCTAGCACCAATGATTAAAACAGTGTCTTGAAAGTCAGAGGGTTCCAATTACAATATATTGCACTTCAGCAATCTTTGGTGGCATATATTCCCCTGAGTTTATTGCAAATTACAGCACTAATTTCATTGCAACCCTCAAGGCTGTCCAACTACAAAAGCAATTTTCTATTCTCTCTCAGTTGCAGAAATAAACTGTTTCTTTGCATGTGAAAAGTGAGAGGGACTAAAACCTATTCCTCAAAAGAATCATAACAGAAGAACCAAGCTAGATGTTCATCTGCTGTACAGCACTGGAGTTTGGCAGCTACTTCAGGCAATGAGGGAGGGTAACAGCCACAAGATGCATTACTGGGAGAGATGATGCCATTAGCCAAGTTCTCCTAGAGTCGTTGTTATGAATAGACATAGGTAATGTCCTACTGTATACTCACTGCACTGGGCTGCTGCTGCTGCTGCAAAAAGGGAGAAAATAGGATAAATAAATATAACACACAAATTATTTCATTTGCTTAGCAAATAAATGTAGTACACCAATGATTTCAATTACTTAGCAAAAGTACACAGACATCACTACCATCAAACTGAGGCACATCTTCAAATAGAAAGAAATGCATCACTCTGCCAATAATGTATAACTCTCTCATCTTATGATCTCCAATAATATCACCATCTCCACATAATTCACTTGTATAAATAAATCAAACACCAAACAAATGAATTACAAACATACTTGGAATAACACATTTACTAGCCTAAAAGTTTTTGAGCTCAAGAAATCTAATTGTTTTCCTATACAGTTTTTGACGATCAGGAGTGACCACCTCAGCTCTAAGATCCTGTTACAGCTCCAATTTACCACGTAATGAACACATTAAATTTTGAGTAGCCAGTGTAGATTTTACACATAAACCCTTTCCTCATACCCTCTTCTTTCAGAAATACAGCTTAAGGTCTTAAACAACTAATAAGGAAGATAGTGATTTTTATGGTTGCGAAAAATGAAGGTCAGAATTGTGAGTGCTGCAAACATCAAACCATCCGATCACTCCTTTTTATAAACTATTTCAGTGAGAGAACATTAGTTCTATAATAAAAGAGAGTATTCATGGTCTAAGCCCACAAACCTCCTGGTCAGCAAAAATTGAAAAGATACTGTTAAGATTGAGCTTTGTATATTTAATTTGTATTTTAGTTGACCAATTTGTATATTTGATCACATATATTTTGTATATTTAATTGTAAAAATATGCCAGCAAAGATCTGCACTATGCTAGGTATAAAACAAATATTTATTCTCCTGGCATTGTAATAGCACCAGAGCTCATTACTCTCAGCCATTGATAGAAGATTAGTGAAACTGAGGTTATCACTGTCCATCACTGACAGTGAAAAGAACATTTCATCTTGAACTGCTATCAATAGCAGTACCATGTTAGCTACAGTCCTGCAGCAACTCAGGTTGGGGAAAAAATATTATACTGTGTAATCCATTTCCTCACACCGTATCTGAGAGTAAAGACTAGAAGAAATCTTATTTATGATATGAGGTAGTTCTGTTTGTATATCACAGAAGCTAAATAGGAATGAGATTTAAAAAAACACAAAACATTTTAAATATGATGTGTAAAGTTACAAGTGAAGTAAACTATTTTAAATTGAAATGTCTAATTTGCATCCTTAGCCGAAATTTGCAACAAGAACTTAGCTGGAATAGCGAAATTCTCTGGAACAGAGCTCTAACTCCCAGCAGAAAAAAATTATAATGTTTGATATTCCCTTGTGGAATATTTCAGCCCATGTGGCCAACCAATGGAAAAAAGATATACCAGCACACCATTTTCATGCAGATTAACTTCATTTTTATTTGCAACATAAAATGCAGTAGAATATCAACTGTTCTGTGTTGGATACAGAGTTTCTTAAGAATAATGTTGAGGGTTAAACTAGTGGACATGGCAAGGGAAGAGCATTTGTATATTTGCATTAGTATGACATCCTGTAACCAGGGAAAATCTAATGTAATTTCTTCAGATGATAATTAGCTTAATTCTTGTATAAGAGGTCAATTAAGAGGAATAAAACCCACAATATCCTCTGAAACCATACAATACTGTGTCTTTACTACATTACAAGACAGTTTTGTTCTTGTGGCAAAGAACATGGCTCGTTAATCAAACCCTAGTGTTTTCCTCTTGGAGAGTCATATGAGTTTGTGAATTCCATCTGTATTACCAATATGTAAGATCTGTTTAACTATGAGATGTTTGCTTAATCAAATTACCCTCTGCAGTATCAGTGCTCTCATGCTGTAGTACAATAATTACTTCTAATGAATTTTCTATTTCATGGAGGGAGGAAGGGGAGCTTGATGTTAAAAATCCTTTGCATGTTTTATCTCATGCTACTAACTGCTATTCAGGAAGAAAGTATGATAAGATGGCTTATTAATGGAAAGGAACATATTGAAAAATTATGGGATACCAATTAATACAGTAAAAAGTAAACGTCATGAATTAAATTAGAAGACAGATTTTACATCTGCTTTGTTGGACCAGATGTCATTATAACAATATGCAGATGGGTTATTTGGTTAAATCAGAGGAAAGTGGATAAAATATCCAGGAAGAGATTACATAAGGGTATCGCCATGTTCTTTTCAAGCTTTCTTACAAATATAAATTTCTGTCACAAAATTATATGCTAGAAAATTAAAAATTCTAACCACAAGTAATAGAAAAAAATCTTTAGAAGCAAATTCAGAAGTAAGACATAAGTATAAACTGAGTGATGAGGTACATATGCAGAGGCTGCACCAATATTATTTCCATATTTACCAGCACATCTGCCTCTGAAGATTTGTCACTTCAACTCAATTACAGTAATGTGAACCAGGCTTAGAAAAACAATTTGTATTAAGCTGCCAAAAAAGCCTCAAAAGAACAAAACAAGACCATTGCAGAAAACTACGTACATGTAGGATACCAGTCTTGTGAACAATAAAATACATATTACTAAAATCCTACCTAGGCCACCGCCTCTTCCAAGTGTAACATTCAGTTTTTATTGACCTGTAAGGAAAGATTTTCAATTTTCATTTAAGAAGTGGATCCTTTAAGTCTGAAAAGGATATTATCTTCTCCTGTAGATTCTCTGCAGTCTTTATATTCTGTGTATTGCAACCTCTGTGTTCATACACTGAGTGATCCTCTGATGTGGCAGGTCTATACTCAAGCCCAAACCAAACTAGCACTTCCACCAAAGTTCATTGAGTTCACTGTACATTAAAATTGACATACCCTTGCAGATTTTGGGGATGTGCTTCATCAAAAACATAGCAAAGCAGTCTGGGCTTTATGTAGAAGAGGGGATTGCTTCAAAATGTCTTCCATGTTCTTCTTCCCCTGGGAGTATTCATTGTAGAGCTGACATAACTGGTGAATAAGCTGAAAGCTGCAAGAGTAAACTGAGCATCAAATGAATGTCATAGAACCTGGGAAGGTCTTCAGTGCCTAGCAAAATTCTGGCCTTAATTTCTCATCTGAGAGGCAGAAAATGGGGAAGAGGCATAAACATTTCATTTAATTATTTTTAAAGGAAGAAAAAAAAAGGAGAACACCCAATATTATTCTGGTGTATTCTGGTGCTGCTGTCTGATCTAGATAGATCAGTGTATCCTCATATGTTGGAGTTCACAGGCTATTTTAAATTCCAGCATGGTTCCTGGACCATCACAATGTCAATTCCCTGTAGGTGGAGGACAGGCTGCACAGGCTGTTCCCTGGAGACACTAAAAAGCACAAAATTAGTACTGCTTTACAGCCTAGTTTTAAAGAACTCTTAGTTTACATTCAGATCAAAATGGCTTGTAGCTGCCTTACAGTATGTGTGTGTGTGTGAGTTTGCCGCTGTTGGTAGGTTCAAAATTTCTATCTTTCTTTTTCTTAAATTGCAGAGACAACTCTAAATATGTGCAACTCTCAAAAGATACTTACTCCTGTATGTTGACTTAACTCTATATGAATAATGACAAATCACATCAAGTGCTCACATTATTAAATAAGGCTTTTGATAAACCACATACTTTCCAGTTGATTTTCTTAACTGGCTGTTATTTTAACATTACATATTTTAAGTTTTCAGAGGAGTATTGGTACAGAATAAAATATGAATTATTTTTCATTTGGATCCATGCCTAAGATCATCATATGTAATTCCATAATTAAGGCTGATGAAGGAAGTGAAAATCAAATGAAAAACAGGACACTCAAATTACTACATTAAGGCAATAAATATAACATTTCAGTGAAAGAGAGAAAAAACCTATTTCTGTCCTTAATGATGCCTAGAACCTCTGGAGAACCTTTACCAAGCCTGGTTCACTAGACACAGTAAACCACATTAAGTATCAGAGAGGACACCCTTGTAGAAATAGTAACCCATTGTGAGCTTTTCAGTCAAAGCAATTCAGCAATAAAAATTTATAGTAGTTTGAGGAACTGTATTAGTGTGCAGAAAGCCTCCAAGACAAAGTCTCCAGTCTCCACAAAAAATTAATACAGTCAATTAATGTGGTCTGCATCTGGTCCTTACAGATTGCTTTTATTTATTTGATATTGTGTTTGCTGAATATTGTGATGCAAATGCTTTCATCCTTGAAGAATGTTGAGTGGCTAGCACATGCTGGCCAAAGCTACATCCACCCTATGTATCTTGGTTACTATAGTAGTAAATACAATTTTTGTGATTACTATACCTTTTTCCTAGAGGAAACCATGGTGGCTGTTATGCAGTTCTTGCTCAATGCCCTAATCCTAAAATAAATGAATGAACACACAAATAAATAAATAAATAAATTCTGTTAGGTTCACTGCAAAAATTCTTATGCTCCTAGGAATTGCCTCTATGATTCTGACTCCAACTTAAATTGTACATTTTTGTCTTGAAGTACCTTGAATTACATGCAGAGAAGGTGGCAGGCAGCTCACAAGAGAATAATTGCATTTGGCACAGTGCAACATGACACAGAAAACTGCTGGGCAAACCAGAAGCAGCCCGACAGTGTTCTTATACTGTTTCTGATACCAAAGCTAGTTCATTTTTTACTAGCTTAGCTGTCTTAAATGGCTTTGCTGTGCTCATTACAGACTGTGCAAGTTTTTCAAAAAATCAGTACATATGTATAGATAAATAATAATGAGACATGGTGGAAACTGGTTTGCTGAATAGTTGCCTCTTAGAAATTCTTGACTAAACAGGATGAATTGGCAAGTCATTTAATCTCTTTCTGCTGGAGTTTCCTATAAAAAACAGGGATAATAACAGAATTGTAAGGCTTTCTTTCATTAATGATTCCAGAATGTTTTAAAAACTCAAAATGAAATATTTTGTTAGCAATGTAACAGATAATAGTTATGACTCATTTCAGAGTCATCTTAGGCTGCATGAGGATTGCTCACATTTTTGTGACCCAACTGTAGTAAAATAGTAGTGATTGAAAGGAGAAAAAAAACTATTAGAATGAGTACCTTTTTGCCTCAATGTGAGAAACCCAAGTATTCTGTTCTGCAACTACTGTTAAAGAAATATCTATTATGGAGCTATTCTAATATCATATTTTCTTAGAAATTCATCAAGCCAATTTATAAACTACCTTTCAATATTACTGCTTATGTTATTTTATATTCAAACTGTAGTCCAGTTCTATCCATTTTAATAGACATTCAACACAGCCTGTAAAGTCAATTAACTTTTACAATATTTAGAAATGAGGTTAGACATTCTCAGACCTTGAAACAGAGACATTATTCAAGACAAATGATTTTACAGGTAGTTTGGTTAATAGGGCTATAATCTAGCCATAACAGTCTATTTGGGCATAGGCCAAGGTAAGCATTTTTAATACACCTCCTTCCTCTGTTTATAGCTGACTCAGAACTTTGGAAGGAAAAAAGTACCCCTGAAATCTAGAGGAAAAAAGACATGACAGTGAGAATCTGGATTGATTCATTTTGCAAATCTCTTTGTATTTTTCTGTGACCTTGTATGAAAATTGTACGTTAAGGAACTTTTATCAATTTGAGAGACAGCAATCTTACTCTTGTTAATTGAAAACTTTATGTATATTTGCCAGTACCTTCCAAATTATTTAAGATATCTGCTTCATTATTTGAAGTTTTCAGGTTAAATATAGGGTATGATAAATGATAAGGACAAGAGATAATGGGCACGGTCATGGTTTAACCCCAGCTGACAATTAAGAACCACACAGCCACTCGCTCACTCCCCCCAGTGGGATGGGGGAGAGAATCAGAAAAGTAAAAGTGAGAAAACATATGGCTTAAGACAGTTTAATAAGTGGAACAAAAGCCATGCATGCAGGCAAAGCAAACATGGAATTCATTCACCACTTCCTGTCTACATGCAGGTGTTCAGGCATTTCCAGGAAAGCAGGTTTCCATCATGCATAACGGTTACTTGGGAAGACAAACACCATAACTCTGAATATCTCCCCTTCATTTTTCTTCCCCCAGCTTTATGTACTGAGAGTGATGGCATACCATGTGGAATATCCTTTTTGTGAGCTGTTCCAGCTGTGTCTCCTCTCAGCTTTTTCTGCACTCCCTGCCTGCTTGCTGGCAGTGCAGTGTGAGGAGAAGAAAAAGCCCGGATGCTGTGTAAGCGCTGCTCATCAATAACTAAAAAATCCCTGTGTTACAAGACTGTTTCCAGCACAAGTCTAAAACGTAGCACCATACTAGCTAGTATGAAGAAAATTAACTCTACCCCAACTCTCCCCCAGCCAAAACCACCACAGACACAATCTTTGTTTTTTTTTTTTTTTTAAAAAAAAAAAAAGAAATTCCATCTGAAAAGAAAAAACACTTTTACTGTGAGGGTGATACAGCTTTGCCAGAAAGCTTGTGGACTGTCAGTTCTTGGAGATATTCAAAGCTTGACTGGACAGCCTTTGGCAAAGTGTTTAGCTGTCCCTGCTTGAGCAGAGAGTACTAGATGACCTCAAGAGGTACCTTCCAACTTCAGTTGATTCTCTCTTAAAACAAGGATTGGACTGTTTTTACTTAAACATGACTCTGAAACTGTATTTTCGCATAGCTCAATCTCAAACACAAGTGTATCTGCACATATTGGGTTACATGGCAACATTTTTGTAGCAGGCAAGTTGAGGGGTGTCAGAAGACACAAGGGCAGCCCCTGGGTTGGAAATAGCTGGGTTCCAGGCAATTCCAAAACAGACCCACCACTGGGCAAAGTTAAGCCCCTCAGAAGCTCTGGTGGCATTTCTGCAATAAGGTATTTCAGAAAGAGCAAAAAACACTGTGCGACAGTTGTGAGAGAGAAGAGTGAGAAAAATGTGAGAGAAAGAGCCCTGCAGACACCAAGGCCAGTGGAGAAGGAGGGAGAGAGGTACTCCAGGCACCAGAGCAGAGATTCCCCAGCAGCCTGTGGAGAAGACCATAGCGTAGCATGTTATCTCTCTGCAGGCCATCGAGGAAGGTGGAGGAGGTGGACATGCCCTGAAGGAAGCTGCAGCCTATGGAGAACCTGTTCTGGAGCAGGCTTCTGGCAGGAGCTACAGCCTGTGGAGGGGAGACCACGCAGCAGCAGGTTTTCCAGCAGGAGCTGCTGTCTGTGGGGAATACATGCTGGAACAGTCAGCTCCAGAAGGACTGCAGCCTGTGGAAAAAAAAAAACATGGTAGAGCAATTCTTGAAGCACTGCAGCACTTGGAAAGGACTCACACTCGAGAAGTTTGTGAAGGGCTTTATCCCATGGGATTAATTTTGTCCATACTCACAGAGCACAGCACAGCCCATCCAGTAACTCACAGGATGGAGTCAAAGAGCACACAGGCCTTCACGGTCCCTCTTGTCTGAGCTTCTGTGGCAATATAAAAGCAGTCCCAGGACTCCTCATACTTGACTAGCAGGAGCCTTTTTAATTGCCCATAAAAAAGAACAAGCCCTCAGAAAGGCACATTTCATGTATAGTTTTGGGGTTCTGTAATGGAAGTATTTTTTACTTGAAAATGGAATTTAACTATTGAAAGCATTTTCGCAAGCCACCAAATGGTTACTGCACTGAGGAACTTGGCACCACTGCAGACCTGATCAACTTGTCTCAACTTCATTTTGTTCATTTGATCCAGGCTCCTTGAAAACACTGACATTAAATACTAATAAACAATGAAGATCATTCTTATTTAGTGGAATAGCTTTCTTAAGGTTAGTGTCATCATTACCTCTATATGTGTAATCCAAGTTCTTTTATAAATTTGACCAAATGATGATATTTCTATTCTGAATGGTTACATCTTTTTAATGTTCTTATAAATGTATCTGAAGGTAGTGATAATGTAATAGCACCTTAAATTGCCTTCATTTTCCCTACTCTGAAGAACACATCTTTACAAATTTTTCCATTGCTTTACTATCACAGATTGTCAGCTACAGTTTTTAAGAATTCCCTTATGAATACAGCTTCACTTACAAAATATTGTAAGAAAGTGACAAACTTATTTTTTTTTTCCTTCCATCTCAAATTTCAGGGAACACAACTCTGTTTATGCTATGGCTCACAAGCTGAGATCGTGTATAACAAGCAGCAAGTGAGTGTGATATCTTTTCAGGTATTTTACGTAAAGGGAAAAGTTCAAAGTTTGTTGTTTTGGTTTTGGTTTTACATTTCTTTTTCCATGCTAGAAACTTCTGAAATAGAAAGATGAGGTCCACAGAGTGCAAGCAAAAATATTTAAGTAAACTGGGTGACAAGGTAGAAAAAACATAAAACAAGTATTTGCTTAACTTTTTTTTTTTTAATAAAACTAAAAAAAAATATCACTTTATTCTATTTGAATTTTCCTGGAATAATTATCTATAATGCAACTGTGATTATAAATATTAGGCACAATTAGAACTGAAATGTCCTAGGTGTTATTCAAAAGTGGAAGAGAAATGCATGAAATTTCTATGCCAAGCAGAGAATTCAGGAGCTGAGTCTTTTTATGCTTCTCTTATGATTTCTTGTCTCTTGCATTTGTACACCTGAAATATCAATCATGAACATTCACAGGAAGCAGGTATTAAGTGATGGAAGAGTAATTGAATTTTTTTTTAATGAAACATTATATTTAAAATATAACTAGTATATCCAACTTCTGAAATCAGACAAATTCAAAATGAAAACATGATATTGTTTTTAATTGGCAGTAACTAGCTGAGAATTACTCTCAGGTGTAATGAATTCTCTGTTCCATTAGTTCTTTACATCTATTTGGTTTTTCTTTCTAAAAGCTGTTCTGTATCTCAGGCAACATAGGCAATTAATTTCAGCATCACCATGTTAAGCAGGTCTTGTGAGAGTAATGCAGTGTTCGTTCTGGTCTTAAAGGTTATGAATATACAGATTCTACAGATTTTAAATGTGAAAGGGAAGTGATTGCTTAGCTATCCTTTGGAATATAAAAAGAATCTTGATATAAGTACTGGAATATAGGGAACATAAGGGAAAATGAAGGTGTGATATCAAGGTGAAGAATGCAGGAACACATAAAAGAGGAAATAAAAAAGTGAATGGAGTCCTAGAATCTGTGGCAACTGGATCTCCTGGTCAGTTGTAGCACTGCCTTAGCCTATTTCTATCTTCTACATCACTTTTCTGAAACATTTGGATGTGGTCAAATATTTGCCACAGAGCATTCATCCATTCTGACCCCATTTTAGATATGGCAACATAATTTTCAATGATGGTTTTGTGTAAAAATCAGGAAAATTTAAAAAAAAAAGTGCAGCCCAAGTGCTTACACCATGGGCTTAGCAAGAATGAAAAGCATCATTGATGGTTGTTTCTGCTGTATTTAACTGAGCCAGCCGTGTTGCTGGTTGGTTCCTACTGCAGAGCAAAGAAACAAAGAGATTTTAAACAGATTAAGAGGAGTTTTGCACTCCTCTTACCTCTGGGGTAACCTAAGATTTTAACTGTAAGGCTTTTGTTTAAACACGTTTGTCCTCTGTGATCACAGACACAGTGCACGCAGGTAAATTGAAGTGAAAACAATAAGGGCAGGATAAACTCTTGCCTGAAAGAGAATAAACAAAACACCTTTGTCCTATTTCAAAGCTAGACTTTGGGATAAAGTCACATAGCAAATGGAAAAAGAAATGCAAAAACACTTTTCCTAAAAGCTTAAGATTTCTAAATGTTTAAAAATACAAACACAGATGAGGCTGGAGTGGTTTTCAAGGTTGCATGGCTGCAATTTAAAATCTGTATTCTTTGAAAACTTAGATTTGAATTTGTTTTAGAAGAGTCTCAGATTACAGGTTTTCCTTGGTTTTTTAAATGTACATATTTTCTTTGAAAAGCAACAGCATTCTAGTTTCACATATAATAAATCCACTATGTGTAATTTCAGATCTTATATATCACTTGGTTAATACCATGAGGAAATAGTCATTATTTGATCTTCTTTGTGGGTCATCTGGCCCATGCTCATCTCTAAATAAACCCACATTTTTGTACAAATTTATCATGCAGATTTTCCTTCTTACATGACCACAGTTATGTTTTCAGTGACTTATGCATGTACAGCACTTTGTAGTAATAGTTAATTCAAAATGTTCTTTCAAATGCTCATGCAAATTTACGCTCCTATTTTCCTGTTCCTTGTTGATCTATATAGCCAAATAGCTTCCAGGTTTAATGTGTTTTATCAATAAGAGAGGTCTTACAACGTGTCTCAGAAATGCTTGCTCAATATTACTACTTGTAAAGATTATATTGTTCTTTATATAGAGTTATATAGAGTCATAGCATTTCCATTCTTCTAATACCTCCCTTTGAACAAGAGAAGGAAAAGTTTTATTTTTTTCTGCTATTGCAGAAAGAGCAACAAGATTTAATTATGCATCCATTGTTTTCAATCAGTTTTAAAAAAAAATCTTATTTTTTTTTATTAATGAATGAACTTCACCACAAAGTATTCACACTGGGAACTGGTAATTTATATTTTCCCAATGGGAAATTTCAGGATATTTTTGCACATAAGTAGTTTGTTCATAAACTCGAGAAATCGTGAACTGCAGGAGAAAAATACAGAACAACTCTTGTAGATCCAAACATGCTTGATGGCAAACGGATATACAAAAACTATTGTAATTCAGATAAAAATTCTTATTGAAAATAATGAGACCTTTTCCACAACACAGCTCATTATCATCAACAAAGAAGGGGTGAAATCCTTGAGGCATACTACTGAAAATTCTTTTCTCTAAAGTCATTTTTTTTAACATTTTGAAATAGAAAATAAGCTGCCAGTGATAGACTCAGAAGTGGGGAAAACCAAAGAAAAGTCCCTTGACTTACAGTTATAGCAGCCCATGGGAAACTCACTGACATGATGTAATCTGACCACTCTTTATTAAAAATTTAAGTGCTGCTGTAAAATATTTTAACAGAGTGGAATTGGAGTACATTACATATTTAATAATAATTGATTTTCTATTAATTTTTACAAACACTGGGATTTAGAGAAACTTCAGTGAAGAGAACAGGCTTACTGAGAGTTTCATTCAAATCTCTTAATGAAAACATGCATGCCTAAGTACTACAGTCACCTCCAGAAAGTAAATATATGATTACTGATTTCTGAATTTAATGTGATCATATAAAAGCTGTTATTACGACATGTCATTCCTGGACTTTGCAATAACGTGCAAGAAGGTAATACAAAATTTCTGGGTTTGTTTGTCAAGGTGACATAAAATGCAGTGATTGTTTTGTATGTCCCAGTTCACTAATAAGCTTTCCTCAGAGATAGTCACATCTACAATCAACAATAATGAAGAGAGAAGTTCCTACTGTCACAGAGAATCCCACCACAATGAAATCTGAAACTCCTAAGCAATGTTGCTTTCATCACCTGCAAAAAACGAAACAAAATCCAAAATCCAAAATCCCAACAACCTAACCCTCCAAGAAATGAAAATTTTATGTTGAAATTAAATACAAGACACCATAGTTCTTTGCTTCAGCTTCTGTAATGACAATCTCCCTTGTCTGTTAAGCATCTGTTAAGAGAATTATTTAGCTAGTTGTACATAGTATTTAGCACTTTGTATCTCTTCAACGAGTCTTTGATAAGTAAGCTAACAAACGTGAAAGAAAAAAATTTGGGAGCAATGGATTGTCATATAAGTTGTAATACCAAGTGTTCTCTTGATTCAAAGGGTAGCCCTTTAAAAGATCCGTGGAGGAGGAGGAAGACTGCCTCTGAATCACATTTCAGAAGCAGCTAATGGTTTCTTTTCACCAAACACGCAATTCTAGATTGCCTAAATATATTTTCAGATATTGCGATGATCTTAAAATGAAGCTTGATCCCTGCTTGCTTTGAGGGAACAGGTGAGAGGACTCTTTTAGAATATGTTCATTTTGAAATATGGTTACTTCCCACCCATTCTTTAAATTTGGTCTTTCTATTTATTCATTAGAAATTTTAGGGCATGTAAATTTTAACTTAAGTTTCTAACCTTTAGGTGTTCAATCATAAAATACATTCTCATATATAAAGTCACAGCACATTCCAAAATAAAGACTGAAAAAAACCACCAAACAACAAAACAAACACAGAGCACAGGTTCTTAGTTCTGGTTTGAGGACTCCAGATATTCAGCTGACACCAAAGGCCTTGAAACTGGCAATAACACAGTAACACATGAATTATGCCAAACTACATTTAGTTTTGATATGTTATTATAAGCCCTCTTGCCTTTTTTTTTTTTTTGAATGACATATAATAAACATGAACTTAGCTATCAAAGCAAACATGATAGGGTCAAGTATGGCATTTTGCATAATGTGCAGTTTCATCTGTATGAGGGTGGCATTGATAACAAATGAAGTAAACATTAGCCAACAGCAGTCTTTCATTTGAATATAAATTGGCAATGCAGTCACACCCATCTGTCCAGTTAGGCTGTGGGAACATTGATTTTGTCCTGCTACAATCTTTTTTTAAAAATGTCAAATGCATTCCTTTAACAGACTCAGAAAACAGCACTTTTTATTTCTCTTTTTAAAAGAGAGCAAAATGCTTCATATATTTAATGTTGTATAAAACCAATTAAGAACTGTCCTTGACTCATTATCATTCCAAACCTGCCAGTAAAACTGCACTTCTCTTTGCATACCTACAGTACAAGTTGATAAGACAGGGATAAGAGTGTCTTCATGAAGAGGTGATAAAATACAGATAAGAGCGTCTCCACAAACAGGGATATTAACTGAAATTACCAGAGTGAGATAGCCAAAAGAATAGGAGAGTTACTTGAAGCTGCAGGACTGAGAGAACCAAAAATAGGGGAATTAACTGAAAACGCAAAAGTTAGACAATTATAAAACCACTAAAGTTAAACTTTTACATAATAAGTTGATAGAGAAGTCTGTACCTTCCAAGTGCCTCAGCCAATGAGGAAAGGAAGAGGGTTACATGCGGCTGGGGAATTAGGATAAAATGAAGGCTGCATCTTCTGGAAAATTGAGGGACCCCACAGGGGAATGCCCCAGTGGACTCTCCCTTTATTAGGAGAGTAAAGGGAACATCGACCTTTGTGAACATCGACCTCTGGCTATGGGATTTTCTGCACAAAGTTGACTGTCTACTCCCATAATCTCCCCCTCTTTTACTAATTCAGGGAACAGCAATATGGTAATATCGGTATAATGGTAATTACTACTTTTTTTCTCAAAGTCAAAATCGAGCCGATAGGTGCAGCTGAAAAATACTTTTCCCTCAAAGACAGTCACACAGAGATGATTACTGATATTATTCCTGTGCAAAACAAGGGGATCTTGGCTTCTAATGAGCTTAAAACTACTCAGAAGATGCAGTTCTTGCTGCCTTTAGTTTTGTACTCTGCCTTTAGTTTATAGACCACAGACCTCAGTGGTTGGTGCGTCTTTCATTTATATCCTTCATTAATTTGACCAAAGTGTTTGCCACCTGTGAAAAATGAGCTGAATTTTGCTTCAGCTACTTGGTATATTTTTTCAGTGTGCCTGCATTAACAGAGGAAGGTCGATGATAGTGGAGTCTCCTCCATTGTATCCAACTAATCTTTAGAAATGCCCTGGAGTGGTCCAGAGATCCTGGTTTACGGGAAGTTATTTAGGTGAAAAGAACCAGACTGATGGCTGTGATGGCAGACAATAAGTGGACAAAGGACTGTGAAGGTGGATGATAAGGGAACAAAGGGACAAGATGATGATAAGTGAACAAAGACATGGAAGGCTGAGAAGTGGACGAAGGCCACCTGGAGGGTGACTGATGAAAATGAGGATAAGACCACCAGATGAAGTGTATGACCACCAGGGTGCTTGTAACTACTAACACTGGACAGTACATGATAGCAAAGACTGTGAAACAATGTGTAGTATAGTCAACTAATTAGAGGTGTGTAGAATGGGTGTGTGCCTTGTAAGGTAAAAAAGTGTAAACTGGATCTGTAATAGGTCAGGCGGTCGGGAAGAATGTGAGCTCCAACTTGTCAGCCAATGAGAAGAGAGACAGGAACTAAGGCAGCCGGGGAAAAAGGTACAAAATATTTTAAAAACTAAAGATCGGTGTGCCTCTGCTTTAAGATGCACCCAATTCAGCGCTGTTTTGTACAATAGATCTTTGCTCCTGTGACTTTGTCCTCTTTAAATTCTAAGTGTGAGCCAGTGTTTCTCACACAGCTAAGTAATTTTCTTCTTTTTTATTTGGTAACAGCAAGGGTTTTACCACACTTATTCAGAATTTTTGATGTTTCTGGCTGGTTACTCCACTTTCCATATTTTCTTGTTTCTGCTTTCCCATCATGCTTTTTGGCATTTTCTTTCAATTCTGGGAATTAAAGCCTAAGAAAAGAAATTTTGTCCTTGAAGTTTCAAAATCCACTGACTCCAGGACTGGTGTCTAGAGTTCCTTGCGAAGTCACACATAAATACACAGCACAGCCATATGACTTCAGAGTACTTAAATGGCTATAACCAGTGTGAAGAGAGGACTGAACCAACTTCTTCCCCCAGTAACACTAGAGAGCAGAAGAGAGGGTGGAGCAGTGGCACCTTTAACCAGAGTTTTCTGTAGTGATGGAAGGTTAATTGTGTTTCCTCCAACTCTGCCTTTTGTTTCTGACTCAGGTGCTTTCACATAAAAGTCTTTAGGAATGAGGTGTCATCCAGAAAATAATTTGTATGTTTTTTTCCATCTCTGAGAAGAGAAGTTGATCCTTGTCACTCACGTTGTACAAAAACCTTTACGTAAAGATGAGAATAAAATAGCTGAACATATATAGGAGAAAAGGCCTTCTTGATATTGTTTCTTTTTTAAAGTTTAGTGAATCGTTTAATGTTTGGTCTCCTGTTAAAAAGAACTAATACAGTCCACTGTAACATTTGTATTTAAGGGAATGCTTAATAAAGTTGAAAGAATACCTGCAGTGGAAACTATTACTTGAAACACAAGCAATATATATAGAAAAAGAGTAGCAAATGAAGTCCTTTCTTAAAAACTCTTCATCTTTTACAGCTGTTTCTGTTTTATATTTAAGAAACTTTTGTAGAGCTATAGTTTTGTTATGGATTTACTCATAATGATAATGATAATAATATGATGTTATACTGTCCTTGAATATCCTAATTAATTTGCCACACTTCTTTCACTGACAGTTTGTTCTGTTCCATATTATCTACAGAATTTCCCCACTAGCAGCAAAAAATTCCATTTAACAGTTAATATTAAACACATAAATTAATATGTATATGCAAAATTTATTTCTCATACATTTTAATAACAAAAATTAAAATAAAAAGATCAAAGTATCCATATTAATACAAACTCTAGGCTCATCCTGCATCTTAGTCCTTCTGGCAATGTAGATGATTTTATTTCCAGAAGATCTCTTCATACCAGTGTCATATTTAGACTAGACATATACTCAAATACACAGAAAAAGAAGTTGTGACTTACCAAGATTTTAACTAAGACACATTGAATACAAGGTATTGAATTCAGTCTTCATCAGTGGGTGCAACTCATTCAGTAAAGTAAAAGCATGAAGCTTTGCAAGATTGGCTATGACTTCAGGCGAGTATGTCAAAACACAGGAACCAGAACGAAAAATACATTCCAAACTTCTAATTAATTCTACTTTTACCATCTTGCACCATTTGTTCCTTTAACCTTCTCATTTTTTCTTACCTAGTTAGCACAATATCTACTTTCAAGTGAAAATACAAGGGAATCCTTTCACTGGTTCATTAATCAGTAATGAATGGGTGAGACAGGTCAGAAATTCTTGTAGTATTTTCCCTCACTTAAATTTTTTCTTCGTCATCTTTCTTTCTTTGGACAGTGTTTTTATTTTTCCTTTTCATCATAGAAAGAAAATTTTAAAAAAATAAAATTGAATACTTTATACTCTAGTTTCCAAAGACAGTTTTTGTACACCCATCACCCTCTAATATAAATGATAAAATATTTTTCTGAATTTTCACTACAGCCACTTAAATCTTTCCTGTAACTTCAAAGTGTGTTCCTTTATTCTGATTTTCAATCACTTGTCTGTACCTTTGTTGTTAGTTCCTTTGCAGGTTGTCATACACTCAATCTTTTTGTCTTTCTGTGATTCCTGATCTGTCTCCAATTCTTCCATTGTCCTCAAAGTACTTTGCTTTCGGCAGTACTTCACAGAAAAGAGAACACCACAGGCAGCTTATAAGAAACAATGGTTCCTGGGAGGCATCTGGGGAAAAAATGAGGAAAGCTTACAAAAAAACATAGGTCAAGCTCTGTGCAAAGGAAAGTCCCCCCTTCTAACATGGTTATATTTTTCTATAAAACAGATCAATTAATTAGGGTTATCCTCTCTTAAAACTTCATTCTATCACAGCAGGACTTTTTGGATCTTCTGGACAAATATATCAGCTTTGTTCAGCTGTAGTTTTTCTCTTTAATTGAAACTAGAATAAAATGAAGTAAAAAGCATGTTGAAGGTGTTACTTCCTTTCTAATAGCTATTTCTGTGTAATAGTTATTAAAATGTGCAGAACATCCTTTCTTCTCCTTGCACTTTATGCTCAGGCAATGTCACTCTGACGTTCAACTAGCAAAAAGCACCTCTGACTCTCATGAACTTATGCTTGGGGTAATGCTGCTTCTTTGATGGTAGAAATGCAATCCCATAGACAACTTTTTTTTTTCCCTAGAGTATATGTGTAGAAAATGAAGGCTGTCCAGGCTGCCACACCTTCAATATCAAACAGCTCACTCATAATGGACCCAATTTTCAACAGACTTATGTCATATTTATAGCAATTTGCAAAACAGGGGTAGAACTACACAAGGCAGGACTTGTTCCCACTACTCAGTCCTAGCTATTGACATGACTCATAGCAATAACCATTACTCAATTTGCTTTCTAGCCCAAGGTAAGCCCTGGAATTTTAAAGTCTTAACAGGAGATCAGTAGAGACTTGACAGGAGATCAGTACAGACTTGCATGGGACAGATTTTGTGACTGTCAGTAGGATTTCACTCAGTGTTAAATTAGGTATAGGAGAGTTCATCTATTATTTCCAGAATGCCAAAAATGCTGAGAGTTTTGAACAAGATAAAAGAAAGAAAAAATAACTTAAAGTTCAAAAATATATACACTGCAGTATTACATTTCATTAAACCTAGTTAGAGTTCTAAATAGCTAGAATCCAAGTAATCATCCACATTAACTTAGGAAAAGAGAAATTATTGTAGTTCAAAAGGACTGAACCAGGCTTTTGTATAAACTTCTGGCAACACCAAACACAGATAACCTTTGAACTCCACCCCCACTCTGAGACAATTACAAACCCTCTGTGAAACTGACTTGTGACTGGTATTTTATCACAGCTTGTGTCCTGTTTTCTTCCAGTACTACTATTTGGTTTTCAACAAAACTGTCTCAATTTTTGACATCCCAGTCATTATGTATGCAGTCCAAATAAAGGTACTTCTTTTTTTTAGGATCATTCAGTCTGTTAGCTATAAAAGTCTACAGTTTCTATTTCTGACCTTTCATTACCTATATGCTTTGTACATAACACCTAAAACTTTCTCCAACTTTATTCTTTAATTCTATTTTTTGTCATTCCTACTAGGAAAAGGTGCTGTTTTCACTCTGGAAATGCCATTGCAGTCCAAATGTTCCTGTTGATTTTAGAAATTAACAGAAGATTTGGAGCTTCTGGTAATTCCTGCCCAGTACTGCACATTCATCCATAGGACGCCACACCTTCTTGTATATATGTCTATGATAATGGTTATCAAGGCCTAGCTTTTTGAAAATATTATTTTCTGATTCCCTGTTTCATTTAGGTCTTCCTTGCCACCATTTTACTGGTGATTACTCAGCTTCCTCTCATCTCATCTACATCATTGTTGCAGCATGTGCTTGATCTTATTCTGTCTACTTAATATTTTATCTAGAGCCGAGTCCTTTTAATGTTGACATTCAGGCTACTGTCGTTCATTCTTCAAATCTTTCTAATTTTTATTGTTTTTTCTAAGTCATTTTGACTTCATAGTATTTATCTTGAACTTTAATCAGCTGAAAACATTTACAGACATCTGGGGAAGTTTTATTTAAATTATTTACTGTTTTTTCTTTTGTATAATAAGAATTTCTACTTTCCTTTAGCCACCATTCTTCTTTTGTTCCTGGAGATTACAGTAGATACTCAGTCATCACTGATTTGCTCTTACCTAGACCTTGCCTTCCCCTTACTTCCCATGATAGTCTTCTCACGCACATGCATAGAAGATTTCAGTAGTTAAATTAATTCTGGGAGAAACAGTTCTTGTGATT
The DNA here is from genome assembly GCA_026546715.1 of Gallinago undulata. Taxonomy (NCBI): domain Eukaryota; kingdom Metazoa; phylum Chordata; class Aves; order Charadriiformes; family Scolopacidae; genus Gallinago; species Gallinago undulata. The sequence continues at coordinate 45,996,931 of JAOTQQ010000019.1, forward strand.
TTCGTGTTATAGCCAAACTTGTCCTTACCACAATACACTTCTTGTCTTTGGTCTTAGTTTTCAAGTCAAAGAAAGAAGGTTAACTACTCCTCCTTGATATTTTTCATAAAACACCAAGGGCTGATTTCTCCCCAGCAGCAGGAACACCCAGATCTGGGGTGAGGGGGGCAGGGTGGGCAGGGGTGATGTTCTGAGATTTACCTGGAAATCTGAGGTACATAGCTCACAAATGGCATATTGCCTTTCTCTGAGGGCCAATGGTGGGTTCTCATAAAATCAATGAACAACCCAGAATTTGCCATAACCATTCCTAAACATACCCAAATCCAGGATGCAAATCTGTGTAATCACCACTGCTTGAACAACCAATTGCAACCTCTTGACAACGTGCCTCACCAAACTGGGCAACACAGGTCCTGGGCTTTCCACAGTTCACACACTTGAAGGAAAGCCAGCCTGTGGAAGTTTCATGCACACGGTAACCATGCACTAACATTTTGCACAGTTTTACAACACAATTAATTCAGCTATTTATTTATAGCTTCATATGTAAGCACCAGGTTTCCAAAAACAACTGATACTCAAGCAAGCCAAGGATGCTACATTTACAATACAAAGCCACTTAATTGTCTTGGAAATCCAGACCTCAGAACTATATGGCTTCTCTCAACTTTTATAATTTTTACAGTCTTTTTTTATTTTTAATATGTTGAAAAATTCAAATAATGCCACACAGCAACAAAACCCACAAAGAAGGAATTACCTGGTGGAAAGATTATCAGGGAGCATAGCAAGAAAGTAAATATACACAAGAACAGAAAAGAAGCAAACCTGTGGAGCAAGCCTGTATATTTTATATACATGTGCATTACAACAGATAGTATAAACTTGTGTAGTTCCAAGAAAATCAGCTTAGCTAGGTTGATTTACACCAGTTGAAGAGCTGGCCCATATAACAGTTGCTTCTCCTCCTCTCCTTATACAAAAAAAGAAAAAAATTCTCCCCTCTTCTGTAATACTTTCTATTGGAGTTTCAAAATTGTTCTGATTTGGATTTTTGAGACTTTTGCCTGTGTGGCAGTCTTTTATCTATCCCCCATTTTCCACATTCTGTGGTAGGGGGGCAAGGGAATGTTTTGTTGTGCTGAAAAAAAAAGGTGCTGAAATTCATGGAACTATTGTATTAGGCAAGCAAAATGTGCCCCTGTATTTGTACAGAATTTACAAAATATGTAGTATTGTTTTTTATTAATCTTTTTAAATTACATATTTTACATAGCAGGTAGTTACTTAACACTCAATATCTTAAAAATTTATGCTCTCTTTTAAGGTCTATCTACTTAGAAACTATGCTTCTAAAACATTCTGCAATCTAAATTACTCCCAATAGGGCTCTTTACCTTGCAAATACAAGTGTATTATTAGAAAAGATACCCCACCCCAAGAATCCATTTAACAGTGCTGGAGGCTCTTAGCTAACTTTGCCAGGCACATTTTTTTAAAAAGCGCATTGAATCTATTTTGTAACGACAGCTACCTTATCTAAATAATGTTACCTCTACAGTGTCATTGATTAATTGTGAAATATGGTTAGAACAGTTGTAAATTAGTCCCCAGTGCAATGGGACACAGCTAAGGGAGGCATTTGGGATGCAACTCAGAAATTCATTCAAGCTAGAGTGTTTGTGATTTTGTTATGAAATAATATGAGCAAACAAATATGGAAGTATATGACAGGATGTGTTCATGCAAGTGTAAAATGTAGATTGGCATATAAAGCCTATAATATCATCAGTTTTTTCTGAGCATTTATAGCGCCCTCTGTAATAACAAAGCCTGTCTGCGCGTGAACACTGTCTGCACGTGATCTTCTGCCTATCTCTTTATATTTGTTTCCATTGTTAGTTATGTTTCATTCACTTTTTTCTCATGTATAGTCCTGTCTAGGTCTATACATGCAAGTTCTAAAAGTCATAAACATACCAAGGAGACAAAAGCACTGGTAATGCTTTTCCAGTGGGCGGGAGGGGGAGGGGGCGGGGGGGGGGGAGAGAAGGCATTAAATGTCTTTTCCACAGAAAGAGTACACTGCCTTACTTCAGTTACAGCTTTATGTAAAGACATAGCCATGACAGGAGGGCTGTGTTCTTGAAACACCTGCACAACCTTGATACTGGTGGTTCAGATAGTACTTAACAGATCTTTACTGCATGTTTCTGTGGACTAGATATCAGTCTTACAATGGAGGACTTCAGACTTCTCAGCCTTCAAACAGCTGCCCTGAAAATTGCAGCCAGAAACAGTGTTTTCCTCAAGGCATTGTCTGAAGTGTCTGTGCTAGTTATGCTTCGGCTTTAATTTGTTTGTTAGGTGCCCCAAATGAGATATATACACACAAAAATCACATTTTTATTAAATTATGCTCAAACTTACTTGAATTACTAATTATTTTAGATAAACATTACTCATCTGATTGAAGAAGGAAAGGAAACAATGGAAGCTGATGGTTTTATACATTTGTGCTTATTTTCTTATTTATTTATCTCTTTTCCTGAGAAACTTAAACAATAGCGTCTGTCCATGTATGTCCCTATGGATGTTTAGTCACTTAAAAGTACAAGAGATAATATTCTATGACAAGCTGAAATTCTTATTCTCTCTTGAGGACAGGGCAAACACTTGAATGCAGCCCTTGGGTTTTATGGTGTTTGAAAGGGTTTTCTCTCAAAATACTCATATCTTATAATTAATTAATTTTTTATTTTTTATTTGTATGACTTCATATATTAGTACCTTAAAATGTAGATGCAGATATATTTATTGCATTTTTCTCACCGATATCTTCAGACAGGCAGGTCTCTTTTCTCCAAGTGTTAAAATAGTGAAATTGTGAAAGGGGATCAAGATGATAGTGATGAATCAGCATGGCATTATAGGTTTTTTTTTTTTTTTTTTGGTGCCAGTGGTATCATCACTATAACCTACTTTTGGTTTAATGTTTTTTATCAATTTTGCTTTATAAAGGGGCATGGCTGGTATATTCAAGACCAGTTCTCACACCAATTCTAAACAATTCCAAATCAAAAAGTGATTAGTTTCAAGGTACCAATACTATCAGCCCATAATGAAACAGCATGCTGTTACTGCTAAATAGGAACAGAAAGAGGACTAATGGAACCTCCCAGAACATCAAGTTGAACCTCCCTAATGAACATTACATCTTCTTTTTCATAAAGTGAAAACATTCTGACTTAAAAGTGGAACTGTGTTTTGCCGCTAATGTTTCTATACAAAGGTTGTTCCAGAATATGATGGATCTAGATTACAGGAACTTTAAATTTCCATTACTAACTTTTATTCATTACCTTTACATCCTTCCTGCACATCAAATTCTGTTTCTAGCTGAAATTTCCACATTTTGGCATTTTTCCCATGTTTTATAGACAGAAATAATATTTCCTTTAGGTTTCTGACTTGCTTGCATGGCCTCATGACAAATGCCATACACTTCCAAGTTTTCTCTGAAAAGTTTTTCAATTTTCCCAATTGGCCTAACATTCTTTCTATATATTTAATTTCAAGTTTTTCTTGGTTTTGGATCATGCAGGTAGTGCTGCTCACATAATCTATTGCATAAGTCTTCCCTTGCCTTTTTCATCGCATTGGCACTGCATATTTACTGGTTGCACTGGTGCTCCATATTTACTGGAAAGTCAACAGCTAGACCTTCCACCTCCACAATGTCCTCAACAAGTTATAACAAAGTTTTACACTCTCTAATCTTGCAGTTTTCTTCCATATCTCCATGTGTGTACATGCACAATAACTTTATTAATTGTTTTGTATTTTAAAGCAAATTTAAAAATTTTAATGGATTTATTTCTTAAATATACATCCAAAATACAGGATCCTCAATCATGACAGGGATCCAAGAGCTTAAAAGAAAAAAAATATGAAAATAGGATAAGAAGAAATATAATAAAATTTTGTGCTAAAATAGAAACAAAATCCCAGAATCATAACACATCATATGAAAAATAAGTATCTGATAGACTAGAATAATTGACTACTTTTCTGGGCTTTGGATTAGGATATCAAAGAATTCCACAGAAGTGTAAAGTCATACTGAAAGATCTTCTTTCATTTGTCCTGGCCTTTATACGCTGTTTAAACAATGCAGCAAATGCAGATTTCTCATCCTTTCTTAAAACTAAGATATACATCAGAGTAGGAAGAATCAGATTTCCTGGGTTTGTGTCAAAGCCAGCCTAATTTTCAATGCATCTTAAACTTCCAATACAAGAATAGCTTGGAAAAAAGAATAAAAATATATTTCAAAGAGCAAAAACAATTAAAGTGTCTGGATTCTGCCGTACACATTGTATTTTTAAATTCATATAAAATAGTTAAGTGTATAAGACATACATTAAAGAACTATGACATGCGGAAACAAACCTTACAACTCGAGAAAAGTTATAAAGCAGGTATGTTTATTATGGCGTTGGGTGCAAGGGGAATATCTCCTCCTAACTTGCACACCTTATTATAAAACAAAGGATTATTTATAATACAATCCTACATATGCAAGGCTATAGGATGCACTATTACAATTCTTTCTAGAATAGGCAGGATTATTCTAATTGTTTCCAGGATCTTATTATAAGTCTCCTCCTCTAGGCGCATGCACACTGCTTCCTGGTGGTCTCCCTTGAGGGTCTTTGGGAGGAAGGCCCCAACTCTTCTTCACGGTGAACTTTTTCCCTTTGAGTTGGCTCTCCTGACTCCAGGGCTGGTTTGTACCACCTGTTCCACTGGCTGCAGCTTCAGAGTTCCTATTGTTTCTGTAACAAACCATAAAGTTTCTACTGGCATGTTAAGGGTACATTGTTTCTTAAAGGATGTAATTTCTCTATAGCTCTACAATTAATCTCTTAATTCCTGATTCTTGCTTCAACTATCTTTAATGTTTGTTAAGATGAAAATTATCATAGTTTTGCTAGATTAAGCAAAGTTAGAGAGGTCCCACACTTGAGTAAATCAGTCAATCAAAATTTTAAGTTTACCCTCAGCTACATTACTGAATATGTGGAGTGTGTGCTTTGCAATCCCTTTTCCTGTTCTTTTAATGATGGTGTGGTATACTGTGTAATTTTTATAGTCCATCTTGAAAGACAGAAAAGCTACTTCAAAATCTGGTTCTATATTTAAAAAACATTATTAGTTGCAGTGACTCTGAATTTCTGTTCAGGACTCCACTGATCTTGGGAGACGCATTAGATTCTATAAACATGGAATTTTTTCAACACGGCATAAGAAAAAGGTATGTCTACTAAATATCCTTGCAGGAACCACTTTTGAAAACTCAGAAATTGTAGCAGCCAAAATTTTTCTTCTTTTTTCACTGCTGGTTTTGCAGATGTACACAAAGTTTGAACCCATTATATGAAGGGTATGAAGGCTTAAAGAATAGTGAAAATTTCCACTGTGTCCAACTGTGTTTCAACATATATTTGTGTTTCTTTATTCACATTCAGAATAATGAATAGACAAAGCTTTTTCATTCTGAGGAACACAAATCAATAGCTGGTCTTTGTGGGTACTCCATTCATAACCAAGAATTTCACACTCCATAAAGAATAATGCATTTTCTTGGTGATCAGTTTACTCCAACACATTTAAATCACTTTAAGTTTACCTTGTAGTTAGAAATTGCTTTCCCTTCTAAGTGGCTTCTAAACTGCAGTCTGCAATGTTATATGGTAAGTCTGTTTGGAAAAGAACCTAGTTACTTTAAAGTCTTGAGTTCTTGGGTTGTTTCAATTTGGCTTCTGTGATGGTGTTTTCTAGCACAGTAAAACGAGGAGGAAAAAAAGTAAAAGTGAAAAAACCTAGCAAATTTCTTCTCCTGCAATAGATACAAAAGATGCCTTCCTCTTTGAGATACATGATAGAGCTCAAAGTGAATTATATAAACAAAAAAAAAGGTCTCTATTTTTTAATTTTTAATTTAAAAAGGAGACCGCAGTACTACCAATTAAAGCCATTTAAAGGCATTATGAAGTCCTACTCACTCTTGCCTTGAGGATTCAATTTATTGCTGTCCTTTGCAGAACAAAGGGGAAAACAGTTAATTGACCTCAAATATAGTTAATTGCCAAGAATCCTCTGCTGCCTATTCATGAGGCATTTACTCACATTTTCTTAGGAAAGACTGGCAGTTTTAAAGAGAGGCAAGATTTCCAAATGTGCAAAAGTTTAATAGCAGGCTAACGAAGTTAAAAGCCATCATTCTTCTTCATAATAGTCCTAAGCTGCTGTTTGGCAGTGCTGTGTCTGCTATCTAGAACATCGGTTGTAACAGTATTATTTTTATTGTTTTCTAGGCACTTTTGATGACTACAAATAAAGAAATTTACATATAGGCTGCCAGTCATTCAATCTTGCAACAAATAGATTATATGATACATTCTTCTGTTATTTCTATTTGGACTTAAGAGTGTGTGCTGCACTGTACAAATGAAACAAAGGTCAGCTAACATAAAAACCCAGAAGCAGTACAATCTCACTTTGTATTTTCTTAGTTGTTTTAGTAAAAACAAATAAAAAACCTCCCTCCAGTTATTTTGCACACCAGTTGAAGATTATTTTTTTAAAGGTATTTATATATGTGAAAAAAAATGTTAAATTAGAAAGGATGCAGAACTGACATTTAGTTAGGTAACTCTACCCATTGGTAGCCATTCTGAGGCTCAGAAAATTCTGCTTTGTCATCTCTGTGTAATTTTTGCCACATACAATCCTGCCCTTTATTCACAGCAACTGTAACTTTTCCTAATGAACCCTACTCTCTCATTTCCACTTGCTTTCACCTCTTCTGTGGATATTCCCCTCTACCCTGGTTTTTTATATTTCTCAACGTTAATTCTTTTTCTGTTAACTAAAAACAGTTTTAATTGCTGTTGGCCCTGTGGATACCTCATTCATTTGAATTGCCTCTAACTTTTTTCTTTATATGTCTTCTGTTGCAAAATGCAAGAGTTGCTGTATAGACTAACACATTGGCAGAGCTGTTATTAGAATTTAAGACATTAATAACCACAAACACAAACTGTATGGTTACACATGGAAGCATGCAGGTGTGTTTGTTCCATTGAATATAAATACACAAAAAAATCTTCCAATATTTGATTAATTCTAATTTTCCTCCCCTGCATATAGGAATACTGCCTTTAAATGCAACAGGATTATTTGAAGGATTGACTCCATCCCAGAACAGAGTTAGGAAACAACTTCCCAACAAAAAAGTTAAATGGTGATTCTGCAAAGCTGTCAAATTAGACTTCTCTTTTGCTGTTCTCAAAGGCAACTGGGTTGCAGAATCTAGCTGCATACACCATCCAGAAAGAAGCCATACGATGCATATTGGGTTTTCACACCAAGGAATGACATGATGGCCCTCACTGCCCACCATGTCCTGGCCATTGCTTTCTTTTAAAAATCACCAAGGTACAGTGTATTTATTTTGTTGCTCTATAAAAAACTAAATTTTGAATTATCTCTCCTCTTTCTAAATATTCACAGGGGAGCTTAAAAATAAAGAAAACTTGGAGAGTACCAAATTGACTGCACACAGAAAAAACTAAGTGAACTCCTGAATGGGGCAGAAGTTTTCTTGTAACTGATTTTGACAGGAAAAGGAACACCTCTTTGAATGCTGTGTCTCCAGTCTTTCTATTTGGCAATAGACTGACAGGATACAAGCAACCTGTGAGCGCTGGTCAGGCACAACTCTAGAAGGTATAATAAAACACAATCTGGTAAGACTGAGAAATAGAATAATGCTTTAGCACTTAGATTAAGTACTTAATAGTAATCTATCTATTGTCACTGCTTCAGCAAATGGAAAAGGGGATCAAAAAACCTCAAAACCTAAAAAAAGTGCCATTTCTTTTTCTTTCTTTCTTCTTTTTTTTTTTTAACATTACAAGCCTAAATTAAGTGAATCTCAGTGTGGATTAGATGCCTTTCCCCATGAAGAATCAGGAATTCTAACAAGAGAACATAAATTTCTCCAGTAAGCAGAGTTATTGTGTTTTCTTTAATGTAACACTTTCCCTTAACTGTGGTCAGATTTTTTTTTGTGGAAATTGGATATATAGAGAGTGGAAGTCACCACGTTGTACAACAGAAATATTCAAACCTACGTTTTTAGATTGTCACTTGAGTCTCATGAAATACGAATTTTCTAATTCATATTAATTCTAATATTAATAATTTATTTTAAAACCAAACACACTTATTGTGTCTGGATTCAATATATATGTAATTTACCTTTGAATGGCAATAAACTGTTTATAGACTATTTTCTGCCTATTAGGACCTGATAAAATTCCTAATCATCTTACAAGATAGTTTCTCTACCAAGTCTACATACAAATCTTCTTTCCTTGAGATAATTTTTCTGTTCTAAGAATTTTTATCATAAATGGGGGCAAAGTATTTTTAAATAGTTTTGAGTACAGCTTGGATAATATTAAGACAATAATTAGAAAGAAAAATGGAACGGCCACATGAAAAAACAAGTCATTTTATATGACGAATTTTGATTTATCCAAGAAAAGTAATGAATTGGCATCATGGAAATAATCAGTGTTAATAGACTCTCATTTTTCATTATCAATGAGGTAAAAGAATTTCTATCAGTATATGAAAAGGACTTCATTTTAGCACTGCTTATTGTAAGTATCAAGGAACCTCTCAGCTTTGAGGGTTTCTGAGTTTCTGTGAAACACTAAGATTTTGAAGGACAGTACAAAAGAGGAAGTACTTTGATAGCTGATAAGACACAAGAAACCAAACAACAAAACACAAATGGAAAGCATACCTCTAAGAAAACCATGTAATGCATCATCAGAGAATAGTTTTGTAGATGACTGGCAAATTTTTCCATAAACAGAACTGCAGTATGCAGATAACGAACATCCCTCCCATCCCAACCCTATCCCAACCTTTTTTTAACAAAGGTTTAAGTTCAAAGTAGGAAGCATGGAAAAATCAACAGTGATTGAAACAAAAACATCTGTTCAGTCTATTCAGCTGTGGCACTATATATAAATATATTTGTGGAGAGAGACAGCAAGTTTAGGGGTTTTTTTAAGCTCACTGAATGAAGTTCTAATTTACTGTAGTGGAAAGGTTTTGTTCAGCTTGCATTTAAACTGCCATTCTAGAAAAAAGAATCTGTGAATTGTACTAAATAATGATTCTTCATTGTGTATTTAAAAACAACCATATATGGTTTTCAAAATGGTATTTTCCATAGCAGACTTATGCCTTCTTCTTTTCTCAATACTGTAAACTATTGAGGGATAATGAATATCACTTTAAGTTTTCTAAAAGTATTCTCAGGAATTTAAAACTAAATTTCCTTTGGTTGATGATGTATTTAATCTGCATTCCCCTTCCACAGCCACCTATGTGATTCAGGTTCCTCATCAGATCGTATACAATAGATAATTGGATATGGCTACTACTCAGATATGTTGAACATGAATACTGCTTGACAACCTTTAAAGACAAGGTTCTGGAAACTCCAAATATACTACTGTACACATACAATTTAGTAAAGAAGACAAGGTTTTCTTTGAAACTTTTTCACTTAAGATCTCATGCATCTTTTGTGGCTTTGCCATCTAAAACAATGAGAAAATAATAGTCTCTTCACTATCATGTATTCCAGCAAAGGCTGTCATTCACCAATGAAGCTGACCGACAGACAAAGAACTGCTTCCCCAAAAAACCTAAAAAACTCCTTTATCCTCTTTTTTCCCTCTCTAATCTTCTCTTTGAATTATGGCTCTTCCTGGAAAAATTCAAAGATTTAAAGAATTTTTAATTTTTGGCCACCTTTTGTTGGTTTTCATGTCATTCCTGAAAGCACAACATAGTTGACATACAAAGGTCTTCACAGAAGTTCTACACAGTTCAAGACTTTGAGAACATAGGTTATAAGAATTCTGCATATATACATTTGAAATTGTGGAGAGAATTTATTTATTGATTCAGTGAATATTCTCAGTCTATAAACAGAAAACCATTATGTGTGCAACTGTAAAAACTTCTGTGCAAAGATGATCTTTGGACTGGAAGATGGTTGACGACTGTGAAGACTGTGGTATAAGTGTCCCAAGAAAACACAATAATGATTACAGGCACCAGTTTGCAGACTTCGTGAACTAAAAAGTGGAAAGAATCTCAGGTTCTTCATGATGTTCAAAGTGCCAGCATCACACCGGACTATTCAAGATACTGGGCTTGTTAACTGAAAGGAAAATAAATACATATTGACTCACTAGCAAAAGCAAGTAAAATGACAAATGTATTTTCTAGAGACAGTAGTAGATTACATAAACATGCCCTTAAAATATGGTCAATGGATCATGCTAATCCCCTTTTTCGTACACTAACATGTCAAAGGCTATTTTTAAAGGCTTAATACACTTGTAGTGGTTTGATTGATCATCTGTACAAGATCTTCTCGGGCAAACTGATAAGAATTGTTCCTCTTCTTTCTTCATTTTTGTTCGGGTTTTGGAGGCATCTTTTTGAGACTTGAAGAGATAAAACAGCTACTTCCTTATAGGCCATGACTGTCTAAATGTGTGACACTGGTCACAACTCTTGTATCTACACTATAGCTGGGAGACATTGACTCCCACCCCAGTTACATGCATTGTCATCTTCATCAAGTGATACCTCAAACCCTATAATACAGTGAATTTTTTACTTTGCCTTGCCCATGTCTCTGTACATCTGCAGTTTCACAGTAAATCTCCTGGGACAATGGCTTCTAACAGTTAAAACACCCTTCTTAGTTCTCTCTTCAAGAACATATTGGTAAATTGGAGTACATGCCTTACAAGTGCCATTCTGTAATTTGCCTGCACAATATATAGATTGTGACTTTGTGGCCTTTTTCATTAATGCTGCATTATTTTGAGGCCTATTAAATTGAGGATAAATGATAAAAAATACATCCTTCATGCACTGAACCTATACTTCAGTGTAAAACATTTATATTAATATCCACTGAATTGCAAGTCATTGTCAGCTATTACTAAGACAATCATCATACATAGCAAAAATAGACAAGAATCCACAGTTGCCTGTTACGATGTCATTTTTTAGTAAGGTCATTTCAGGGAAGCAAGTGTAATAATACTTCCGAGGAGGTCTTTTCTTGTGCTGTCATCATGAGTTTTGCTTTTCACGTGTATTATTGTATATGCACTATGCATATGCATAACAGCTTCCTTATTGTTCTTCATACAATGCCACTATGAAACTTTTTGAAGAACTTTCTAACTTTTCAGTCCCTTCAGAAAGATTTTTGTCTTTAATAACTTGTTCTACTATAATTTTTAGTTATTATCCTTAGGGTTTTGTATGTTTATACTTGAAATATAAGTCTTAAGTCTTGAACTATATTAATTTTTTACTTGGCAAGTTCTGAATGCTCTTGTAAGGGTTAGACTAAAATTTAGTGTAATTAGACAGCCAGTCATTATTAAGTCTTTGTCTCTTTTCAGGCTGTTTTTTGAGGAGAGCAGAAGGAGGTTGTTTTGTTATGATTTTTCTCTTCCATGATCTCAAGCAGCTTGTATTTTATTATAGTTCAGGGGGACACTTAGAGTTTCAAGACTGGCTTTCAGCACTATCATCTGCCACATCCCCTTTGATAGATCCATGTCCTTTCCAAGTATTTTCTTTAAAAGGATATTCTCACATGTAATATTTTGCTCACAGTGCCACGCTTCACCCGGCACGCAATGACAACCTGCAGTTCATACTTGACAAATTTCAAGTTCTTTCTTCTCCTTTTCCTGCAAACCAGCTTTTTTATTATATTTCTGGTCAGTTACTAAAACTCTTTGGATGTGATGCATGCATAAAACTCAGTATTTTTTCTTTGTGTTCCCTTTTTGTGTATGCAGTCATGGTTTGATTCTGGTCTTCTATTTAGAATACAGTATAGTGGAGCATTCCTTTCTATTTTTGCAGAATTTCTGAGTTTTTATAGATGTAGTCTTATTAGTGCCAAGAGGAAAGAATGAGAGAGATGGTACAGTTCAGCCTAGGGAAGCAGCAGCTTGTGGATGTAGGAATTCATCAAGGTATACAAATACCTGAAGGTGGGGTGCAAGGAAGACAGATCCAGGCTCTTTCCAGTAGTGCCCAATGACAAGACAAAAGGCAGTGGCACAAGCTAAAACATAGCAGTTTCCTCCTGAACATCAGGAAACACTTCAGTGCTGTATTGTGCTTTGGCCGAGCACTGGTACCAATTGCCTAGAGATGGTCTTCATTCTTCGAGATCTGCAAAGGCACAGGACATGGTCCCAGGCAACAGGCCACAAGAGGCCTTACTTGATCAGAGTGTTAGCACCAGATGACCTCCAGAAGTCCCTTTCAGATCAGCTGTCCTGTGGTTCTGTGACACAGAATGTGGCATTTAGTTGATACTAGTGAATATATATACCTACGGGGCGTTGTCTGTATGTATCATCCATAAAACCCTATACAGATAAACAAACATACATTAAAATTTTAAATAGCCTGCCACAGTATCTAAATACTAAAGATCAAATGGTCTTTTCTTTACAGTTGAAATACTTAATAAAACTCAAAACTTACATCCAGATAATTTTAACAATACTAACGCTAGATACATTATCAGGTATTTCTGCAAGTTTGGTTTTGTTTTGTTTTAAATTCTGCTCAAGCAGAAGAAACTTTCTGTAAATATGTAAAAAAACACACGTTGTGATAATTCTGAATGTTTGGGAAAAATGTAGTAAAAATATTTACCAATCATTTCCCAGAGAAAGAATTTTGGCTTTAATGACTTGGCATTTTTGGCAAAGTCTGTTTTAATTCACTGCAGGATTTTCTAGTGCCATTTTAAGACAAATTCATGTCCCCTGTTACTTGAAATAGACAAAACAGTATCCCAGTCTACACAAATCTACTTATAAATTTGAGCTGACTGTAGTCATCCCCTCATCCCCAGCTCCTGCTCAAGCCATAACTGCCAGTGGGAGTTGTGACAGGTTACAGCTAGACTTTGGGGGATGACTGACAACATAGCCAAACGCTGTCTGGAATGGGGACCTAGACATCTTGTTGCTATGCAAATATGACTAATGGTGAATTAACTTACTCTGGTGGACAGCTCAAGAGACCTTTGAGCTCTCCTGCACAGCAGTGGGCTGCACGCCAGGATCTTCCCTTGGGCAGGGACACTGCTCAAACTTACTCCTTGAGGTTTAGAGATTCCTTCCCTCAACAAATCCCCTGTAAGTGGTTAATACCATGCTAAACTTTGAAATCTTAGCTAAGTGGATTGATTGTACATACATATATATATATATATATATGTATATATATGTATATATATATATATATATATATATATACACCTTTCTGAACCTCATGAATCAATGAGAGGGTCTCCCTGACAGCTTTTCCTGATGCTGTCCTCTCTGCAGTAAATGACTGAAGTGTGCCTTGCCATCGAATCTTGTAAAACACTGTCACATTCACCATCAAACTTTGTTAAATCATTGTTTTCTATTAATAAATATTTCACTACTTCTGTCTTACGAGTGAAGTTAGTCATGCTGCCCACAACACTGACTAAAATAACAGAATAAATAGTCTTAGATTTTCAAGTAGTCTTCATATTCAATATATCTAGACAAATAACCTCCATATAATGTACCTGTAAAGACTTGTAAGGACCTGTAAAGACTTCATATGTTGCTGCAGCCCATGTGACAGATGCAGAGGTACAAAGGTACAAGGAACTTGAATAAAGATTTTCTAAAAATATACAGTATTAGCTTGACTAAGAGAACTCTCTGCTGAGTATTTAGAAGTAGTCCTATGCGAGACAGGGTCAATGCATTCAAGCAGAAACAATAATATTTCTATAACTGTATGATGTGTTATCACATTAGCCTGGTATATTTTTTCTTGGTATTTTAATACAATAAGTTTTAAACTATAAAGTCTTCTGCATTTTAGTAACTAGTCATGGACTAAGGAGCAAAAATCACATTTCTATGAGTTTTACTTCAACCCAAGGTAAAAAAGTGACTCAATTCTCTTATCAACTGATTAAGCAAATTTTTGTTTTGTATACACATTCTCTTTTGCATTTGCATCATAATGTGGTGAACATGAGCAGTTAAAAAGTGACTTTTCAGCTACATATAATGCTTAGGGTATTTTCTTACTGCACAACACACTTTAGAAGAAAAGCACTTCCAAGAACTAATGAAACCAAGGCTAGTGTGGCAATTTTGGTGTATTAAATGTAGGCACACTGTGTATGTTCTATGTGAATCAGTCTTCTTATAAAATTCACGAATCCACATTAAAGAAATTGGCAAGTACATTACCTTTTACTCAAATGTCTACTTTCCAGCAACATTTTGTGAGAACTGAGTTTAGTGAACTCACTGCACAGATATATCATCCATAACTCAATGAAGAAATTTGAAAATCTCTAGAAAGCTTCAAATGATCTTACTCTAAGGCAGTTTAATAAGCTGTAGCAGTTCATCAAATTCTCACTCTTCCTATCTTCTCTTTATATATCTGTTGTGGTTTGGCCTCAGCTGGCAAGAAAGAACCACGTGGCAGCCACGCTCGTGCAGACCACAGTCCCCATTGCCACCACAGCCATGAGGGGAGAATCAGAAGAAAAAGGCAAAACTTGTGGGTTGAGACAAAGGCAATTTAACAGAACAGCAAAGGGAACAAGAAGCAACAAGAACAATAACACTGACAGAGGAATATACAACCACAATTGCGATACCACCACTTGCTGACCACACCCAGGGCACCCCAGACTCCCTGGGGGTGACTTCCTCTCCTCCCCCTCCCCCCATGTCTTCAGTATGGTTCACATGGGACAGAATGCCTGTGTCCCTGCTAGGTCCTAGGGAGAATTAACCCCATCCCTGCCAGACCCAGGACAATATCACAGTCACATACCTCATAGAAGGAAATGCTAAAGCCTAGTCTTGAATGTGTACAAAATCCTGTCATGTCGTGGCTTGCAAAAGGTGATAAAAATAGCTATGATGGCAGTAGTCACACCTTGAAGTGTTAGCTGTGGATTTTAGCAATACAACATAACATAAGGATGGTATGCAGTCCTTGCCACCTTGAGGCAGTTGCAGAAATAGTAATAAAGTAGCAATAATCCAGTTCTGTTCCAGCAAAAGGAAAAGTAATCTTAAAAAACATCCTGTAAAAATTTCTCATTTTCTAAGAAATCACCTATGGACCAGATAGATACTACAAAAGAAGTTCAGAAAACACTGCTTAAAATATTATTTCATGTTGTTTCTGCACATTCTTCTGAATGAAAAGAAGTTCAGGTATAAAGTTAAACTGCAATTTTCTATGAGAATTTTTCAGAAAAAGAAAAGGAAAAATGGTGGAATGATTAAAGCAAAACTTTATTATAAAGACCTATAGAGATTATACAAAGTGTTTGTGGCAATTATACAAAGTTTTTATACCTCAGAAAGACTGATTCATGCTCTAGAAATGCAAGTATCAAAACAAATACAGAATTTTGAGATTTGCTGTTGCATGCAAATGAAGAGTTGATATCAGTAGAGAGTTCTGAATTTAGAGCAAATAAAGACATGTTAATACAGCTTTAGGGTACAATCCGTTAAGTGACTGAGGTACTTGAACCTGGCATTAGTTAAAACTGAAGTACTTGCATCTAACTAGAAAACACCCCTAAAATGGTGCATGCATTTACGTAACATTGGTGGTGCCAACATGTAATGCATATGCAAGCATTTAATACAACATTCAATACATATAATGTATCACCATGTTTTGCTTAAACATTCATTGCATCTATTTTTGTGCTCCTCAGATCACCCATTTTAGACTAGATTGGCTTATAGCTCCTTCACAGCTCCAAATCAAAACTAAAAATATCTTTGCCAGTGCTCTCCAAGATACACTGAGGAGCCATCTTATGGAGCACATTTTTGTTATTAATTCTTTATTAAATCCAGTAGTAGTTACTTCATTTTAAAGTAGACATGAAGAAAACGGCAGTACACATACAATGGCTAGAGAACTGAGTCAGAGGTAGAAGTATTGGATTCAGTACCTTTCCTTGCCTGAGGATATTCTCTGCCATATCTTTCACCGCCAAGTGAAATGCCAGGCTATAAGGTAGGCCAAATGGGAGCTTTGTCCCCTCAGTAATCACTCTTTCTCTTGAAACTGCCACCATTGTACAGAAAACAACAGACGATTTACAGGAAGGGCATGCAAAGCACAGCTCTGATCTTCCTGGTTAGCACAGTCTTGGAAGAGGGAATGAGGGATTCAACTCCTGCTCAATAAATTATTTCTATACTTTATCCAGTGATTGTACTGACTAATGCAAAAGTTTGACAAGAATCATCATTCATCTAGCCAGAGCATTTCCCCTTGTCTTGAGATGGATAGTGAATCATATATTGAATCAGAACTTCAGGTGATACATGCTTGCAAACATGATGCAAGCCTAGGATCCTATCCATCAAGTGAACTTATTTACTTGAAGTATTTCAAATTATCTATAAAGTTGCATTAACTAGCTAAGTGTCAATAAAAGCTACAATCACTTTGTAGAAATGAGATTTGATAAATAGTTCGAAAGGCAATTTTTTTTTCGAAAAGCTGATTTATAGAATGTATGTCTGTATGACAGGAAACTGTTCTACCTTGGGATCTTATTTTGCATTCTGCTATTCCGTCTTTGAGAGACAGCTGGAAGGTGTGACTTTTAACTGTACACTTTTTGTCTTTTGGGAAATTTAATTTTGTAGCTAGTCATTTTGTGACAGATGCTGCTTTCACTTAGTAGGTACATTAAAAATTGCACTTTTATTAATGGAACATAGTGTGGTGAAGAATGTGTCAAGGGACCACAGAAGAGCAAGAACCTTTCAGTGAAACTGTCACATTTCTACGATAGAGGTCTCTAAAGAGTAACAATATGTTTCAAATCTCTACAAATGTATTTCATTAAAACACAAAATTATATGAATTTGGAACAAGATAAAACCTTAGAGAAATCTTCTTCTGTCCATGGTATCTACAGAAAATGGTCCCTTTCCTCAAGTTTTGCTCTCTGTTCTAGCACTTTTAAGGTTTCCCTGTCTAAGTGAGTCTATGAAGCCTCCTCCTGTTTCTCAGGAGCAGAATTTTTCCCTTACACTTGCAAACAGGCATTATTGTTCTTTCAGGAACCTCCCAGAGTACAATCTCATTACAGGATTCTGCCTATTTTGTCATCTATCATAAGATATTATAAAACACTATGTTGAGTACAGTGATGGGAACTATAGTTTCAAGATAGAAAAACAAATGTGAAGGGGACTAAGAAGTATTTAGTTTCAAATATTCCTCCTTTCACATCCATTGTTTATTGTGGTAAAAATGAAATCCTAAGTCAGGCAGGACACTAGTCTTTCTGTTGTACTGTTAGGTGTTAGTTATTTCTGGTCTACTTGTGGAAAAACTGGGCTATTTTTTAATTTACATGAAAGGTAAGCGAATACTAAGCCTGTATTTTCTCCTTGCTATGAGTAAGTAAAAGTCCCTTCAGGTATCCTAGAGAACCACACAAGTTTTTTTTTCTCACCCCAGCTTTGTATTTCCTGCCTATTTAGGCTACTATAGCCTCTGAACTACTACAACACAAAAGTCTCTAGGTTATTAAGTACAATTGATTACTTTATTCTGAAGCATTGTCACTTTTCTGGGTATTTACAATAAAACAAGATAAACAACACCTAATGAAATTCACAGCTGTGTGCATAAAAGATGCTTTTCAAAACAAATCCTTCCTTGTTAATACCAGACTTTATGTGTATTTACATCATAACAATCAGAGCTCTGGAAGTAAAAATTATCATTTTACTTGCTGAGATTTCTATATTACCTATTCATTTTCAACTGTGCTAATACTTTTTTTGAAATCCCAATCCATCAAACTGACTATCCCCAGAAGATACTTATTGCTTTTAATCATAAACATCAGCAGGAAGAATATAATCGAAATACTCTTTCCAACCAAGTTTACATCACTAAAGTCTATTTTATGCTATGCTACATTAGGCAGATTTCTTGTGAAATGTCAAGGGGGTTGTGGGTTGGAGGCAGGGAGGATAGGAAAAAGAGACACTAATGATTTATAGTACACAGCTCATTGCTCATGTTCTACCAATAACCTTAAACATCAACCTGAACCACTGGAATTATTCTTGGAACAACAATAATTGAACCTCATTCCATGGTAAATCTATAGCCTCTCTGCAAAACTGTTAATTAAGTGTAATGAAATGAAAAAGAGTTGTCTGTTTTCTTGATGGCTACCAGCATTAAGGCCTTTATTTTCTTTAACTGAATAATATTCCTTATATTTTTTCTTTCTGATATCAATGTTGATTTAACAACAACAAGAGCTCTGTACAGTAAAATCGTAGAGACTGGGTATATATTATATTAGTCAGGATTTTTTTCTCTCAGTTCTCTACTCACAACAGACATGTGAATACGAGTAGCAGAGTCAGACTCACTGGAAAGTTTTGGCCTAATAAACCTACTCACATTTTGACTTTGTCTAGAAAATTATTTATATTATTGTAATATACACTTTTGTCCTTTTTCTCATATTTGCTCTGTCAGTTCAGTACAGCACCTAAATGACATAAGTTTAGAATGTAAGTTTAAGTGCTCTGCTAAACCAGGTTTCAGAGCCAAGCTTATAAAAAAATCCATTAGAAAATTCAGAGAAAGTAATTCCACCATGTCTTTTTAACATTAGATTTAAAACAGAGTTTCACCATCAGCTTTGCACTTCACACCAACTTTCCTGAAGTATTTTCTTCAAGATCTGTTTCATTGATAAGAATTCTCTCAGGTTCTTCTCTATTCTGCAATATCTCCTGTCTTTCTTTCTGTATCCAGCTTCCTTCCCATCACAATGGTCATACACCCAGATGGTGCCTTGGTGACGCCAGTCTACCCTTGCAGATTGAGGAAGGCCAACAGAATCCTGGGCTGCATAGGGAAGAGTGTGACCAGCAGGTCAAGGGAGGTCATTCTGCCCCTCTA
>JAOTQQ010000019.1:46016236-46038658 GCA_026546715.1 Gallinago undulata
GGAGTTGGACTAGATGATCTCTATGGTCCCTTCCAACTCCAAAAATTCAGTGAAATTCAGTGAAAATTCAGTGAAATGTGCAAGAAAGGAAAATTCTCACTTGCCAATCAGCAAATGACAATATGATACCATGTTCCATCTTACCCTATGAAAATAAAACGGTTCATTTATTATATATGAGTGATATATAATTAATGCATTATAAACAGATTGTAATGCTCAGTAAAGTAGCACGCAAACAACGTAAGATAATACTCAGTATGTAACATTGTATGCTGTCAGATTTGCTGTCCACTGCTAGCATGCAAGATGGACCAACAAGATAATAAAGTAGGTAATTGCAATGCATTTGGATTACTACACAGTACGTAATTACTATTTTTTCCTTCAAGCTTTGGATATGGAAACAATTATAATGAATAGAATATTCAGTACTACTTCCAGCAAAGAAAATATATCAGTTATTTAACTGTATACTTTGTGACCTGAATATGTTTGAAGCAAGACAGGGTGTGGGTAGAAAAATGTATACCCTTAGACTTCATTGTATTTTTGTGGTTAGCCCAGATCTTTATATGCATAAAATATCTTAGGTTATGTAATTGACTTTTTAAAAAAGCATTTCCTTTGCCTAATAATTTTGAAAGAACATTTCCTTTTTAATATCTTGTCACATTGCATTCTAGTAATCCTTCCTAGTTTGGGAAGGATTACTTATAAATCAAAAAAGTTAGATATTCAGATTTTGTTTATGATGTGCTGTCATAATGCAAGTAGACTGCATTGGAATTTTCAACACTGAAGCGGCACAGAAAAAGCACTTGCACTTTCTATATCCATTAACATTGAAGCTAGGAAAAGCAGAGAGAGATGAAATGGGTATCTGCCAATACAAATTCTACCACACATTAAAAAAAACCTCCATGATTACAGATAAATATAGCTGTGTTTATTTATTTATTAATTTTATTGTGTTGGCACGTAACTCCACCAGTTTGGGCACATTGCACAGCTAAACAATGTCACCTACTGCATCATCAGCAAAAATACTTAGATTTTACACTGAACCCTAATGCATCCTAGCTCAATAACTACACTTGAAAATATATATATTTTTATAAAAGGTTAAGACATATGGAGTAATTAATTATCCTTAACTTCTAAAAGCTGAAACAATCTTATATACATATTTAAAATACATAGACATGCAACTACATTAAGCCAAGTATTTGCCCATAACAAAGGATTTTTGTATCTGCAAAACAAGATATTTGTGTTGATTTACATTTTTTAGGAGATACTAACTGTTGGTATTCCATTACTAGTGTGCAGTAACATATATCCAAACAAGCCACCTATCACCTCATGGGAAAAACTTCACATTGCTATATAATTATTTACCTCCCACACATCTATTTTCACATGTGTGTAATATGATATGTTATGAGTTAGTGTGGAGTAGAATTTTCTGTTGGTAATCATTTTAATCATGCTTAGAATGTATATGAGAAGTTTCTGGTAATTATTTGAAGCCTGCTTTCTATTTATCTTATATGATATTTAAAGTGACTGTTGGACATTTCCAGTTTGATAAAGCACCAGAATATTCAAAGTGAACTCTGAGATGTTTTTCATAAATAGTGACAACACATGAATTCAGAAAAGATTTAAACTAATTATTCAGCAGACTTCAGATCTATTTGAATATATATCTCTCTATAAAGAGAGAAACAATGTTTCATTAGAGTGAAGTATATACTTAAAGCAGTTAGAAATAAAAAATCCTCAAAGTTTTTATTTCTTCTGGAATATACATAAAGTTTTTTGAGAAAAATAATTAGTTGTTCTATATTCTGTTTGTACCTAAGTATTATTCTGCAAAGGAAAATGGAGAAGGAACAAATTATATGAAAATACAGAATTAATCTATAAATCCAGGAACCAGATTAATGACAACATGAGACATGCAATCTCAAAGACTAATTGATCCCCTTCAAAACATACATTTTTAAATTTCACACAGTAGCCTTCTCTTAGAAAAGGCCAGGGGTGGGGGGGAGAAGAGGAAATTCATCATGCAATTTGATCTGAAATGTCCCGCCCCTTAAATTATGGAATTTTTTTATCTCTTCTAGCCTCACTGTAGATTAAACTTCAGAACACAAAAACTCTCAGTGGGAGGTCTAAGGATTTTCTTCTCTAAAAAAGTTGCAGGATAAATTGTTGATGGTGAGTTCTGAAATTATGGTATTCCAAATTTGCTTTTAGCCTAGCTTTGGCCCTTGAAATGCAACATGTCAACACAACATGCTTTTTACAAATAGGTTGTAGTATTTATGACTGTTGACTCTTCATACTGGTATTATATTACTTTAAAAAATGAAATATATTGAATAATTTGTGACAACACTTACCAGACCTTCCCTTATGCAGCTGAGTCTCCTGATGATAGTATGATACTGCTGAACAAAAGAGAACAGGTGCAGGAAATGTCTGGTAACCTACAAACCCAAGGACAAGATGCTGAATACATTTGTTACAAAACAATGAGTTAATACTATCCACAAGTTATGTAAACATCCAAAGAACAATGTAGTGTTGCAACGACATGCTACAACTCATTATATGTATGGCTCATGTATAGTTTTAGGTTGAGTTACAGTGAACTAAATTTATAGAAACCTCATTAAAAATAAACTCTGTTAATTCCAAGGTGATACCTGCAATATATGTTATTACTGTGAATAGGCAGAGGAGTTAAGGGAAAGAAAGGACTGGCAGCCTTGAAGGAAAGAATGTGGTAGAGATATCTGGGAAGCTAGTCTGGGAAGCTAGTACTTTGTATAGACTCATTTGATAGGTCTTCAAGAGGTAAAGAGTAAAATGATTATCCATGGGATATTAACGTTATTCTTTGACCATGGATGGACATTTCAAGGGGGAGTTCCATCAATCTCATAGCAAGAAAATCCCTCTGCTAATTAGTACAGAAGCTGAAAATAAGCAACTCTAGGTCTACATGAAAAGTTACCAAGGAAGAAAGATTTCATTTGTATAAGAAAATTATGCTTTATATTTACACAATAAGTAGCACCTGCCACAGGACCAGAAAGAATACATTGTCTGGAAATGTTAGGTAGTTTCTTAACTGTAAGATCCCAAAAGATAGTGTTGCCTCATAGAAAGGAAAGAAGTTCTTTGGTCTTTTCATTTAGATCTCAAGTCACAATATCATTATGCAGATTATCCTAGAGGCAAAAAAAATTACAACCACTAAAGTAGTGAAATAAATTGTTTTCTATACTACATTTATAGTTCAAAGTACATTTTGGTACCTAACATACTGCATGTCTCTCTTTAAGTGGGCAGAGTTCTTCAACACAGAGCTGCTGTTGTCACTGATAAGAAAATATGCCTATTCAAATGCAATGTCAAGAGGTTGGGCATCATTAAAATGAATAAATGTTGACTTCTGCAAGATTACAGAATGCCAGAGAGCATCCCAGGAAAAAAAGTGGGGAATTATAGGAGACAGGGAGAATGAAGTCTTTTAGTACTAAAATTCTTTTTATCACACACTTTGTCGTGAAGACCTGAGAGCAATTGGCATGCTTTTTCTCTGGAGATTATTTTTTCCAGTAGATTTGACTTAAATAGTAAACAAGCACAATATAAAAATGAGAAAGGAAGAGCATCAAAAGCCAGTATTTCTCAGGCACAGAGAACATAGAATTACGTCAACATGTCAGAACAGTGCATCCCTCTTTCACAATAGGCAGCTGCATTATACAAACATTTCTGAAGTTCAATAAAAGTGGAAACCCAGTGGAAAGTTACAGTTATTACAAAATATAGAAAGGGAAAATATCCTTTTTGAGGTAAACATGCCACCAAAATTTACTACAGAGTCCCCCCTGTCATTTATGGAAGTGGGCCACTAAGTACTGATGGGTTCTATATATGGATTTTGTAGAAAGAAGAAAGCAAAAGTACTTCGACAAACCTGATATTTATTGCTGGTACTCATAAGCAGCATATACACCAAACTCTTTTCTGTTGCAGCTATTGAGGCATCACAGAATACATGTCGTGTTATGTGAGTTACCTAACTATCGCTTCAGTTAATAGCTCAACCATTCCTTAAGGAAAAACCTACTGATGAACACTATTCATTGCCCAGCATCAAAATGATTAGCAGAAGATTTTGTCCATCAGAACATTTAAAGTCAATATTAGGAAAAATTTAAATAGAATGAGGAGAGGAGAAAGGCAATTTCCCATTCATTTTGATGCTTCAGCAGAAGATTTCACTCCATAGGAACTGCTTAAATTCAGTGGAGGAAGAGATGATCCTTCAAAGAGTGCTTTGCATAGGGACCTATTGCAGGTGCTCTTAAGCCCTTCTGAATTCCCTGACAGTTCTTCAGAGGTTCAGCCAGCTACTGAACACCATTTCCTGCTGCTCCATTTCCAGCCTCTGATGGCCTTGACTGCTGCTGCCCTCAAAGAGCATGGCTGTGCTGTCATGGTGTGGGTGGAGAAGACACAACATGTCTG
Source organism: Gallinago undulata (assembly GCA_026546715.1). Taxonomy (NCBI): domain Eukaryota; kingdom Metazoa; phylum Chordata; class Aves; order Charadriiformes; family Scolopacidae; genus Gallinago; species Gallinago undulata. The sequence continues at coordinate 46,020,794 of JAOTQQ010000019.1, forward strand.
CCTACCGCAAACTGCTGAGCTGCAGGCACAATTTGGGAGACTGGAAATGGCTGCTGTGAGGGAAGCAGCCAATGCAGAGAAACTGGCAGCAACTATGTGCCTGGGTGTTACAGCTCTGTCTTGCATTGTGGGGAGGTGACAGGGCCACTGAGTTGCTTGAATCCTGTTATCTTGTTGTGGAGATGCACCCTGCTCTCAGCTTTAAACCCAACAGAAAGACAGGATGCCTCAAAGCTCACTTGCCACAGGACTTCTGTAGACAGTGTACCAATAACAAAGAATGTATGTCATTGGTTCTCAAAACAATTGTACTGTCTGCCCTGAAAACTTGTTTACTTTGTAAGGCCCAGCACTGCCTATGCAGCAGAGGCAAGGCAGGACTCATGTAGCGTGCTCGTGCCCCCAGAATCATTTCGAACCCTCTCCCAGACAAAAAATGGACTGGGACCTAACATCAGCCTACAGAGAAAGGATGTAAACATCACATAAGCCAGGACTGGTCTGTATGTCACCCACTTCATCGTGCTGCTTTACATGCAATTTGCATTAAAAACATCAGCTGTTGCTTCATTCTGAGAGAAAATGTGAGATCTGTCTTAAAACATGCAACTTTTTCACATAGTCTTACTTCAACCATTAAGAAAGGTATAACAAATCCAAAGCTTCACCTCTTTTTTGTCTTTTTCTTCATGAGCACTTCAGATCAACATTCAAGCGCTCTGAAATGACAGAGGTTTAAACTAGTCAATCTGATCAAGAAATATATGAGAATGGAACAACCCTAGGGCTTCACATACCACTATCAAGTAATGAGAACCTTCACTACTTCCAGTTAAGTAAGGGCAGACTGCTGGTGGTTGGAACACCCATATGGCCTTTCTGCATATATTTATCATTTACTTGTATTTACTATTTCCACAAAACCTTTTTGTTCCCTAGTGTAAAGAATATTGACTAGAAATAGTTTAAAAACATAAGCACGACATCTATATATCTACCATTTCCCTAGAGCATATTGTTTTATGTGTGTATGCACTATGAGCAAGTGCACGTTGATTTATTTTTGTAATTTGCACTAGCCATAAAAAAAAGCAGTACTTTATTTTTTCGTCTTTAAGCAAAAAAATCCATGGTCATAAATAGAAATCTTAGAAAAGCCATAAATACCACCCCATAAAATTAAATTCCTCTCCCCTCCATCCCACCCTCCAATTAAGATATTTCATAAAGGGACACATGAGATGAAAATACAAGCATGTAAGGCATTTTCCAGAACTTTATATTTTTTACACAGTGAAAATTGCTGACCAGGCAAATTCCTTGTTTTGTACTTCTTTTCAAAGAAAAATGTCACTGAAAAAATTATACAAGCATATACATTTTCAGATGTTCATGGGAAAAAATACCAAAGTAATTCATTATCTGCAACACTGTTAAAATTTTAAAATGGACTTTAAAAATTCCATGACACTGTACAGGCTACCAAATTAATTTTTTACCCATGCTTAAAATAATAAACGGATCACTTATGATCTCAATAGTATTTTTTCCAGTTATGAAAACATATGATTAGCAAAAATTAATGTCAGTAGTAACCAAGGTAAATTATCTTTAATATTTATAGCCTAGTGTGATCACACGATTATGTTTATGCAGCTTTCATAACTGTTGAGCTTGTTGACCAGTATCAGCAAGCTTTTCAGTGGAGAAGAGGGGGAAGTGGTCGATAAAATTCAAAAAATAGCTGTGACACCAGGAAATTGGACAGAGAATGGAGGCCACAGCTAAGGAAAAGGCTGTAACTTAAGCAAATGCATTGGGTGTCAGTATATCCATGTGGAATTTTTTTTCAGTCAACAACTAAATAATGGCTAACTAAAGAAAGCAAGTGTGAAACATGGCAAGCAAGAAAAAGAGTTCATTCATTCTGGCTTTCATAATTTGTTTTTATTTTATTATTTTGTTTTTATTTTAATATTTTAGATTAAAGTCCTGTGCACATAAGCCCTTTCTCCTCCCTAAAATTCTACTAGCTTCTTGCAAAAGAATTTTAGACACAAGCAGTGCCCAAATCATGATACTCGATCAATGACAAAAAGGTACATAACCTGAATTTATGCTTCCTTAACTGGAGAAAAATTTACCTTTCTTTAAAGAGGCCTATCAGATTACTTGTTGATCTAACAGTCATCAATTTGAGCCTAAATATTTGCTGCTGAAGGTGATACTATTGCCTTGCTCATCCATCTCATTCAGTAGGAAATCAGGTCATTTCATCATATGCATCTTGGTTTGCTGTAGGAATAAAAGAAATCAAACTTGTGTTAGATTAACAGTAAAATGAGACTGACCATGGCCTATGTTTTTTCTGATGATTTTTTAATACGAAAGGGGCAAGGGGGACCAGTTCAATCCCTAATGAAAAATAATTTCCTTCTTCAATATAAAGCCAGGAAACTTCCCTCTTCACTGTGGGACAAAGTATACATTTCAAAAAGGATACCAAGAATTACAGCATACACCAGCATTCTCGGTGTTAAAATGGCAAGTGTTGCACTGAACATCAGTGTAGTAAACACAGTAAAGGTCCCACTGATCAAGATGACAGCTTTTCATCTGTGCTCTATGTTTTGCTGTCAGTTTCCCTGATTTACAGAAAAAGAACAAGCACAAGTCTCTTGATAATGTGTATTGATTATTTGTGCCCTTCCAAAGATCAGTCCCTTGTACCATTTAGCTGAGAAGCAGAAGAGAACGCAAGATGCCAAATTAAACCATGGCATGGTTTAATAACCACAAAAGAATGTAACGGAAAACCAGTAGCTAAACCGTTAGTAAAATATCTGAAGATTGTTACTACTTGAATGATCTGCTGTAATAAGGAAGATAAACTACTTTGAGTTTGATTTATCTATCAAAATTATGTTACATTTGCAAAAGCCTAGGGATTATTTTTTAATGTAAGTGCTGTCCTAAATAATTTTAAATCCCTTGGGTGAATTTCAGCCAATATGCAGTCAGTTAAAGCTCTGTCATTTCATGGAATCATGGAATTGTCAGAGTTGGAAGGGACTTCTAGAGGTCATCTAGTCCAACTCCCTTCCTAAAGCAGGATTGCCTAGAGCACATCACTCAAGACTGCATCCAGGCACGTCTTGAAGATCTCCAGAGAAGGGGACTCCATAACCTCCCTGGACAGCCTGTTTTCTGCTCTGTCACCCTCACCGTAAAGAAGTTTTTCCTCATATTTGAATGGAACTTCCTATGTTCCAGCTTGAGCCCATTGCCCCTTGTCCTTTCACTGGAAACCACTGAAAAAATTTGTTTCTATAGCACTATAATATTTATTCTAATTACTATCTATAAAAATGTTATTATTATTTATTTTAAAATTTTGAGAAGCCAGGATATCCAATGTCCCACAGCAAGAAAATGTGAGGTCTATCTAACTAATTCATCCATCTTGCATCAAATTAATTCAATTCTTGTTTTGAGTTTTCAGATATCCACAAATGTTTGTGAAGTAGAAAGTCTCTTCAGAATAACTGAACAGAAACTTTTGCTAAACCTATTCTATGTGGTCCCTTTTGGGAACTGATGAAGTCTAAAGGACCACTTAGAATTTCTTTTCCATTTTAGTTAGATATTAAAAATGTTTCTGCAACTTCTTAATATGGAGCAATGGAAGCATGAAACAGATTGGAATGACACAGAACTAATACAAAAAATTTCACTTTTCTGTGTCAGTCGCACATCTGTCGTGCTCAAATACTAAAATGTTCTATTATTGCTCTATCTACTCATTCTCACAAAATAATGTGAAACTCATTTTTTCATATTTGTTTGAACTTTTGCACAAGTTCAAACATCCAAACTAAAATAAGCTCTGAGAGCAGGGATATAAAAGTATAGCATCAGTCAAAACCTCTCCACTAAGAATCTTACTCAGAAACACAGAAGATTCCAGAAATCTTAAAACATCATTTGAATAAATAAATAATCATCTGAGCTCCTGTATGTCTTATATGGAAGATGGTAACTCATGTGCTAGCATGCACCAGCTACAGAGCTATGTATGTGTAGAAGCCTAGTGAGGAACAGTAACGAACAAATGAGTACAATTTTAAAATCAGAAATGTGATTAGTGAATAAGATTCAGGTCTAACTTCATAAAGTAATGTATATCGTTCTGACTGAAATTACAAGAAGAGATGCCTACTCCTACAATAACAACAGCTAAGGCTGTTTCACAGCTGGCCCACTAGCCCTCAACATTACTGTGTAGCAATGTCTACATGAGGATTACTGTTGTGTGCACAAGCTTAAACCACCACAAGTATTCAAAGAAAAAGGAGTATATGCAAGTCCAGCTTGACCTTCTATTCCCATGTAGAATAGACAAGTGTTGACTCTTTCTTTCTAACAGTTTGTGCAATTACTCAGTTTGAATGCATAAACATACAAATTGATATATTGAATTTTATGTACAACTCTTTTCTTTTATATCACAAAAGTATAGGCCTGCGAATCCACTGTGAACAATATGATTAACCACATTAATTGAATAGTAATTAACCATTAAACATAATGGTTAACCATATCAGGGACTTTTTTTTTTCTGACTACATAATCCTTCAGGGTTTTAGTAATATATATGGGTAACTACCAACTCTGTCATTGCGTGCTTTATATAGCATTACGTAGCATAAAACGTTGAAATACCTTGCAAAGAGAAGAAGTTTTGGACTATCTGGTGAGGTTTTGTCATCTCTCAGATCTTTATCAGACAAATATTTACATATATAAAGTTGTTTTTTCTTCAGTCTTTTGAATGGAAGGCACAGGTGGGGATTTTATTGACATAGCTTTGTAATAATTGTCTCACTGTGACATGAATGTGTATGTAAGTATCAACATTTTTCCACTCTACAATAATTGCCACTGTGGCTGCTGTTATACTCTTACATTCTGGACCATTTTCTGCAGTTTTGTCACACACTAAGACTTATTTGAGATTTAGTGTTCTTCCAGACTCTATCCAGATAGGCATAAACCGGAATCCTACCACCATAGCAACCAATGATGCATCTGTATTTGTAATGTTACACATTTGTATTTGTAATGCATATATTGCCTACTGGCAGAAAATGTGATAAAAATGCTTTGTAAAACCAGAAAACAAGAAGTCAGTTTACTGCTTATCCATCATATACTACTGGCTTCCCAGCAGCGTATGTCTTGAATGTGTTTATTTAGGGAAATTTGCTAAGGAAACAGATGTTTCATTAAAAGTGGAATCTTCTATGAATCACAGAATTCACTTCTGTGAATTGATCTTTAGGTCCAAACAGTCTCTTGGTCCTAAAGTTGCTGTCAGATGGCAGAGATGTTTGATAAAATGCTTCAAATTACCTTAATAATTCACTTCTGTGTTACTAATGATCACTATTATTGTTTATTTTTTTCAGCTCCCCAATGTATGCTACATGTTTCAGAGCACATATTTCATGAATATACCTTAATTAACTGGCTAGTATAGGGATTTGCAAAATTTTTATACTGTAAACCACAGTCTGATACAAGCTTGCTTCCTAGACCACTTTCTCTACCATTCAGTACATTAATGTATTGTACTAATGGTCCCAGTGCTCAACACAGAAATTGCTTACAAAGTAAATTACAAGGAAAGTATTTAATGGATGTTTTCTCTCTTTTTAAAACACAGCTTCTCTGGTAAAAGTAAAATGATACAAAAGACGTTATCAGCTATTTTAGTACAGTCCACCAACAAACCTTTCCTGTACAGCAATATAAAAGCCTTTTGCTTATTAACTATATTACATCATTTTCCCTACTTCAAGTAAAGTTAGAATTCCTATTAGATTTTCCAAATATTTACCATTATTGGAATAAAAATATTTATCATTCCAGTTCCCTGGAACAGGTTGCCCAGGGAGGTGGTTGAGGCCCCTTCCCTGGAGACGTTCAAGGTGAGGCTTGACAGGGCACTGGGCAACCTGGTCTAGTTGGGGGTGTCCCTGCTGACTGCGGTGGGGAGTTGGACTAGATGACCTTTGAAGGTTCCTTCCAGCCCAGATGATTCTATGATTACCTTCTGTGGTAACAGGGAAAGATTTGCGGAAATGCTGACAGTAGCACTTGGTCCATGCACTAATTATTTTTCAAGCCAGTAAAAATTACTGTTTTATTTACTGTGACCTGACATCAAAGAAGGATGGCAATTCAAGTTATTTATTTATTTTGTCTTACATTGTTTATTTTTTCACCATGTCAAAGACATCTCCTGACATTTCAAAAACATATGTGTTTTACAAGAACATTCAAAAAGTGTCAGATTATTAATTTACATAATTAGGTTGTGACATTAAGAGCTCTCATGGATAACATTCAGAAGGAAAATATCACAAGAAAATATTTTTGTGATACCTGGTTTAAAGTAAAGACCCCGCTACGCTTTTCTGCTTCCAACCCTCCAATGGTGCAAATAACAAAGTTACCTGACCTTGGTTGTTATAGCAAGAGGTATAAGCAAGGGCCTCTCTGCATAACATTCCTTGATATAATCAGGTCTTATCACTGTGAGAGTGAACAGTTTCTGAACAATATGCTGTTAATTTCAGAGTTTAGTTAGTGTGAAGAAGCCCAGCTAAAAAAGTAAAATTACAAAACAGAAAATTAGTTCTGTTTTACCTCAAGCCAGGACAAGAAATATTAGGACTACTTGTCTATTTGTCTATCTGAATCTTTCATGACAGCAGACGAGTTCATGAGCAAGCTGATGTGCTGTCATTGTTAATGTGTTTGCCTTCAGTGCCAAACTGTAAGTGATGCATTGAAATGCATCATGTCCTTAAAATCTTTGCAAGCCTCTTGACCTCCCACGTTTAAGTCAAAATATTAATTTCCTGTATCTTCTAATGATATGAAGAGAAAACTTGCTTCTAACAATCAAAATAGATGGTAAAATTACAGTTGTTATCAAAAAGTTGGAGCACTAGTTTCTTATAGCTCCCCAAAACGAAGGCAGATGCCCGTTTAGATCCCAAGCCCATTGAACTAAAATGAAAAAAAATAAAATATCTTTCACTATGTTTGCGCCTTCACCAAAATATTGAAATACTGTAAGCTTCCATGAATATGCAGGTTTCTTTTCAAGCTTTGGCAAGCAACACAGTACCGTTGATTCTATGTATAATTTTATTTAAAATTAAATTTATGCCCACATACCTGTGCATATGTAGGTATCACAGACTACATGAGAACCACTTCTAGAAACTTCAACTAAAAAGTAGAGCTTGTATTGCCAAAGTGTAATTTACCTCAAGAACTTATTCTCACTAGGGGCAGGTAAAAGGGAAAAAGAAAGGAAGTGAAATGAAAAGGGAAAATCAGGAAGAGAAGGAAAGGGGTAGCGGGAGGAAGAGGGAGAGAGGAAGGAGGGAAGGCAAAAGGGAAGATAACACAAGGAAGGGAAATACTAGGCTACTTACATAGCCACTCCTGACAAAGCAAAACTAACACGTAGCTGATTTGGTATTTCAAGATATAACAAACCTGAAAAACTAAACAGATCACTTATGCTATAACAGTGTTACATTTTTCTGTGCAATTTTGGTATGTTTTTTATTATCACTGAGCAATGAGTTGCTTTTTTCAAGTCAACTTCACAAGCTATTTCGCAAAACCGTTGAAGTATTATGGAAAAGAAAGCCCAGGTGCTATTACAACATATCCATATGATTACAGATGAAAAGTAATTACCATCAATTACGTCCTTCATATCAGTTCCCAAACCATAAAAAGAGTGGTTCTACAATCCTGCCCTCTTCACAAGTATTTACTTGGACTTTGTATAGACTTGACCAAGTCATCCTTTGGTAAATGAATTTGTTAAGGCACAAAAGTGAAAGGATAGTGAGAGAATATTATGGAGAATACTTTTACTTCTAGCTAGATATGTCCTGAATTATGGACAACAGAGAGCTAAGATAAGTTTTTACAGAAATGCTGAAGATGGTTGGAAACATGGTGTGCTTTGGCACCTGTTCCTTACAGTAGTTCAAATTGACTGAAAGCATCAGAGATCTGTCTTGTGGTTGAGTATGGCACAATGAACACAGATACAAATGTATGACAAAGTGAAATGGAAATAAATAATGGAAATATGGAAATAATGGAAATAAACAGAACATGAAACTTGATTCTGAGACATCATAATCTCTCCGGCATGAAAACATCATTAATGTGAGACCCATCCTCTCCTTGCACATCACTAGGTTAATCAGAAAACATAAATAAATCATTGGGATATATAAGGAGTTGTAACTCCAGGATTAGCATTTACATCTTAATTGAAAATCAAGCACGTTTAGATTTTGAGATTAAATTAGGCAATTGTTTTTCTTGTGGGCTTGTCTTTTGGGGGCTTTTTACATTTAAACTATAGTATAGACAATTAAATGAGAAACAGCTTACTTCAGAATGTGACTTTAAATCTTTCCTGAAGTTCAATCCATAAAGGCAGGAGATAGAGTGCAAGTCTGAGTGAAGTTTAATGAAACTTCATTATAATTAATGGGTGCTTACTAAGTAATTAAAGTAGTGCTTACTGCTTTGAAATTAACATTTTTTTTTTCTTCTGAGAGGTCCAGACTGCTCAAACAGAATCAATCTTATTTCCCAGTTCATGGAAGTTTTGTGAGCCTTTGTGCATTACATAATAAAACATGATAATGTGGTATAATGACATAACCTGATGTGACTCATTATATACCTGCCAGAATATTAGCAGTAATAACCATTTTCAAAACTATAATATTGTTAACGATGGACTTATAAAAAATATCTAAGATAAATTTTTTTCAAGGTCAAATAAGGAATTCTTTTTGGAAAAAAAATGATGTTTGCCTTTATCATCATTTATATTTTCTTAGATATTTTTCTTCTAAGCATAAGTAGAACTGGACAGCAAGTATCAATTGAGCGTATCACCACTAGTGTTGCCATCAAGGCAATGATAAGAACACTGACCTCAGAGCTGAGTAAAGAAGTAGCATCCAATGGGATCTGCTATACTGGAAGCAATATATAGCTTTCAACAGACCTGTTCTGGTTTTCCCTCAGACAGAAAGAAGTCAGTGTAGTAGCTGATAGTTATTGACAGATACTTATTTAGGTTCAGGGTAATAGCTTTAAAAGTAAAATCACAAATCTATTTGGATGATTGCTTAGAGCCTTGGCAGATAAAGTGAAAATCCTCTTAGCTTGCATTTGTTGGCATTTCTACAAAGTCATTTTGTTGATTTCCTTTATGGTGACTTGAATGCTGTTACTTATTATTCACTAAGATCTTATTTTGAAGAGCATAAAATCTAAACCACATTAAAAAGATAACAAGCGAAGCTCAGGAATGCTCTGTTTAACTACAGTGTTACTCTTGCAAACTTTACTGCTCACTTTTTTGCTTCGTTTGTTCCAAAGTAGTTACTTGATGTGTTTCGCAGACCCCACCAAGCTACATGGTGAAGTTCAGGGGCCTGAGGAATGGGAGGCCATCCAAAGGGACGTGGACAAGCTCAAGAAGTGGGCCCAAGTGAACCTCATGCCGTTCAAAAAGGCCAAGTGCAAGGCCCTGCATCTGGGTCAGAACAACCCTCAGTATCAACAAAGGCTGGGGGATGAAGCTCTAAGGAGAATGACCACGGAGTACTGGTGGATGAAAAGCTCAACAGCGTGAGCTCACAGTGCAGAAACTCAACCATATCCTGGGCTGCATCAAAAGAAGCATAATTTCTTTTACATTGGTTGAGGGAGGTGATTTTGTCCCTCTACTCCACTCTGGTGAGACCCTACCAGAACTACTGCATCCAGCTTTGGAGTCCTCAGCACAGGAAAGACATGGACCTGTTGAAATAGGTACAGAGGGAGGCCACAAAAATGATCAGAGGGATAGAACACCTCCCCTGTGAAGAAAGGCTGAGAGAGTTGGGGTTATTCAGTCTGGAGAAAAGAAGGCTCCATGGACATCTTAATGGCATCTTTCAGTAATTAAAGGGGGCATATAAAAAAGGATGACGACAAACTTTTAGTAGGACCTGTTGCAATAAGAGAAGGGGTTATGGCTTTAAACTAAAAGGTACTAGATTTAGACTATATATAAGGAAGATTTTTTTTACAATGAGGGTGGCAAAACACTGGAACAGGCTGCCTGGAGAGAGAGCCTGCCTGCACCTCTGCAAAGATTCAAGGTCAGGCTGGACAGGGCTCTGAGCAACCTGATCTAGTTGAATATGTCCCCACTCATGGCAGGGAGGGTGGAGTAGCTGAATTTTAAAGGTCCCTTCCAATTCAAACTGTTCTATGATTCCATGATACCCCTTTGGAAAGAAAGATTATTGAGAAATTATGAAGAGAAACATTTAAATTATACAGGTTATGGCTTAATAAAATTGTATCAGTTTTTAAGTTGTGAGGTCTTGAAAAATAAGAAAATTAAGTCATACCTTAGTGCAACCTTTGTTGCCAGAGGGTGCCTGTGTCAACCAAGGCAGCAGACAGCTTACTAGTGGAGAATCAGCACTGCTCTAGAGTTATTTGAGTAAGGAGAATGCTCAAAACTGTAATAGAAGTGTGAAATAAAGCACTGAAGGACAGAGAGTGGGACCTAAAATTTAATTCCTAAGGGAAGGTTTGAATATTAATATTTGCTATATATAAGCTAAAAGGCATTTTGAAGAGTTTGTGAGATCAATATCTTCTCAACTTCATTGTTTGACTGATAATAAGAAGCATATTGTGAAACGAAGTGAAAAAAGTAGCTTAAATTAAAAACCCATTAGAGCCCTCTAATTTCATTAAGCTTTAGAGAGCTATTACTTCATTTATATATTTAATAATACTAATAGCTTCATGAGATTGCAAGCTTTTAATAAGCTTTTGAATTTGGGAGAGGCCAAAAGACTCACAAATGTCCCTAAATAACTGTTTTTAGTGTTTAGTTACTCCCACCAAAAGATTTTCTTATTTACAACATAATTTTTTCCACCTTTAGCTATTAGTCAAGGTATTTTATCACGCTTCTGACTGCAAATTTAAAAGCAGTCTACTATCAGAGATCTTCTCCCTGGGTAGGTATTCAGAGATCATTATCAGGCCATGCAATCTTCCCTGAGATAACAAAACAGAATAAATTTCTTGAGATGTTCACTATGAGACTGAGGTATCTTGCTGTGTTACAGGAGTTTCCTTTGTTCTCCTCTCTGAATTCTTCCAACATGATCAGAACTCTTAAAATTGGGAGCACATTATGCTGGATGTATAGTTTCAATCTTGCAATAACTATGTACAGTGTAGATAAATCAGCAAAAGGCAGGAAAACATTAAGGAGACTTGGGGTAAGAGGGAGGACTAGTAAAAATTAAAATATTTAGAAATGGCATGCCTGAAAAATTTGGTGGCCTTCTACGATGGCGCTACATCACTGTTAGATAAGAAGAGATGTCATCTACCTGGGTTTATGCAAAGCGTTTGACACTGTCCCACATGGAATCCTGATCTCTAAGCTGGAGAGACCCAGTTTTGCTGAGTGGAGCACTTTGTGGATATGGAACTGACTAGATGGACACACTCAAAGAATTGTGGTCAACAGCTAAATGTCAAAGTGGAAGACAGTCATGAATGGCATTCCTCAGGGATCAGTACAGGGAGCAGTGCTGTTTAAAATCTTTGTCAGAGACATGGACAGTAGGATTGAGTCTACCTTCAGCAGATTTCCTGACACCAAGCTGTGTGGCGCGGTCAACACACTGGATGACATCCAGAGGGACATGGACAGATTTGACAAGTAGGCTCTTGTAAACCTCATGAAGTTCAACCAGGTCCTGCACCTGGGCCACCCAGACACAGATACAGAGTGGGCAGAGAATGGATTGAAAGCAGCCGTAAGGAGAATGAAATGGGGGTGTTGGTTGTTGAGAAGCTCAACATAAGCTCAACATGGGAGGTGATCATCCCCCAATACTTGGCATTGCTGAGGCCCCACCTTGAGTACTGTGTCCAGTTTTGGGCAAAACAGACATCACAAAAAAGACATTGATGTGCTGGAGCTTGTCCAGAGGAGGGCAACAAAGCTGGTTAGGGATCTGGAGAGTAAGTCTTATGAGGAAAGGCTGAGGGAGCTGGAAGAATTCAGCCTAAAGAAAAGGAGGCTGAGGGGACACCTTATCACTCTCTACAAGTACCTGAAAGGAGGTTGTAGAGAAGCAGGGGTTGGTCTTTTCTCCTAAGTCACAGGTGATAGGACAAGAGGAAGTGGCCTCAAGTTGTGCCAGAGGAGGTCCAGATTGGATCTTAGGAAAAATTTTTACACTGAAAGGGTTATTGAGCATTGGAATGGGCTGCCCAGGGAAGTGGTTGAGGCGTGATCCCTGGAAGTATTCAAAAGATGGGTAGACATAGTGCTTAGAGACATGGTTTAGTGATGTGGTTTTTTGTTTTTATCAGAGTCAGTTTGAAGGATGGACTAGATGATCTGAAAGGTCCCTTCCAACCTGGAAAATTTTATGATTTATTCTATGAGCTGGCAATGTGTGTCTGTAGCCCAGAAAGCCAAACATACCCTGGGCTGCATCAAAGTGTGGCCAGCAGGTCAAGGGAGGTTATTCTACTCATCTACTCTGCTCTCATGAGATGTCACATTGAGTACTGCATCCACCTATAGAGTCTTTAGCACAGGAAGGACATGGACCTGTTGGAACAGGTCCAGAGGAGGGCACAGAGATGATCAAAGGGCTGGAGCACTTATGCTGTCAGGTCAGGCTGAGAGTTGAGATTGTTTAGACTGGACAAGTGAAGGCTCTAGGGATGCCTTATAGCTGCCTTCCAATACCTAAAAGGGGCCTAAAGGTGAGACAGGGAGCAACTCTTTATGAGGGAGTGTAGCAATTGGATGAGGGGTAACAGTTTTAAACTGAAAGAGGGGAGATTTACATTAGAGATTAGGCAGAAACTCTTTATTGTGAGGGTGGTGAGACACTGGAACAGGTTACCCAGAGACATTGTGGATGCCCCGTTCCTGGAAGTGTTCAAGAACAGGTTGGATGGGGCACTGAGTAATCTGATTTCATAGGTGTCCCTGCCCATGGCAGGTGGGTTGGAACAAGTTGATCTTCAAGGTCCCTTCCAACACAAACCATTCTACAATTCTATGATTCTATGGCATCTTCGGCTTCATATATTTTTTCAGAGAGAAAAAGTCTTCCATTAGAACCTATGTTAAGCAGAAAAATAATGTTAGAAAATGAACAAATGTAAGGGACTTTTTACACTTTTTAAAAATGACAGACATCTAAACAAATCCATCAGGCAATTCCTAAGTTCATGCAGCAACCTTTTCTGCATTGTAGATTATACTTGCTCAACTTTGACTCATGACTTTAGCATTATTACAGCTGAAAATAAAATCATAAAAAGAAGGAATCTCTAGATACAGGTAACAGTTTGTCTTCTGCCTCACATATCTATAAAATACAAGAAAAATTCTGATTCCCCCAGTCCTTAGAACAATTTACCAAAGATCATAATAGTTTTGCTTCCCTTACAGCTCTTCAATAAAGACAGGAGATTTTCATAGCAGAAGCATTGCAATTCAATCAGGGCTACTGGCCATAAACCCAGAAATAATTTGTTATTTTGAAGTCAGATTGAATGACTGGAGAATTCACGTCAGTTTTTAAATCTATCTCCCATCCTAAACGCGGCATGCACTTCAACAATGATATCATCTTCTACAAACAGTCAAAATGAAACAGTCATACTGAAAATACCTACTATTGAATGATATTTTAAGTAATCCTAAATTAAGTACATAGTACTATGAACTTTGCCAGCAACATGAAAGTACAAGAATTGCTCTGCCACTAGCAAGTCACATGATGACTCTAGTACACCAAACAGAAAAGCTCTTTGCAGGCCTGCAGCACTGGAGCTGAACAGGAACTAAAATGGTACAGGCCATTAGTGAAAGAGTGCAAAGGAAAAGTTTAATAGTCCACATTGTTCATATGTCAATGTGTCTTTTCACCCATGGTATGAAACCCTCTGACTGCTATTTTGTAAACTAAATTGTATAGCATTTGTTGAATATAAAAATCAGTGAATATTACTAATTTTTCATTTAAACAAAAATAAATCAGTTAATAGGGATTCTCTTTGAATTCAAGGAGCTCTGTAGGGGACCATCTCCTATTTGTGGCAACAAGTATTCATTGGATACTAGCAAATTTTGTCAAGTGATTTAGTTATTAGCTTATTTTTAAAGGATACAACTCTAAAACAATGGAACTCATTTAGAATGTCCCCTTTGTAAGTGTTATTAAGCATTGTGACAAAAATTTTACATAAAAACTTAATTATCCTCTGAGGATTTAATGTGGCAAATTTGAAGATTAAATTTGGTCATTAAAGAGGAAAAAAACTGGATAATTTTAGTCCTGTATTCAGTACTAGTTCCCTGTGTTCTCTAACTGTAGGGTTACTATTAGAGAGAATTTACAAACACTTTAATTAAGTAGCTCCAATAAGAGCTCAGGGAAATAAGCAAATTAATTTGCATATTTCCCTGTTGTTCAAAGGGTTAATTAAAGTGCTTTAAAATATTTTTATGATGCCATTCAGATGAGTTCTGATCATTTGCTGATTTTTCAGTTAGTTCTATTAACATGAACTTTGAAGGTATGAATGGAAGAGAAAAATATTGCCACAGAAAGCAAGGATTACAGCAGAAATTTTTATCCCAGAGCGATTCTTGTGTTCAGCTGTATTTTCACATATTTAGGCTACCTGAGTTCTTAAAACTCTGGATCTTTGTGAAAAGTGGAGTGTCAAAACAACAGGAGCGATATGATGTTAACTTGTTGGCTGCATTATAAAGAAACATTACTAATTAACTAGTGCAGTGATAGCGCAGTTTTTGAAAAAGCCATGTAAACACACTATAATAGCTGGAGAGAAAATGCTCCATTTTCTTTTAAAATTTTATTTATTGATCTTTTCTAAATTCTGATTTTATAGTAATTATGCAGAAGTTTTTTCCAGGATTGTTTTTCCCCTTGTTCAAGTCAGACATACCAGTGCATGAAGTGGGCAGAAGTAAAAATATATCTTGCAAGAGACAAAAAAATTTAATCACCGATATATATCCAAAAATCAACTATTTAAGATATATAATTTTATATCATATTGCTAGCTGCACATGAATGAAAACAAAGTGCATAATTTGAACAATACATCTCTGAAAACTATAACCATATTCTCCAAATTTTAAATTGCAAAAAGTTTTATCAGACAAAGGCAAGCCCTACAAAGAGAGGAAACAAAACAACACAAAACCCAAAACTCACCCTAACTACTGCCACTTATAAAACAAAGGCAACACAAAACAAAAAGCATATAATTCCAGGTCTGTCATTTGCCACTGCACTGTCAGACACAAACAAAAAAATCTGTTTAGTCATAAAATAGAATTCATTCCATCCACATTATGTTATATAGTCATACGGGAGCAAAGGGCCAGCTTCCCAAAAGCACTGAATGCCCTTGCTATTAGGTGTCTGATATTGGACAAAACATATGCAGTAAAACCAGTATACGTAAAAGAAAAGGTTTACAGATCCTTCTCACCTACCTCTGGTTTGCATAAGATCACATGTTTGTGACATTTCATACCAAAACTACTCCAGAGTATAGTTTTTATTTTGGAGTTTCTGTTCCACCAGACATATTACAAACTAGAAGTTGAAAATTTTTATAGCTTTTCACGTTTAGAAAGTATTGATTCCCATTATTTCCACCATGGGTGAAGCCCAGACCTACAGTCACATAAGATGTGAATCTTCTCTAATTCCTTCAAAAGAAGGACTATCAGGCACATTTGGTCGCCGATCCAGCAGAAAAGAAGCCAGAAAACCCCAACAAAGCTGCTCTGGAGAACAGGAACAGAAAGTAATGAGGAAAGCTTGTAAAAGGGGGCAGAAGGTAACAGACAAGGACTACCTCCTTCTTAAATCTCTCCATGAAATACAAACTGCAGAAGAGTTTTGGAAGAGCACAAAATCCTAAAGTGGATGTAGAAAACCTGAAAATGAAAACAGGAAAAATTTACTGAAAGAAGTTTCATGAAAGCATGATAATAAAAGGGGTGATTAAGACTGTTAGGTGGTAGGGTGACAGCTGTAGGATTCAAATTTAAATACAAATTTCATCATCTATATTTACTTCAAACACAAGCTTTGATATTTTAATACAAAGCCATATTGTAATTATTCTGTAGAAGATAACATTTCTATAAGTATATAATCTAATTCCTCAGCTGAGGTAGGACAGCATAATCTTCATTCAGTCATCAAGACCTAAGCTAATTTGCAGTGAACAAGATCTGGAATACAACTTTAGTGGTATTCATAAAAGCTTGAGCAGTGAACTTCAGAAGAGAGAACAGTAAGAACTAAATGAAAGATGATGTTGTTTCTCACATGGAAAACTCTGGAAAGGTGAGAGAATAATATTACAAGCTAACATTCAAAAGCACTCCGAGTTTCATTGATTCTTGTAAGAAAGTCCTACTTATACAATATCACCAAATCAAAATAAAAACCCAGTGGTGTAGCTAGAAATAAACAGAGTTTTTTATGTGCCATGCTGGGTTCTGTATGGGTCAAACTTTACTGTAGTTTTAGGCCCATAAATCATTAAAAGAATGTCACCTTCCCATCTTCTAAAATAACTAGGTTTTTTTTAAAAAAATAATATTGCTTTCCAAAGTAATTAAACCAATAACTGTAAGCCTCATGTTGAGGTGCTTGCATGACATTTTTCAATATTGGGTCAAAACTGGGTGGACCTATTTTGAGAACAGAATTGCCCTTAAAAATATGGAAATAGGACATGCACACCAGTAACAACATCTCATTCTCAAGACAATATAGCTCATACAGCAAAATACTATATGATCTTGATTATTTTAACAGTTTTCACAGTTAGAGAAGATTAGACTTCACAGTTAGATTTCACAGTTAGAGAAATTTCTCTTCCCCAGAAGAGAAACTTGCCTGGATCAGTGTATGAAACTCTTGCCTGTATAAGCAACTTAAAAAACATAGTGATGTCTATCTTTCATTGATTTACCTTTTCTACTGTAGTATCATTTAGTATGACTATAGAATGAATCACAGAATCACCTAGGTTGGAAGGGACCTTTTAAGATCATCTAGTCCAACCAATAAAAAATAAAACAAAAAAAACCCACCACCACATCCACACCATACAAAACACCACCCAACACTAATCCATAACCCCGAGCACCATGTCAACTCATCTCTTGAACATCTCCGGGGATGGTGCCTCAACCACCTCCCTGGGCAGCCCATTCCAGTGTCTGACAACCCTTTCAGTAAATAAATATTTCCTAATATCTAACCTGAACCTTCCCTGGCGCAACTTGAAGCCATTGCCCCTTGTCCTATCATCTGTAACTTGGGAGAAGAGACCAACTCCCACCTCTCTACAGCCTCCTTTCAGGTAGTTGTAGAGAGTGATGAGGTCTCCCCTCAGACTCCCCTTCCCCAGACTGAACAACCCCAACTCCCTCAGCCTCTCCTCATAAGGCTTGTGCTCCAGACCCCTCAACAGCTTTGTTGCCCTTCTCTGGACCCACTCCAGCACTTCATTGTCTTTCTTGTGTTAGGGAGCCCAAAACTGGACACAGTACTTGAGGTGGGGCCTCACCAGTGCTGAGTACAGGGGGATGATCACCTCCCAGGTCCTACTCACCACACTGTTCTTGATACA
>JAOTQQ010000019.1:46061827-46072747 GCA_026546715.1 Gallinago undulata
GAGTTGGACTAGATGATCTCTATGGTCCCTTCCAACTCCAAAAATTCAGTGAAATTCAGTGAAATTCAGTGAATATTTAGAAGAGGTTAAAGCTGCTGGCAGAGATTTCTCTTTCAGGATTTTCTCACAAACTTTAGAATGAACTTAAACTCTTAAGAGGCATGTTGTCCAGCACTAGCAAAGCTTGCTGCCTTGAATGATTAAAGAGCTAAAGAAAAAGAAACAAAAGACATTCCAGAGAAATACAACTGTTGTGCTTAATGTAAGGAGAGGCAGCAAAATTAAATTAAAATAAAAACCTAATGAAAAGGTAAAAGGGTTTTTCACATATAAGTGTGTAGTAGCAATGTCCTCTTTGTGCAAAGTAGACCAAATTAAGAAAATTGAAAATGTGTTTGGCAATCCCAGCAGAATCTCCATTTGTCTGCAGCATAAAACCACAATTTTGTACAATTTAACATGTCTAGCAAGCATTTTGGCTCAAGAGCAGCCTATGAATAAACCAGACAGCTACTATTACAGAACAGGATTGAAGTACATTGGCAGAGCTGTGTCGGAATTGTGTATAAAGCACCTGCTTTCATTTTGATTTGTCCAAACCAATGCCATTTACCTTTTGCTAAACTGGCCACTAAGTCCCTGCATAACATTTGGAGTAGGGGAAGTAGAAGAAGGAAAGTACATTGTATATGAACTTCCAAATACAGTATGACTCACAAGTGGCAAATATTAATAATCTATTTTTGACTACTCTAATCTGAAAATTCACAACATTCCTGAACATGAAGGTGCCCAAGAAAAATGAGTTATGCAAACAATAAGCATTTTACCACATACTAGCAAGCTCAAAGACTTATTTGGACTTATTATTCTATTACTATTAACCTCTATTCCTTTTGGGCTAGACAGTGTGGTATGAGTTATTATGTAAGTGCCTTCTGAGATGCTGTGGGAGGTGCCCTGCCTCATGCTGTTAGTCCAGAATGGACCAGGTCTCCCAGAAATCTAATGTCATCCCTAGAGACTTTCAGCGGTACTGGGGACTGGGTTGCCCTAGGCACCTACATGCAAAAAACCAAATGCAACCAGTAGAATTCTGTCTGGTGAAGCTGTGTCTCTTTGAGACTTCTGTCAATTTTTACCCACTTTTCCTGGCAGTCGAGTGGAGAAACTGATGCTGCCAAACTCTATGTGTATGCATGTGACTCACAAAAAAGAAAAAAATACCTGACCTTGGAAAAACTTACAAAGAGAGTTCTCAGTACAGTCCTAGTCAAAATACACTTGAAGAAAATGCAAATTCGAGGAGTTTTTACCTGGCTAATAAAAAGGTAGAAATTAATTAAAATGTAACTGCATAAGTCTGTTTCCACCTCAGAAATTACTTTGGAGACACAAAGACAAGTATGACACACAATCCTTGCAAGAAAAGAGTAAGCCTTCTTTTGGTATTCCAAAGTTTAACATATATATGGACTGTGGAAAGATTACCTCAATACAGAACTGAACATCCAAACCAGCTTAACACTTCATTAGTTACCAAATTAACCTTGCTGCTTGCTTATACCCCGTGTGAAACTGGATGTAAGAACATGACAGAAAACTGGATGTCTCAAAGCTCACTTGCTGCAAGATATCTACCACCTGTGTACACGACATAACATCAAAGGAGGTACAACCTCAATTCTCAAGATTTGTTTGCCCTAAGAAATTCATCTGCCGTTCAGGCTCCAGCACTACCAGGGGGCAGCAGCAAAGGAGGCTCATGCAGCAACCGCATTGGACAATAATTGGACAAGCTCATTTAACTGTAATGTTAATTTTCAAACCATGAGTCGACAGGGACTCTAAATTACCCTTGCCTCCTACTGCAAATGGGACCACTCTCACCATTGCTGACCCTCACCATCATTAAGACTCAAGAGACCTGGGAATCACAGGTCAATGGGACGCTGTAGACTCTGGAGGACCTTCAAGTTCTTGTGCGGTGTGGACCAAAGCGGCCCTGCTGGTAGTTTTGCTCTGAAATACTTGTTATGCTCTGAAATACTGCTTCTCTTTTCCTCCATTTTCATACCTCTGCCTTTTCTTTATCACCGTTTAACATTAAGGTAACAGTAGTAAAGCTACAGCACACATCATCTGACCTCTTTTGTGTCTTAATCCCACCCTCAGAATCATTTTGAACCCCACCCGGAATAATTGGACCGGGACCTTCCGTACCCTTATAATAAACCTGGATCTGCCCTACCATCCAGACAGAGTGTTGGTCCAGCATCTAATAGAAATGCTAACCTTCCCAAAGTTCAAACATTACCCCTAGTGACCAATCATTTTAAAAGTCCACTTATCTAAGACTTTTTTTTTTTTTTCCTGAGGCTTCAATCACAGGTAAAGCAGCCTGAAAGTTTCATTTCACCCTTTGAAACCAACTCAATCTAAATTCTAGCTAAAAACTGGATATTAATCCAAGTTATTAATAAGCTTAGATGTGGATAAATAGTTATCTAGAAATCTTTTTGTTTAAAATTACTAATACTTTAATCTCTTTTGAAACTTTATGATATAATTCACAGAATAACTGCCTAAGTGTTGCCATCTGGTATTTTAAGAGATTTCAAGGTATTCACGTATGCAAAACACATCTATAACAAACAACACTTAAATTTGTAACTTTCATGACTCAGTTTCACTCATGTGTAGTATTTGAGATTTGATTACGGTCATACTTATAAATTGTAGGGTAAGAAATTAAAAATTTAAAGGAAAATAATAGTTCCCCCACTGTGTTTCTGAAGAAATTATGGAAAATAGTTTAAATATAGAAAACGTTATTCAAAACACAGTAGAAAGTAAACCTGTTAATCGGGAAAGTGTGGATGGTAACATTTAATAACATGTTGAAATCACAGTGATGATTCAGTATATGTCCATGTTGAAAAAGAATTTCAAACAGAAGTAGTATTTATTTTAGATATAACACAAGATCTCACAATGTTATATGTATTTCTAATGGATATATCTATATGAAAAACGTATCCAGGAAAAAACCACAGAGCAGAGCCATTGTATGCACTCACAGATGCTTTTTAAGCAGCCATTTCATTTATCTTTTGAGAAAGAAGGGACCACATTCATTGCTGACTCAGATATTCTTTTCATTTTATTCTGACACTCCCTACTCACAACAGCATCTCCTAGCAGGTTAAGTGGAATTAAAAGCAGATTCCATATTTTGATTTACATACCTCTTAGAACACCTCACAGGGTTTTTTTCCTTTTCATTCCACTATAAGTAACAGAGATAACAGACCATTCGATTAATCTTATTCCTTCAAGACTGAGAAAGAAAGAGTTTATTAGAGCAAAGTATTTTCTGTAGGAAACCAACAATCCCCAAAATTTTTGCAAACTTTGTATTGAAAGATGAAAAAAAATTTAAAAGACCAGATAGAAATAGAAATAGAAATTGACTGTGCATACTGTCTACCAATGTTGAGTGAAAATGTTTCCACTTTTTAGTTACGTAGAAACAGCTCCATATATTATATTTTTATATTCTCAGTTGTTTTGCATTTATTGCTTAACAGTTATTCTTTGGCCCATCAGGCAACTCTCAACCACTCATCATTTTCCATGTGGAAACAGACACATGTTGTTAACAGCAGAATAAGCTACACACATAGATGCTTTACAGGCAAATATTAATAAAACAAACTGTTTTTCTATAAAGTGTATAAATTCAACTTTATATGATTAAATAATATAAAACATTCAGGCCTGTTCACAGAACGTACATCATTAATCTGTTAAGTCTTGTGATGGTTATTGAATGAAATCACCTTAAACTAGCTTTGTGATGTTAATCTTAAAGTTGAGAAAGGTATTCCGTGTTTGGCCATAGTTCTTCAGTCTGCTTCAAAATCTGCTTGCTCTTGTTCACTTTCGATGTTGGCTACTTAATGATATTCAGTTCAAGAATATTATTGTATTGTACAATGCAAGAAGCTTCAATGCAAACAATACTAATTGGTTTATTATATCATTCTAGAAAATAGAGTTCAAATGAATAACCAGTTTTGTTTTGCAGGTCAACAATAAACTAGGCCAGACTGTGAATTTATGATCAATTCCAGGTAAAAACAATATCACAAGAAATGAATCTAAAGTTACACTGAGGAAGTAGCTGTTTTTCCACTTACAAATTCAGTGAAAAATCAATATTGCTATTGGAGAAGAGGGAAAAACAAAATAGTTGTCCATTTGAACAAGTCAATAAAAGTAGAAATGTTTAAAAAATTCCTCAAGAGGAATAATTACACTGAGAGGACTTCATTACTGTGGAAATTATCTTGAAGAAAATTTCAGCCTCAGAAGCCAATAGCTACCCTGCGTGTTTTGTCATTATTTTGCCAGTTTCTGCTGGAGACATGCTTCTGTAATAAAAACAAGATGAAAAACTAAAATCTGCTGCAGTATTCCAAATAGAAGAATAATTCGGTTTCTGAATTGCCATAGGGTTTTTTTTGTTGTTGTTGTTGTTTGTTTATGTTATATCTTGTTTGACAGTCAACAAAAGGGTTGAATTCTCATGTCCATGAAAAGTTTTAGTTCTGTCCTCTAATCAACCTTATAATATGTTGTTTAATATCAACTAATAAATATTGAGTACACCCTTATAGTTGTTCAAATATTTTGAAATTAAATCAGGAGAATTAGTCTCCTACTGAATTTTTTGATCTGATAAAAATCTGTGGGCTTAAATTTCATATTTAACACTTTGCTTTATTTCAAGTGCTTTTTTGTATCAGGAAACATTAGAATATTTCATCACTTTTACCTTACTAAAGATAATATGAATTTGGATGGACAAAGACAATAAAGGGATTATGGCTGAGGGAAAGCAAGCTCTTTGTTTTTCTAATTGGCAACCTGGAAATTGTCATGGTTCACCAGAACTACATATATATGTGCTGTTTCTTGTTCAGTCCTCATTTTTCTGGTCTTAAATTGTTTGGTTACTTGTATCACATATATACTTGGTAAAGGCAGAAAAAACATGTATGAAAGATTAATTGTGAAATACTCTCAAATTTTAATATTGCAGTCACTTATGATTAGTAATATAGTTAATAAGCATGCATGTTTATAGCACTACTCCAAGAAGTATCTCTAAGCTACCTATAGAAATCTCGCATCCACATATTTCAAGACCAGTGTACATTCCTGAAAAACTGAAAAGTTATTACTTTACCCAAGTGTGTAACTGCTTTTAAATGCAGAAACAACACTAGATCTATATATATATAATAAGTAGAGATGACTACATCCAGTAGAAATAGATGAAAATTATGAGGTTATCTGTCCATAAAAGCCAATTTAGTCAGTCTACTAAGAGGTTTCATGTACTCGTATAGCTTTGGCTGCACAAGTTAGCCGGGGTAACAATAACAGTATAGCTCTTTTTGTAGATGTTGTCCAAAATAGTAATTATTTTTGAGACAACCATACTTGGGATTAAATGCTTCCCCTCCTGTCCCAAGATAAGAGTTTCTATATTAGTAGATACGTATTTCACAGATGGAGATTCAAAACACTTCATAAAGTCACGAGAATAACATGAGATTCTGCAGACCAAACCCAGCTGCTAAGCAGGATGTTTACTCCCTCTGCACCAACGCATTAAGGAATGTTACTAAAAGCCTTTAAGTCTTGCAAAATTAATGTTAAGTGTTCAGTTATTTCCACAAATGTTTTTTTTTCCTTCTAAATTCAGAGTTCCATGTCTCAACTTTTATTTTTAAAGGCAGATTTATACAGACAGCATTGAAACATTAAATTGTTTTAGCTAGATGCTCAAATAATTATTCTGCCCTTATTTTTTTATAGGTAGGGATACTCAGTCTGTAAATCTCTTAGAATAACACACCTGAACTTATCACCGAAGCTTGTAACTAGCAAACAAATTCCAGCAAATATGCACTGACAACTACAATACTCCTTTCTCCTTCAATATCTTTTATTAACAGCTCACTAATGTCAAGATGGCTAGTTTTCCTTTAAAACCTATTCTTTGCCCACAGTCACCACAACTTATTATTATGGGGCTGAAGGCCAATAAAATGAGCTATCAGACTTGGTGGATACAGCTTTGGAGGAAGGACACTCAAAAATCCTTTTTTAAAAACTGTTGCTACAAAACCCAGAAACTATTTGATCTATACTGGATCCTGATTCATCCTAGATCTCTACAGAGTACCTTTTAAAATTAATCAGTGGTTATTGCGTGTCTTCAAATCTAAGAGCCACATTCACTTGTGTGAATTCAGGGATTTATCCTTTTAAGCAGATAAGAAACATATCATAGAAGCAGATGAGTTGTCTTCTCCCTAGGAAACAGAGCTTTGTGTCCCAAAATGTCATTTAGCAAGGAAGTATTTGGAGAAGTATCATACCAAAGCATCTATATTCCTTCTCTGGTGAATAGAAAGAGGATCCATTAACGAAGGTTAATTCATATCATCCCTCATTGAGTCTTCATATACATTACCGTTTGGAAAACCCCACTCTTTTTCTGTTACTTGTAAAGGCAGTTACAGAGGAGGAGGGGAAAATGCTTTCTAGGATGACTAAATTTATTGCCTACTGGATGCTAGGACAGTAAACTACAACTCTTTCTTTTCCTTCTCCATTTGTGGTCTCCACTGTTGGGGTCATAAGACCATCTAGTCAAACATCTTCGAGATCAGCTTGTTTTATGTTACCCAAATACAGCTGCATGAAATTTGGTAGCTAACGCCTCCCAGAATGCAGACAATGTTCTTTTGGGGAGATGAAAGATCCACTACTGCTTGTTTCAGGGCTTAATCACATTCACTGTTCAAAATGTATTCATTGGCTTGATTCCAGTTTCTGACTCTGGGTTTTGTTACATCTTTCTCTGCCTGGAAAATGACAAAGTACTTAACAGTTGGCTTTTTCTCCCCTTGAAAGTACTTATAAACTGCAAAGAAAAAAATGGCTTTTCTCTCAAATGCAAAGTGTGAGGTCTTATGTGCCTTCCTGATGAATATTACTTCTACTCATTGAATAATTCTGTGACTTTTTTTGCACCTAGGCCAATTCCATAAGTTGAATTTTAAAATATGAACATAAAATATGATCTGTAGTTGGTATTCTGATTTTGATAATGCCTAATTTGTAATCAAAGAAAAGGTCACTTCTCTTTTTTTAATTTGCTCCTTCTCTATTTATACATGCAGATGATTAGGACACAAATCAGGGCCAAAGAGGGATTTAAAAATCTGCTATGCAACTTCTGTGATGTCTTGAAACATCTTAATGTGTATTATTTATTTACTATAGCAACCTAAGAATTTATGTGTGCTTAATTTCACACAGTGCCTTTTTAATGGAGGGAAGGATACACCAAACTGGACCATCACCATTTTTCCCTCATAGATACCCATTAATAATAACACCAGAACCTTAAGAAAAATTGGCAGATTCTTGCTCAGAAAAACTCCGAAAGGTAAAAATATCCACATTATGAAAAACACAACAACAAATTGTACTTATCTCTTTATGCAAAATATACAAGCCCTGACAGCTAATTTCATCTTCCTGAAGAACACTGATTCTCTTCCTCATTGTTATATGAAATTTGTTGCCCTTGATCTGCTTAAATATTGCCTGAAGTACCCTGACCTGTTAGTGTCAAGATGCACAGGTTACATCTATGTCATTATAGCAATTAACCCCAGTTGAATAGCTTCCTACTGGTAACACAGCAGTTTTTAAGCTTGCCAGTAGTATAATATGCAATATAATAAACTGTGTTTACAAAGTAACCATTCTTGGGATAATCTAGGATTCTTCAATATATGACCATTTGGTTGTAAAATTAGAGAAAAACGCTTTTTTATTGCTTAATATAATCCATTTTCCAAAAGTGCTAACCTTTATATGGCATTTAAAGCCAATATAAAGTTACATATATGTGTACATGTATATTTATATGGGGAGGGACTCTTTATCAAGGAGTGTAGTGATACAATGAGAGCAAATGGTTTTAAACTGAAAGAGGGGACATTTACATTAGACACTAGGAAGAAATTCTTTACAGTGAGGGTGGTGAGGCACTGGAACAGGTTGCCCAGAGAAGTTGTGGATACCCCATCCCTGGAAGTGTTCAGGAGCAAGCTGGATGAGGCTTTGAGCAACCTGAGGTGTCCCTGCCCATGGCAGGGGTGTTGAAACTTGATGATCTTTAAGGTCCCTTCCGCGTCTACGCATCCTATAATCCTATCATTATTATATACGTGTACATTACTTATACATACCATGGAAGTTTCCTATTTAAGCCAATAATAAAGATTTGGGGGAAGGTAAATAGTTTATACAATTATTCTAATATAAACTTCAAATAACCAGGAATAAATATATTTATTCTATCAATACAAATATCTTCTTAAATAAGGGTTCATTTCTATATACTGTATGCAACATACAGACCATTTAATTAAAATATTTCCATATTTACTTACCCACTAGTTCTTGATAAGTGTAATCACTATACAAGCAATTAAATCATTTAATTGATTAAAATTATTAAATTGATTAAATCAATTAAATTGATTAAATCATTTAATAGATTGTTTTGTTGGCAAGACAATTCATGCTTGTCTATATTGAGGATCTGAATGCAGGGTTTAATTTCTTTGCCTACTTTCCTCTGTAATAACTCGAAACTTGATTTAGACACTAAGGCTATGTTTAAAAAAATGTATGTATACATGTGTGTGCATGTGAAATACCTTTGAGATAAACATGCATCAAGTACAAAATCTTTATGGAGCCTTACTGACTGTCAGTTTGAAGGCAATTTCTTGGAAACACAGAAACTTTGCTTCCAAAACCTTTAGCAACACATTTCCTTCCTGTTAGGTTATAGGTTATAAGTTACTATAAAGCAACCTTTTTCCTAGTTAAAGGTGGTTTTGTAAAATTAGAATGGTCCACAACAAAGTCCATTTAATTTCAACAAAAGGTGTAATTCCTTGCCAAGACAGAAAGAAGATTGAAGTTACTCTAACCTGTAACATTTTCATTTGTCCAACTACTACAACTCAGTTCAATATATATAGATCTACTTTTTCCATTAAATCACTCCCCTCTTCTCAAGATGGCAGAGACCTTGTGTGACCTCAAAGGAAGCATGTTACAGCACGTCTATTACGGGATTGCTATTTTGTCCACAAACTATAGGACCCATAAGTCAAAACTGGCTTCAGGTGCTCTGTGACTTCAGTCAGGCAAATTAACATCTTGCAAAAATGCAACCAACATGAAATCAGTTATTTTAAATAGTTCAAAATAAATTTTAGATTATCAAATCTGAATTAAAATATTGCTGAAAGTTTTGTACTCAAAAAGAAAGTTTTCAACTTTTTATATTAACTAAGGATAAGAGTATCTTGTGGAAGTATTTTCAGTTCCCTAAATAACAGAAATTCTAATTTTATTTCAACTCAGACAGATTTCTGAAGATCTTCAGGAATAATATTATTAGTTATATCTTCATGGCCCCAGAGTGTTCTAGATGCTTTGGAAAAACAAATATATATTTTCTGTAGAAAAGGTGTTGTATGGGGCATGAACAAGAAATAAACAGTATTCAAAGTGGTTTGCAACGCGTTCAGGAATCCAATAACTTGTTTTGCAGTCTCTCTCTTATACATGTAATTTCCTTCAGTCTAAGGTTTACCTGCACACAAACACAAGGATATATAATTTATTTCTCCATGCACAAGAAAATAACATACAGAGAAAGTGTTGAGCAGCATATATTCTGGAAAACAAGGCCCTGTCTGTACCACATATGTGCATAGAAACCTCATATACAGACACAAAATATCTCAGGACCACTTGAAAAATTATTAAATTATTAAAAATATTAAATTATTAAAAAAATTAATAAAGAATAAAACCTCTCTGGACTTCCTAACTCTCCACAAGAAAGGAGGATAGCTTTTATTGCTTAATATCTTTTCAAAAATTTTCTGTTCCAATACAGAACACTCATGACAACAGTTGTCTTGTGAAGATCCTGGGACAAGACAAGAGAAATTTTGACCTATATAACATCCTTTCACATTAATATGTCAGTCTAGTTGGAGCTCTGTATTCTTTCACTGTAAAAAGGCAAAAATATCACATTAATACAGTTTGTAAGGTTCCTAAAAGACAAATAATTAGCTCTCCACAACCACAAATCAGGCAAGAGGTACAGGCAACATCAGACAAAGTGAAGAAATGTGAGCAGGATTTCTTGTGTTGCTGTCTTTGGCAAGCAATGGCTTTTCCTTTATCCAGGTCATAAAACACAAAGAAGCCTCCTAGACAGCACAGCATAGACCACTGAGTCGATTGCCACCATATGAGCTATTATTTCATGCTTGTCCTTCATATTTAGCAGGGATATCTGAGCAGAGTAATTAGTAAAAAGCAAAGATAAAATACAAGATGCTCCTGAAAGACAACCAGTTGCAACAGGCAATAGATGGCCTGGGTCATAGTTTATCAATAAACATTTTCATCTCCCAACCCAAATATTTCCACATAAGACTGCAGTTCTGAGTGTCACAGGAAAGCATATTCAAACCAAAATCATTTACAAAAACAAAGATATCAAAAAAAACCCCAAGTGTTGGACTTTAACTAGCGCATCCCAAGAGAAAGAAAAATAGTAAGCAATATTCAGCCTTGACAAGAGAAGGCTCTGGGGACATCTTATAACAGCCTATCAATATCTGAAGGGAGCCTACAGAAGAGCCAGAGAGGCACTCTTTACAAGGAAGTGTAGTGACAGGACAAGGGGCAATGGTTTTAAATTGGAAGAGGGGAGATTTAGATTAGACA
>JAOTQQ010000019.1:46100097-46138509 GCA_026546715.1 Gallinago undulata
ACCTGGTCTAGTTGGACGTTGTCCCTGCCCATGGCAGGGGGATTAGAACAAGATGATCTTTAAGGTCCTTCCCAATCAAAACCATTCTATGATTCCATGAAAATAAAGACAACCACAAAAGCAATTTTTTGGCAGCTTTGGGGCTGCCTAGTGTAGATATCCTGGCACATACAGGATAGTACACCAGGAGATAAAGGGTGTTTTTTGTATATCCACATTCCCTATATCTTGCTAGAAGTGTTAATCATCTGTCAGTTCAGAAGACCTACAATAACCATCTGGACTATCTTTTTTTTTTTTTGATCCTCGACCTCCTCCAACATATTGGTCTGCAATTTCTTCTATAAAAACTCTGTTCCCTTGATTCACTATGGAGGAATGCTACTTATCTCAGCTTACAGTGAGACTACAGATGCATTCCTGCAATGTTGAGAGCAATGACAAAAAGGTTTTGTACATTTCTCTATTTATTTGATTAATTATTTCTAACAAAATCAGGTTTCTGCCACTTTGTTAGAGGTGGCAGAAGTTTCAATGTAGGGGCTCTACTATCCTACTGTCCATCAGAGTTACTAATAAAGCAGATAAACAAGTCAAAAATGTCTGCAGTGTAATTGTACATTTTTTACTTCTGTTGGCCTAAACACACACTTACCTTCTTTGATCCTTTGCTGCATTGTCCAATTACACATATTTTTTTATATCATTTATCTTCATGGCCAGCAACTCAGCAAAAAAACTAAAAAAAGTTTTCAGTGAATTAGTCAGTTACTCTACAGAACTTTGGTCTCTATATTATAAAATATAAATTGTCATGCAAATTACATACTAACATTGTCAATAATTTAGGCTGAAAATCTCCTTTTAAAAAACAATTTTGGACAGAGTGGTAGTTTTTCTTCATGAAGTTGTTTAACGCCCTAAACTTTATTCAACATACAATGAAAAAAAAAAAATCAGATTGAAGGCATTTCCTTTTTTAAGGTATCTTGCTATGCTCCCTTCTGTAGGTATGTAGGTATGTAGGTTGTAAAGATCATGCATAGCAGTGTTAATGGGCAAGCACTCCTGTTCTCGCTTACTTAGAGTGTCAAATAAGAAAAAAACATGTAGGCTATCTCTCCTCTCCCCATGCTACATTCTAGAGAACGTTCTTTTTTACTAAAGACACACTAATCATTTCTGTCCTCTGAAAGATCAGAATTCTACTTCTGATCACACAGAAATGGATGTGAGATCTTAAATTTTTGTTTGTGTTTGCACAAATTCACAGAGGCTTTGCTACATCCTACAGTAATATATATTGAGTAATTTTTTCCAAGTTTTGAAAACCAGTTCATTTACTTTGTCAGCTTCTACAAAAGGTTACATAAGAAAACCCACACAGATAAGATCCTTTTCTTGTTGAAATTACATCCTAAAAAATGTCATGCCTCTAGATATTTCAAGAAAACGCTGAAAATGTTAAAACCACATGTGTAATCTGAACTAAATATGTATTTAAATTAGAGAAGCATACACTTACCATATTAGATACTGCTCAGGAAAAGAGACAATTCTCATTGTGCAAAACCAAGGTATATATTGTTTCAGACAGCAAAGCTAGCTGTTTGTCTATCAGAGAGGCAGGTTCAGAGGTGACTAGTAAGATTCATACCATGGACATACAATGTCTAGCAGTCATGAAGGATGCTGAATTATATATGAATATCGTTCAAACATCTACTGAATGTCAGGATCACTCAGAATAAATGGAAAAAAAACCAAACCAAACTTATGTAAACAATATGCCTACACACTTTGAATGTATTTGGAAAAAATTTCTAAGCCAATCTTTCCTATAATTCAATATTTCTCTTTTCATCAGCAAAAGGGGTTTTTACAAGAATTTTTAAAATAAAGAAGAATTAATCTACTAACTCTGTATAAATTCTAATTGAGAACTAGAGCTATCTGACCCAAAATATAGACCAATGGAGAGATGAGAGGAGGGAGAGCTGTCTAGGAAGAAGGAAATTGTTTTCTTAAACTTATTTCTTCTTCCATAGTGAAATAGTAATTGACTGATGACACAGATTCTAGTCAACTAGTAAACAAATATGTGGACTATTCCAGGCAACAGAGGCAAACAGTACAACCTATTTTTTAAAATGCAAAGACAAACCCACAACTTTTTGCTACTTATTTCCTCTACTTCTGCAAACTGAAGTTTTGCAGAAACCTAAATGTCGCACATAGACTGACTTCACCTTTGGAAAAAATGGCAGTTTAGGTTTTTCAGTTGTAACAGGCATCACAATATGAGGAAGGAAAAAATGCAGTTGCAACACCACTGAGAGTCAACAGGGTATAATTAGGTAACTTAGAGAATCAGTATGGAGATTTTACTTCATGCCAGTGATCCAGCTGAATGGTCTTCAGAAAACTCTAAACATCTGATTTTCCTGCCTCAACTACCTCAGAAGTCTTTATTTCTATGAAAAATAAAAATTTTGTTATATTGCATAAAACAGGACAATGTTGATTCTTCTGCCCATGTCACTCACGTAGAACATCAGTCACTCATCTTGGCCTTTCATTTATGACAGTTTATTACCCTGTAAAGTAAGATGACAGTATCATTAAGTCTGCATAGTAGGAATACCTGTTTGTACTCCAAACCAACTCTGGAAGTCCACTAGACAGCTTTTCCCCAGTAATAATTAGGACTTTCCTAAGTATCAGCTGATCATAAGGTAGATCTAATTGATGAATGATGCTTTGGGCCTTAAAAAGACAGGTCATTATGTGACAAGTAGGAAAAACTTCCTTTAGAAGATACTACTGCAATCCGGGGAAGAAAACATTCACTATAAATCAGTTCATGACTTTTTCACTTTTTTTGAGATAGCACTTGGATTTATTCACACAATTCAAGAAAAAAATTATTTAAGCATTAGTTTGTTCTCTCCTATAGCTCATTTCACATATTTTCATGAAAATTGAAGTAGTCCTAGACCTTCCTCTTCCCTTTGCCATTCCCTACTTATCTTTTGTTTGGAAAAAAATGATTGCTGCAAATTTGAAAAAAAAAAGAAAAACTTCAAAACACACACAAAAAAGAGAGGGAACACAGGCAAAACAATATTTATCAGCAGAGATAATAACTTTTTCACAGATGAATCAGCCCATTCATTCCTAGCAATTCATGAACATCCTAAGTTCCACCTGTGGATATTGAGAGGGTAGGTTCTGACTGATTTTATACAGTTTTAGGACAGCAGAAAAATCTTGGGTTTGTGTATCTGTATGTTTCAGAGATTAATTTGCGTATGTGGCAGTCCATAGATTATAATTAACAAACGAAGTATTGAAAAACAGGAAACCCAGACTGTTTGATGCTATATGTTTTGATGTTTTCATATGCTGTGTTTTCTTTATTTGTGTTGATTCCTTAAGCATCAGAACACTGTTATATTCTCCCCAGACAGTTTAAGCAGGAGTTCCTTTGCTTCAATATACCTGAGAATTTTTTTTTATTTTAGTTTGTTTTTTCTACTTGGAACTTTTAGATTTCCAGCGTTGTTTTTGACATAACCTTGTGACTCCTGAAACCTTGTTATAAACATCATAGTGAATTTTAAGTGCATATTGAAACCAGAACAAATAAAGAAATGAAATAAGTTTAAAATTTCCTCCTTTAGAGACAGCAACTCCTGTTGGCATCAGTAGCTTACTGATCTTTGAATGAAACAGAAGATTGTTGCAAAAGAAGCCCTATGGAGTAAGTAATTGTGTACATAATTCACAGCTTTGTCATCAGTATTTTGACAGTATTGTCATCACTGGAACAAAGTGAATGATGCTAAAACCTGTGACTGATAGAGCATCAAAGTTCATCCCCTTTGCTTTCAGCTGCACCTAACACTTAAGCACAAGACCATGAAGAAATATCAGTGAAGGTCTAAATGACCGGAAAGAAATTTAATTTCAAGTTTCCTACAGTTGAGCCAGTTGCCTGTACTTCTGTGATTATTATTTTGCAAATTTGCATGGAGCCGCAGGGCAACAGAGGATTAGTTGAGAAACCCAGGAGATCTAGTGATCACAAATTTTAGAGTTCAAGATTCTTAGGGCAAGGAGGAAGGTGCGCAGCAAGCTGATTACCCTGGACTTCAGGACAACAGACTTTGGTCTCCTCAGGCATCTGACTGGTAGGCTCCCATGGCCTAAAACGCTGGAGGGGAGAGGGGCCCAAGAATGCTGGCTAGTATTCAAGGATAACCTCCTCCAAGCTCAGGAGTGATGCATACCAAAAAAAAGAATTCAGGCAAAAAAGCTAAGACGCCTGGATGAACAAGGAGCTCCTGGACACACTCAAAAACAAAAAGGAGGCCTACAGAGGCTTGAAACAAGGACATGTAGCCCAGGAAGAATACAGAGAAATTGTCTAAACAACCAAGAACCAGGTTAGGCAAAAACTCCACGGTCAGGAGATTGAAACTAGATGAGCTCTACAGTCCCTTCCAACTTAAACCATTCTATGAGAAATCTATGAAATAACTACTCCACCAGTTGTATTCTAGAGCTCTCCCATCTTGTATATGATCTATATTTGTATATTTGTTCTCCCTTGTAGTAACTCTTTAGTCTAGAATGAATACCAATAGACAAATTAAAATAGCAGTTTCTGTAGGAAAACATATAAAGCCTTTAAATACAATATTATTGATATTGACCTGAGAGGTCTTGGAATAGCAAGAGACACTGTTTATTCAAAACCAAAAATAATTTAAAAATTTCCAAAATACAATAGCATAGATTTTCCAGCTTGTCATACAAAAGGGTGGGATAAGTGTCAATCATTTCCTAAGCCAATCATAGAACCATAGAATCCTTTAGGTTTGAAAAGACCTTTAAGATCATCAAGTCTAATTTGGCAATCTTAACACTGCCAAGTCCAACAATAAAAGCATGTCCCTAAGAACCATATCTACATGTCTTTTAAATACCTCCAGGGATGGTGACTCAACCACTTCCTTGGGCAGCCTATTCCAATGCTTGACAGCCCTTTGTGAAGAAAATGTTACTAATATGCAGTCTAACCCTCCTCTGGCACAACTTGAGGCCATTTCCTCTTGTTTCTCGTCTTGTTACACTCAACTCACTACAGCCTCCTTTCAGGTAGTTGCAGAGAATGATAAGGTCTCCCCTTAACCTCCTTTTCTCTGGACTTAATAACCCCAGTTATTATAACTCAACCATAAGATGTGCTCTAGAAACTTCACTGCTCTTTGGGCATGCTTCAGCACCTCAATGTCTTTCTTGTGGTGAGGCGAGAAAAACTGAACACAGTATTCAAGGTGTAGCTGAGAGCGGAGTACAGAGGCCCAATTTGGTGTTATCTGTTTACAGATGGTGCACTTGATCCCCTCTGAATCCAATCCAAACTGAACAAATAAGATACGCAGACCACTTGAAGTTATGCACCTTCATTATAGTATTCCTTAGACAGGTTAGTGATAAGTCTATGTATAAAATCATTCTGAGTCTATTTTTCTTTTTATTTTGTTGTA
Source organism: Gallinago undulata (assembly GCA_026546715.1). Lineage (NCBI taxonomy): Eukaryota > Metazoa > Chordata > Aves > Charadriiformes > Scolopacidae > Gallinago > Gallinago undulata. The sequence continues at coordinate 46,105,653 of JAOTQQ010000019.1, forward strand.
TATAGTGCATAAGAAATTAATATTATACAGGCTATCACAATAACTGATGCAACAGCAGATGTAAATGTACTAGGGCAACTGCCAGTGCCAGTAAGCATCATTCAGAGGAGCAGGACAAAAGACCATTGACTGAACACAAGAAGGGTTTATGTTTTCAATATATTTCAAAATCAATTAAAGTTAGCTAATTACCATATAGTACTTTAAGGCTTGCTCTTGAAAAATGCAAGTTCCTCATGGGACCTAATAAGTAACAAACAGTACAATGCTTACTGTATTTACAGAATCTAGAAGCGTTATCAAAGCAGACTGCAATAAAGTCAGGGATCTTGAATTTTATTAGCTATTTTAATGCAAGTACAATGTATAGAGTATTTAAGCTTCAACTAATGTAGTAACATTTTATTGTTGTTGTTATTATTTTGGTGGTTGTTATGTTCCCATGATGACCTCTTTAACCAGTGCAGTTCTGTTGTGTTAGTTACTGTAACTATAATAAATTAATCATAGTCCAATGCCAAGAACTGGTGTTGGTTACAGATATATCTGCCAATTCTAATTTCTACATAAGTACATATGCATGTGAACTACAAGTCTTAAAAGTACATTTTTTCAAATTCACAGCGCAATTATAGCAGTGGTTTGACACCTAGAACCAAGAAAATCCTGAAAGTTGCTTAGTTTGCTTAGTTGCAAAGTTTTCCTACCTAACACCAAACCAACACCATCTTACTTCTCAATTTTGAAATCTCCACAGTATCAAATCCATAAGTCTACCTGGAAGTATATCTCACAGGTATGGAAAGTTCAAAATTTATTTCACGCTCAAAAATGGTCCATATTTATAAATAAGATGCGCTGCTCCAATATCTAATTTCATTGCACTGCTCACATGTCAGGGACAAATCCCTTACCAGCCAGGGGTTTATGCCTTCTTTTAGAAACAGGTCAGTGAAAGGATAGGAATGGAAAGCATTGATGCTACTTTATTTCTAATAGTGAGGGGCAGAGCTTTTAAAGGCAACAGAAAATTGACTGTGAAACTGTGACATGATACAAACACATAAATTTCATCATACACTGAAAGCTAGCTCCCACCTTCACAAAAAGTCCTCATTTTGCACCTTGAATACAGTTGCACATCTTCAACAAGTGATGTGGATAGCATCCATACCTATGGCATTCTATCTAAAGAGGCTTTAGATAGAATACACCCTTAACTAGGGAATTACTCCTTTTCCTCAGACCTGTAATACAAGAATATCATATAAGAGAAGAGAGCATGTTTCCTCCTTTCAACACCTGTGTGTTTTTGAAAAAAGGTTGCACATGGGATTTCAGGTTCTTGATATGGAGCAGACAAAGATTCATAGTACTCCCTTGCTCTTCACTTTTCCTGTTGGCTGCGTCCAAGCAGAAATATGCTGACAGCACTGGTTTTGCTTAGCTTATTATTTTGAAATCTGTTAGAGGGTGCCTACTGTACTTGGTATTACTTTACAGTACTTTACAGAGAGCTTTAGCACATCGCTCCAGACCTTCACAATGGGAACAAGATACTTAGAAGTTCAGCACTTCTACATCTGCTGTTTCTGCAATTTACTGTGCAACTTGCTCAAGATTACAAGGGAAATATGAGTCTGAATAAGAAATCTAAATTCTGATTCTCAATCCAGCCCCTAAAGGATAAGCAAGTTCTTCCAACTTAAAGATACAGACTGAAAAATACAAAGATGGAACTACTGTACAGAGGTACACAGAGGAAATTAGACAGTTAATTTTTTTTAATTATTAGAAAAGATATTGGACTAATATCTGTCAGCTTTTGCTTTGAGCATAGGTAAAATCAATGATTTTTGCAATGTAGCTATCATACACAGACTTAAAAATATCAGCATGCAGAAGAAAATCTTAAAGCACACTATCATTCTTTTAATGAAAATTAAATACAAATATCTCTAGTTTCCAGAACTGATAATAGGCAGTAGTAGTTAACATGTAGAGCTCACAGACGCCATTTTTACAGGCAAAAGAGAAAAATAGAATTGCAATAAAGATTACTGACTGGTGAGCTAGAACAGCACTTCTCGTACAGCAGTCCAGGGAGCGCCATCAACAGACTGTAAAGCTAGTTCTGTCATACCAAGGAGCCATCTGTCAATCTCCAAACAGAGACACATACCACAGCTGTAGCCAGCCAACAGTTCTTTGATTCAACCCAGAGGATTTTTTTTTAATTAGCTAAACAACATCAGGCAGTCACAAGCACTGCACTGCACTGAAAACTCTATGGCTGCTGCCTCATCCTCTGGCTCACTTCACTGCTTGTTCTGCCAGATGCAGAGTTCAGAGTCAGAGATGAGGTTCAGGAAGACAAAAGGTTTTTCATTTGCCCAACATCTAGCATCAGGCAAAATGGAAAAGCACACCCTGAAACTTCAGCCACATAAAAAATACTTGCTGGAGCACAAGGAGTACAAGACAGGCCTCCATCCTCTTCACAGCCTAGTGCTAGATCCAAACATGGTATCACATCAGAAGGGTCCATCAGTCTTGTACAGGAAGTAGGCAATACATGAAGAAAGACCTTGTCCTCCAAGCTGGGATGCTGCATGGTGCTGCATAGTGGCCCCATTTGCAGTATTGCAGGGACATCCCCTGCAATAGAAGATTGCAGCCTCTATCAGTGAATGTAAAGACTGACATCAAGCTTCCAGGGAAACCAGAAAGCCACTTGAGGAAAAGTTTACCTAACCTAAGTCCTCCCACGAGTCTTCTGACTCACTGGTATTGCCCAGCCCACTGCACAAAGAGACACATCGGGATGTTTTGAAACTCCCTGCCTCACCACTACCCTTTGCTGGCAAAGAAGAATGTCTCCTCCTCTGACTATGGCAGTAAGTTAAATACATCATCACTCACTTTTTTGATACAAGCTATGATCAAGAGTTTGTAAAAGTTTCCAACTGCTGCAGTTCATCATTGCAGTCACACAGAAAGAAGAGCACACTGCTGTGGGAGCTGACAACCTGAAAGCAGCTGGAGGCATAAACAGATTTACTGTTATTCTGAGGATACAAAAAAAGCTCCCAGACCTGAATACACTAGGAATTTTTCAGTGTTTGGATCTACAGCCCATTTATTATGAGTTTTCTCAGCTCCATCATTAAAAATGTACATTTGCCCCATAAAATGATGTGGGAAGGGGAAGAGGAAGACAGTCATTTAACAGTAAGAAAATGGTGTCATAAACGTCTTTTCTTTAAGAGCAGGTCATTTTATCTTCAAAATATTACCAAAAATGAAAGGGAATCTAACAGCTCACTTCATCTTAAATTTAGGTCTGAATATGTAAGATTTGTTTTTAGGCTCATTTATTCTAGTGTTGTTCTCATAAAATAAGTGGTATTTATGTCTGTGTCTGTAAACAAAATGCATATGTACGTGTATGTGTACATACATACAGCAAGACTCGCTGAATGTACAAGGGGCAGGGAGGTTTGGGTGCATGCACTCATGCATATGTGAAAGGCCCATCTTGGAGACCAAGTGCTGGGAACAAAGGATGGCCTGCAACAAGATCCATATCTGATAATTCCTCCAGAGGAATCACCGATCTTCAAAGATCAGACTACCCACCTCAATTCCCTATCTTCTGACTGAGATAAATGAATCAAACCTACTGCATGTCAGCAGCTCCAGTATTTGTAGTTAAACCTAGCCAAGTCTTTATATAGTAGGTCTGAATTTTACAAAAGCTTTTTTAAGAAAAAACACTTAAAACTTTTCATTCTTTTGTGTGCATATTTACTTTTTTGTTTGGTTAAATTTGTTTCAAAAGTCATAGTTTTATGATTTGGTTCTATCTGGATCAAAGATTAATTTTAATAACTTTCAGGATCATGTTCTTAGAACACTTAGAACTTCATGGACATATACCAGGATAAAAAGTTAATTTCTTAAGCTGATGATCTCTTCTTAACATTAAGATTGCTGAGTCTGTCATCTGCATGGGCACAACATCCCCCCTTTTAAGTAACATGGTTAAGGATCACTTGTCAAGGTCGTTACAAGCTCCGTACCTCATTAGTTAGGCCTTGTTCTCTAAAGAATAACAATTATGTCCAATTTACTATATATTTTACAATTGCTAGCCATGGCTTTCAAATATGACAATTTTTAAAAAGCATTATTTTCAGCTTCTATCTTGTAAGCAAATGATCAAAAATACTGAAGCTGCTTAACCTGTCAAAGTCAAAAAAGCAAGAAAGGATTGTCAGTCCCCGATCTGAAATGGAATAACTTAGCATGTCAGCAGCAAATCACATAGGATTGATTGATTTCCATTAAGAATTATGCTCCTGCCAAGATTAGTAAAATGTTTATGTTTTCCTTCTTATTAGCTTTTGATATTTTATTCTCTGTTGTCTTTCTATGTAAACAATCATATTTTTTTTCTGTTCCCACTAAGACAAATCCAAACTTATTCTCCTTTGTTGATATACCATGTTCGAATAGAAAAATATGGAAAGGGAGCATATGACATCCAACATTTGACTGATACTTTTAGCCCTACTCACTTTTTTATGGCTGCAAGTAGCAATGAAGTTGAATGGATTTTTGTTATCTGAGACATTTAATAAGGAACATACTTGTGAAGAAAACTCTGAGTTAAGCAGAGTTTAACACCCTTCCTCCCTTTCTGACAGACTCTATACTTAGGACACCTTGCCTGCAGAAAAATCTCATTTGTGCCCTGTACATTTTAGTAAATGACACAAAATCCATTGCTATGAATGAAATGCCTTGAAATGAATGTTAGAATGGCAACATAATGTACAAATAGGCACAAAACCAGCTAATCACTCTAGAATGTGAGCATCACCTTACTTGGATGTACATTTCATCCCTTAAATATGACTAATTAGTTTAATGTATGATTTTTACTTCTCACAATTCTGTCAGATCAGAAGCAAGGCTCTACCTGGGTTAACCTACCTGCAGGGGAAAATGATGCTAAATTTGCACTTTAAATTGTAATGCTTTGTTTTTTCTAATGCAATCTGGAATGTGAGTTTGCAAATAATATAAGCAGGCATAAATTATGTCCAGCATGATGGCAGCTGCTTTCCTCAATTTCTTTTTCTGAATTGCAAATTTCAGCCCTAAGTTGTTCTAGACTTGAGGTACAATTTTTATTTTTTTTCAGTTTTTTGGTTACTATTACTTAGTCTAACGACAACTTCTGTCAAACACATAGACCTCTAAATCCCCCTAAGGTGAAGACTAGCAAACTAGTAACAACTGATAACTTCATCAATACCTGGGTGATGAAGGGATTGGGAGCATCCCTATGGATAAGGGCTTGGGGGTACTGGTGGATGAAAAGCTGAAAGTGGTCTGGGAATGTCCACTCACAACACAGAAAGCCAACCATATCCTGGGCTGCATCAAAAGAAGTGTGGCCAGTAGGTCAAGGGAGGTAATTCTACCCCTCAGCTTGAACTCTAGTGAGACCCCACCTGGAGTATGGCACCGTGCCTTCAGCACAGGAAAGTTATAGACCTGCTGAAGCAGGTCCAGAGAAGAGCTGCAAAAATGATCAGAGGGCTGGAACAGCTCTCCTATGAAGAAAGGCTGGGGTTGTTCAGCCTGGAGAAGTACCCAGGGAGACGCTATTTGGTATCTTTCAGCACTTAAAGGGGGCCTATAAGAAAGGCCTAAAAGAAAGATGAGGACAGACTTTTTAGCAGAGCCTGTTGCAATAGGGATAATGGTTTTAAATTAAGAGAGAGTAGATTCAGACTGGATAGAAATGTGTTGAAACATTGGAACAGGTCACCCAGAGAGATGGTAGATGAGATGCCCCATCTCTGGAAATATTCAAGGTCAGGTTGGACAAGCTCTGAGCAACATCCCATGGTAGGGATTTTGGATTAGATGACCTTTAAAGGCCCTTTCAACCCAAACTGTTCTATGATTCTGTGATTCTATGACAGTGTCTGAAATATTCAGTTTCTAAGATTAACTCTATTATTCCACACTTTCTTTGCAACCAGACATGACCAAACCTTTGTATTCAAGAACATCTTTAAACCTGTACTTCAGGCATAGCTCATGTAAGTGTTGTTCACACTACACCATCTCATTGGAAGTGGTTAATTCCTACATGTAAAGTTATGGTAAATGTTATGTTGGCTGACACAAGAGGTTAAGGGTTTTTTTTTTGTCACAAGAGTAAGCATGTTTTTGGCAGATATTCTGCTTATAAATTTCACCTTTACCCTATCTTATTCTCCAGTTAGTTACAGAAATTTAACTTTCCCCCTCCAAGCAAAAAAAAAAACAAAACAGAAAACCAAAAGCCAAAACACCAGAAACATTTCCCTTAGTCTCCTGGCAGATAAATATGGCTGAATAACTTTTCTCAGAAATGTGCCTGAAAGCTGAAAGGATGCCCTGAAATACTTTGCTCCCAAAGATGAAAGCTTAGAAAGATCAAAGTTCTCTGAAAATCATACCATTTGAATAAAACCAATGTAATCCTCTAGTTGACAGTGAGCAACATTTTCTCTAAAACTGCACACTTCACGGAATCATGGAATTGTTGGAGCTGGAAGGGACCTTCTAGAGATCATCTAGTCCAACTCCCCTGCCAAAACAGGATTGCCTAGAGCACAGTACTCAGGACATCCAGGCAGGTCTTGAAAATCTCCAGAGAAGGGGACTCCACAACCTCCCTGGTCAGTCTCTTCCAGTGCTCTGTCACCCTCACCATAAAGAAGTTCTTCCTCAGATTGGAGTGGAACTTCCCATGTTCCAGTTTATGCCTGTTCCCCCTCATCCTGGGAACCCCTGTCACTGGGAACCATTGAAAAGAGTCTGGCTCCATCATCCTTCAAACCACCCTTTAGATACATATACGCATTAATTAGGTCTCCCCTAAGCCTTCTCTTCTCCAGGCTAAAAAGCCCCAGCTCTCTCAGCCTTTCCTCACAAGGCAGATGCCCAATCCCTTAATCTTCTTTGTTACCCTATGCTGTACCCTCTCCATCTCATTAGGTTCTTCTCTGCCCAGGTCTCTAGCCTGTCCAGGTCACACTGGATGGTGACACAGCCCTCTGGAGTGTCAGCCAGACCTCCCAATTTGGTATCATCAGTGAACTTGCTGAGGATACACTCTTTCCCCTCATCCAGGTCATTGATGAATATATTGAACAGGACTGGGCCAAGAATTGATCCCTGGGGGACACCACTGGTTAGAGGCCTCCAACTTGACCCTGCTCCATTAATTACAACCCTCTGAGTTCTGTCACACAGCTAATTCTCAATGCACCTCACTGCCCCCTCATCTAGCCCACACTTCCTTGGTTTTCTAATGAGGGTGTTATAGGACACGGTGTCAAAAACCTTGCTGAAGTCAAGGTAGATGACATCTGATGCAGCCACCTACTTATAACATCATAGAAGGCTATCAGATTGGTCAAGCATGATTTACCCTTGTTAAATCCATGTTGATCACTTCCAAGAACTTCCTGATCTTCAACGTGTTTGGTGATGACATCCAGAAAAAATTGCTCCATTACCTTCCCAGGGACAGAGGTGAGACTAACTGGCCTGTAGTTTCCTGAGTCCTCCATTTTTCCCTGTTTGAAAACTGGAGAGATATTTGCCTTTCTCCAGTCCTCAGGTACCTCTCCTGTTCTCCATGACATTTCATTAGCCAGCAAAAGCAGAAGAAATTAAATTATAGAAAAATACTTTTACAAGTGTATCAGCTAAAATTGCTAAGGTCTCATTAGAAATGAGAATAGTTTTCTATTCTCATTCCTGATTGGGACTCTGGAGTAAACTTTCTGATTCTAAGACAGCTCTCAGCACTGTGGCTAACAAGTAATTCCTCCCATGTTCTCCCTTGCAACAGTCTCCTTGCACTCTCCACTGCTTCTCACAAACTCAATGTCAAGGCTCCAAATGACCTTCATACATCAATGTCCTCACTCTTCAGGTCTTACAAGCACTCTGAGATAAAAGAGAATATTCTCTGCAGGTATTGAGAGTAGCTCACCACCACAGCAAGAACAAAAATGGATACAACAATAAGCTTCTTTGCTGGAAAGAAGTCTGCAAGAGTGATATTTCATTTTATTCTTTTAAACAACAGAAAACACTTTCCTCATTTATTATAAGTATGGATCTTTTTTTTTCAATAAAATCTTTCTGAGGTTACTCCACATGCAAAGATGCAGCAGTAGAAAATATTCAAAATACATACAGAAAAGGTTCTGAAATATAGCAGAGTAACGTCAAGTCATCGATATTTTCCTTTGCCTGCAATACCTTTCTGAATTGGGAATGTCTTGCCACAGGCATCTCTTTAATATCCTAGAGACAATTTTCAGAGCAAATTTGCAGTTCCATGGAAGTCATTGAGTCATTCAGCATTTTTCAGGCCAATGCTGAGTATGATTCACTCCTTCCACAAAATGTTGATTACTCAAACAAAGGTATATATGTGTGTATATATATATATGCATACACACACACAAACGAAATTTTGATGTTTGTTCAATTTAAATGACCACATTTTCAGATTATACTCTCAGTGATGGCAACCGTATCCTTAGTGATATTTTATCATTGAATGATACAGCAACAAATTTAGGGTTTCTTTGGGTGTTTTTCATTTTACTGGGTTTTTTTCTACTAAGAGAAATTGGACAAAGCCTTTTTTAAGCATCCTGAAATAGCTTCTGCTTTTGCAGTTCCTAGTTCCCCTGGTGAAATTTTAACAACCCTGAACCTGGATTCTTAAACAAGGTAGAGCCAGCTGGAGATTGTGAATGTTGACAGAAGCCTCAGCTGCATTGACCGAAAGATATGAGGAGGGCATATATGAAAATGATGACCTTAGATTTATGGAGATCAGCTTGTTCAGGGTAGGTGAGATGTTCTGGTGAGGTGCCCAGAAGTGTAACTTGTGAAGGGACCAAGGAGAGGTGTTTATTTTAAAGAAAAACTCTTCAAAAGCACAACAGTGTTCCTTTTTTATGACCTGTATCTTAAGTTTCTTAAAGTTCATGTCTATTTTAGGGAGGTACTAGTTTCATGTGCTTAACTTCAAATGAAAATTTTATTACGCAAGATATATGTTACCATTCTAAAATAATTTAAAAGTACTGTTTACTATGGGTACACAGAGCTAATTAAACGAAAACACTAGTACAAACTTTTTGTTATACCAAGATCCTAAGCTCTTCTTTATTAGAATTTAGACATGTATGTTTGCTTTTTTTTTTCCAGCTTTGCTATGTATCAGTTCCAGAAATTTCAGAGATGTGATTCTTTCAAAATTCAAAACAATTCCCACTAACAATATTGGACTGTCCATGCAGCCCCTTCTAAGTATTGATGAGTAAATAAACCGATCCCTTTTATCTCTGCAAAGATGTTAATAGTCTAAGAATTATTTGAACTGAAATGAAGAACTATTTTCCCTGAAAAGCACATCACACCATTTATAATCAAACACTTCAACCTGCCAAAAGCTGCGGGGGGGGGGACGGGGACGGGGGGACGGACATAATGCTAGGAAAAGACCAAAGTAATTCAAATGAAATTATAGGTGCAGAATACCAAAAAGGAGACATGAACTCTATTTATATGGTGTAAACATTTACACTACCCTTTTCCTAGTGAATCTGTGTATTAAAGACATATAATGGGATTTATAATCTCACTTTTGCATAAAATGAAGGATAAGAAGCCTAGAAATAGAGACACATATTTGTTTTCAAAAAAAGAGAAAGACTTCTGCCAAGCATTTTGTTTAGAAAGATTTGGTCATGTCAATTCTTTTAATATTTGTAGTATCTTTCTGCTTCTTGTATTTTTTCTCTTTCAGAAACCTCCTACCATTGGTGGTTTGGCACATTATCAAAATAGTTTCAAGCACAGGAAGCTAAAGCTACATTAAAAATGACTGTTTTCAACCCCTGAGGTTATTATATGATGAGAGGTTCATCCAAAAAGACTCCTCAGCAAACATTAGAACTTGCTCTACGATAAAGACTTGTTACCAATTAATAGCCTTTTGTTTGAAATCTTTGCATAGTTCTGTGTACAAGCCAAACTCTGGGATCCTAGAAGATGATTCCTCATAGGCAATTCAGAGTCCCACTAAAAAAGCACAGTGTGATCTTCAGTGGAAAAGTTAAGTCTGAAATTACTCTTCTCCCAAACGAAAAGATGTGGAGGGACAGAAGCTTCAGTGGCCCAGATTTGGTGTTTTCCCATGCCTAAATGGGGAGGGTCATGCTATTTTGGGTGCTGAACAGTCTTACTTTCTGTTACCATCTGGCCACTCACTGTACTGCACAGTGATTTTATGAAGTCAGATAGATACAAAAGGATACAGAAGAAATACAGAGCAAGTTACCAACCTTCTCACATGGCAGATACACATATTGGTATAATTGCTTCCTTCCCTACAAAGAATGAAACTAAAAAAACACCAGGTCCTATTTTCAGTCCCAAATGTCCATTGTGGTGATATGGATGTATGCAGCAGGATCTCAGAAGATGGTCTGACTTAGTCAAAGGACAAAAGTTTTCATACAAAATCAAGTGTCTGCAAAAAGTACCACTGACTTCAGAGAACAAGGAGCTGAATAAGATATATTCAGATGTTTTACATTAAAATGGTAAGGTTATCCATCCCTTTGTTTTTGCCTTGTTTATGACACAAAGTAAATGAAATGAAAATGAGAGAAACCAAGAGAAACTCCATATAAAGACAAAAAAAAAAAAAAAGTGTAAGAATTCTGTTGCACAGAATTTTTTTTAAAAGAAAAACCTTGAACATATCATACAAAAGAATTTGTATACACTCTCAGATCCAAAGTGTTGTAAACCCAATAAACACTATCTTTTCCTTATTTGCTTTCTCTTCCAACCATTATAGATATTTTTCTCCATTCTTCTTATTATTATTTATTATTATTATCATTATTGTTATTATTATTATTATTTAACTCCCCTTATTAGAGTTAAATACAGAAAAAGCACTGCTTGTTAAACTTTTACCACCACTAGTCATGTCCTTAATATTTCCTGTCATAATACTATGAAGTTTGCAGGTTGAGCCAGGATTAGCTGCTCACTGATACACTTCAGTGATTTTCTGACATGAGACATTACAACAATTTCTTCAAAGAGGGATTGTGCTAGCACTTGGTATTATGCCATTACACTTAGCCATGTCATTATTCTATTCATAAGATTATGGTAAGTTACCACACATGGAATTCTAAACAAGTGCGTAGTGTTTCTATTTCATTTTCTCTTAAGTTTCTGTCCATCCTGTACATTCATACACCAAAATACCTGCTTTGCAGAAGAGAGTAGGGTTGATTTTATCCAGACCCCTTTTCACCTGAAATGTTGCTATGGCAAAAGCAGTTTTCATTCATCATCCATCATTCATTCATGATGAAACCCCAGAGACAAGATTTGCTCCCTCCCGAAGTGCCTGGACTAGAACTCTTGATTCATAGAAATTAAACTAGCAGCAAGGAGCACATATTGAAACTGATCTGGTAAACACAGAGGTTACCGGTGTTTATGATGTATTCCCAGAGAGCAGACTGAAGAGGGAGTCAACAGGATTTGAAGTTTCCCTAACACAAGTGCTTTGGAATTCTGGGAGTGGCAGGAGATGGCTGCAATCCCAGGTGAGTGTCCATGGGGACTTGGACATGGGAACTGCATCTTCGCATATGTGTAAGGGGAGCAAGAGGCAAATTATAGAATCATTGAATAGTTTGGGTTCCCCATCTGCATCCAGGTTACCTCTTTCCAACTAACCGTGTAGACAAGGCAGCTAGTAACAGCGTGACAGCCTGACTGCAAAGGGAGCAACGGATTCTTTCCTTGCTGGATGTAACAGTAGCTTCTTCATGACAGATGCAGAGGACTGGGAAGGCTTGTCCCAGCTGGACTGCACTGAGGCGAGCTATACAAACAAGCCAAGACCACTGAAGAGGAGGTGAAGGCTCACCATACACAAGAGGGCAGAATAAGGTCCTAAGAAAACAGCGACTCAGAGAAAATGGTCTGTGATCCTGCTAAAATCATCTGCAGCCTTGCAGGCACCACAGCTGGTCAGTGCTATAATTTACCAAAAGAGAAGTCAGAAGAGAGAAAGGTAATTGCTTTCAGCAATACCATACTTCATCAAAAACTAGTCATATTTGCCACTTAGAAGCTTCTGAAAAGCACATTATAAAGAATGTATACCTTAAACTTTGCTATGTTTAGAAGCAGCAAATAAATACAATACTGAAATCTTAAGCAGTATACAATGATATTGTCTAAAGGAAAAAGGAATTAACCTCATCATTAAATATAGTGACTAACAGCTAGTGAAACCACATACATATCTACATTTGTCACTGCAGAATATACATCAACTAGTATTTTTGCATCCTAACTAATTTTATACAATGACAGCTAAGAATAGTTTTTCAAAATGATAGATACACAACTGCATGTCTAATTTGTCTGCAAAATTTTGATGGCACCTTGCGCAATGAACGCACACATTTACATATAAATAGATACTTATGGAAGTCTGACAAGCAGAGTGTCCAAATTACATAAATTTGTTATTACAAATTTATACATATTTATACATACAATTACAAATACATAAATTATGTATTACATAAATTTTATCAGTCACTATTGTTGCAAGTACAACATGGCATGAAATAAATAAGAAATTGGCTTTTTTGTGTGTGTGTGTGTGTGTGTGAAAATTTCTTTTTTGATACTCTTATCTTCCAGGACAAACACGTTCTATTTGCTCAAAACAAGCTACTCAGTTCAATATTTTCTATGTGATGTGTTTGGTCCTCGATATGTGCTGTGTGCATATGTAATTCAAAAGTTTTCTTTTTTTTTCTTTTTTTTTCAGAAATGTAGATTATGAATTCTAAACTTATTAAGACTGGAGAGGAAATAATTTGCATAGTCTGTGATAATGTTTACAGATTTCAAAAGCCTCAGAAATTATTCAGGAAAAACACTGCTTTTTTGGAATCAAAATGTTTTAGTAGTAGTAAGGTTCATATACATGTTCTTACAAACTGTCAAACTTCAAGATGACAAATAGTTTGAAAACACATTTTGTCCATTTTTTTCTTTTCAGAATTTTGTTGTCTTATTGATGAATTCAGAATTTTCTATGAGATCTTAATTAAAATAAACTCAACTGTACCATTAAAAATGTTTACATGCATTGTAGACTGCCTGTAATTACAGGCTAAATAAAAAAAATTTAAAAGTAATTCTGAGATACTTTTAAAAAGCACATCTAGTTTCCAGTTTCCATCTTTGCCATGCCACTCCTCCGAAAAATCTTTACGTGTTGCAATATAAACAGAATTTATCCAGTTTCTTACCAAACAGATCAATTTTAATGACTACTTTAGGATAGCTACAGGTGCTAAGAGTAGGAAACGATCAAATATAAAGATCTTTCACTCTCATGCAACAATATGTGAGTAATATTCCTTTAGCTTCTAATCTTTACATATTATTTAAATGGTTTCATTCATGTCATACTTTTTTCAAATCTTAATGAAGCAGTCAATCTGGCTTACAAAACAGCCAAAACACCTGAATAGAAAGTACCTGAAATATGCTGATTTTACAACTTTAATTGTATAAAAGATATTTAGGGCGAAGAGATTTTGTTTTTTTCAACTGAGGCCAAAGAAAAGAATCAAAATATAGATTAAACTGAATATCTTTTCCAAAGAATCACCTTTCATCTGAACCTCAACAAAATATGCTCTGTGTAAAACTAAAGAGCCAAAAAATAAGATGCAGAAAATCAGTGTTTTTCAGTACACACACAAAGCAGGAGATGTAGATTCAAATCCCTTTTCTGCCGCTTAATAAAGGTCAGTCTTCCCAGTCAGGTTGTAAGATATCGTGCACAGAATGAAAAAGAAGTTTGGTAATCTGAAGAATTGGACTAAAACAGAGAGCATATGCAAGAAACCGCCTTGTGGTATTCTAATTGCACGGGGCAATTAGACCATTAATTTGATGGTGCCTTATTTTATTCCATGCTTTTAAAACATTAGATCTTTCCCCATGACTAAGCTGGATGTGTTAAATGCCAGACTTCATCACCATTATAACAGCTGTGCTTAAAATAGTGTAAAACAAAGGTGAATTTGTTATGAGCGAATTACTGTGCATCATGATTTCAAGCCTCTGTATTGGGTCTGGTTAGTATGAAGTAATTAACTTTATTCATAGCAGCCCATATAGTGCTGTGCTTTGCATTTGTGGCTTAAATAGTGTTTTCACTGTTCCTGAAAAGATCTCACACAGCATCTTTTTCTCTCCTCAGTCTCCCACAAAAGTCAGCAGGCTGGGGTTCAGCAAGAGGCTGGGTGGAGACACAGATGACTCCAACAGACCAAAGAGATATTCCTGTGCTCACCCATAAAATTTAAGGAAGGGAGGACATTCAGAGTTACATCATCTGTTTTTCCCAGCAACATTACATGTGCTGAGGCTTTGCTTTTCAAGAAGTGTCTCAATATCTGTCCCATGATGGGAAGTGGTGGTTGCTTCGACTGCACACTCAGCTTTTGCTTTTTTTTATTAATCTGTCATTCTCTCGATCCACAAGATTTTTCACCTTTGTTCTATTTTTCTCCCCATCCTCCGGAGAGGGGAGTGAGGAAGAGGCTGGGTAGGAGTGTGGATGCTAGCTGAGGTGAATCCACCAGAGCACCAGTACCAGGATGAGCTCATGTGAGGGTACTTATGATGGATGGTATTTCTCTCTGTACAGACAAGAGTATAGCAATTCCAGGCATGTCAAGAAGCAGAAATGTGGGTGGTTTAAGGTCAAATGTGGATTTAATGACCATTGAACTCAACAACTGGACAAAGATTTCTAAGTTCTTTATTTTAGACTTAAGATGTAATTTAAACACGAAAAAGCAACACTCAGAGATCATGTTTCTGTTTTGAGCTAATTCTAACTGTTTGATTATTGCAAATTTATCCTACAAGGTACAAGCCTCAGAGCATTTTAACATATATCAGCTATATGCTTGTGAGGGACCAAACAAGGCCTGTGGAGAATGATGAAACATGCAGGCTTTGTGCTTCCCTCTTCTCTCCTTCAAGAGAGATGGAAAGATTCTGTCCTGTCTCTAATGTTTGGATGAAATCTAACTGCCAGTTGTTTGAAACATTTATGGGGGGTGGAAACCTAGTAGAGTCAAAGTTATTCAAGCTGATAAAAAAATTTAAAAGAGCTGATAAAAAAGATGAAAGTTAAGGGAGAAAAGAAACAGAAGCTTTGCAAATATAAAGTCTTTCTTTGTTTTGTTCATTGTTTTTATTCCCAATTTATCTTTTTTTCTCTAAGTTGTCTCTTTTTTGCTCTTAACTTTGAACAAATTTTCCCAATACCTCATTTATTTTCAGTTTTATGGCTTCCGTTTTCCTCTTTTTCTTTTTTGACTGTCAAATTCCAGTCACTTGGCTACTGTTTCAGGTTGTACCCCACTATCGTAATCTGTATGATTTATATCTCTCTATGCTTTCTTAATGGTCTTTATTTTGTTGATTTTTTTAAGACCTATTCTTTTTTCTTTTATGGGACATAGTTATAATTTGCAAAGTATTTTTATCATCCCTTATGGTCAAGCTTAACTACAATGGAAGAGCTCTCTTCTCCAAATTAAACTCTTTCACATATGTTTATTTATTTATTTATTTCCAAGTTGAGTACTGCAAGAAAGTAACCTGTTTTCCTGGATTGTAACCAAGCACACTTTATGTCAGTTATTGGTATGAAAGGGCTGTATCATAATGCCATTTATTGGTAATGCATTTTATAGCTCTCAGAAGTGATTAAGTAATAAAGAATCCATGCACTTCTACCCTAGCACTATTTGAAAGGTTAAAACTCCTTTGTGACTCAGGTATCCTATCATATTTCTCTATTTTGATTGTCAGCTTTGAATTATCTGGATGCTACACCTTTGTAGCATACAACCTTTTCATTTATGTATATAGGATACATGTACTGATTATTGCAAATATGTATATAAGCAACAATATTTCCTTTAACTGCTTCTTTAAAAATTAAAGGATTTTTAACATTCTATCTGTTTCTATTGTAAGAACTTAGCGTCATTCATACCTTTCCAGAGCTAATTATTTAGCATCATAATAGTTTTAAACCTGCTGTTTTTCCAGTTTGTATTCAGAAGTTATAAAAAATACAAACTCCTCCAGAAACAGTAAAACGTTAAAATATATGTTTGAAGAATCCCTGCTTGTCTTAATATATAAATATGTTTAAATTTTTCCTTTCATGTTAGCTAAATCATGTTCTATAATGAAAGACTCTAGTGTCTGGGAAGATTCAAGTGTAATATCGCGTAAGTCTTTGAAAGGTGAAGTTGGACTTTATCTTACTTTTTGCAGTCTGAGAAATTTCTGACAAAATGCTTCTAGGATTTACTAGTTTACATGGTTATTACTGCATGTCATTGTGCTGTGAAAGCATGGGCTGTGTATCAATGTGAAGCGACAGCTGCTGTCTAAACTGTAAGGATTATATTTCAGTAGCTAGGGTTTTGTCCCCTCCAGCACTCCTTAAAACTGCCATATATCAAAGTTAATATAATTTCAGATACTTAAGAAATGTAAATTTGGGAGGCTTTTTGAAGTTACATCTCCCCCAATCCCCCCCTCCTGTCCGGCCCCATGTAAAGAACTAAAATTTCCAACTACAGGATAGGAAAATAAAGAGTGATTTTTCTTTTTTGAGTCTATGTTTCCCCCTCTAAATACTCTGCATGCATTTTCCCCCACACAAGCTATACTTTTACAAACTTTATGAATATAAAGTTCCACATCATTTTAATTCAAATCTTTTTTTCATTTCCAAGCTTCATATTTCTTTATGTTACTTCTGGCAACATTGTTTCCTATTTGTAGTTGAGAAGTTGTGTGCTTTTAGAAATTTTTTTTCTCAGATATTTGAGGTAATTATCTCATTTTTTGTTTAGGATCTACTTGCTGCTAAAAAGGAAGAGAGGAAATGTGCTGTATCCCAGGTCTGATCTGGGGATTGAGCTCAAATGGAAGATCGCTCTGAAGAGTAGTCTAATGGTGGAAAACCTTCTCAGACGTATCACTGTTTTTGTGGGAAATCATTCCTAGACAAGGGTTAACTAGCTTTAAAGGGGTATCCTAGTCATCTCAGTGGAAAAATGAACTTGTATAGATGCTCTGGATCCTCGTGTTATTATGCTAATGCTTGCTGATCTATTGTTCACCCAATACTAACTCAACTCGTGTATCTCAGGAACAGAATGATCTGCATACAGGCTAATAAATGGATTACTATCCATGCTCCACTCAGAAATATTCAGTGAAAACTAAATGAAGTTAATAAGTGTAAAAAGTACTTGAACTAAAATTAAATTTTATAAATACTGAGTCCTAAGATAGTGTTTACATTAAAAATAACGTATAACATATTTGTGTTGCTTTATAATATGTGCACATAATACCTAGGGTAAAACTCTGGCTCATTCTGCATGTCATATTCTCCTATGATGGTATTACTAGTCACCTATCCATAGGATGTAAAAATACATCTAAGAACGTATAATGTCATACTAGCATATGCTAGTTTAGACCAGATCTAAGAACATATCACACACATATTGGTGTTAAGAATAAGCTCTCTTACTTTGTTTCATAACTAATTATCAAGACACTATATTATTTAGACCCTAATTTCAAATCCTGTTTTTCTTCAACAATAATTTTCACTGTACTAGGCTAAAAATCATAGGTGATTAACACCATGGTATCAGGAACATTTGCTGTGTTATATAGAAAGAGACAACACAGGCTTCACGCATTTCAAATTTATCAAAATATGTGTCTTTTGTCACAGTACATTGACATTTGAAGTTATTACCATTGCCATTATGCAACAACAGCCTCACTTACTCTTTTTTCACGTCCTCCAACTTAAAATCATGTTCTACTTTTGTTTGTCTCACCAGGTAGTGGAATGAACTATTTTCTATTTCTCTTCACTGCACACTTCAGAGCGTATTGGTTAATGAGCCTCCTAGTACAGAAAATTCTTCTTATCTGCCTTACAGTAATTCTTTTGCTTTTCACAATCCTGGTACTAAATCTTCTTCCCTGCATTTCCATCAGGTCACACTTCCTACTACACTGTCCTTGCCCAGTTTCTCAACATGCTTACAGAAATTCAAATAGTCAAGTGAGTATGATTTTCAAGGTCAGGACATGCAAAGTATTAAAGAGACATCAAACACTAATTCATCATCACATTTCCAAGGAATCAAACTTCTGCACATCTGCCATTTGGACTAGAAGCACAGCTATCACCATCTTGGATTATACCTTGAGAATTTGTCTGAAAAGTTGTAGAGCTAAAATGACAATCTCATACAGCTGATAATCTTCACTACTCAAGATGTCTCATGCTATCCATCAACAGGCCAAAGATAAGATGGAGTGTGCAATCGAAAAGACAGGAAATACTGAGTTTTAGCACATTACAGAAGAAATGGCAGCAAGTTCTCCATGGCACATTCTGAGCCTTTTAATCTTGTAATGGGTTAAACAATTTTGGTGACTAGGCATCATAAAAATTTCATCAATAGTCTGGTAACATAGTGTTTGTGGTATGCTTGTCTAAATAACATTTAAAGAACATTTTCAACACTCTGCTGCCAAATCTGTACATCATAGTGTTCTTCTTTATTCTCTATGTCTTTTGAGAAGGTAAACTTTTTAGGTGTTTCCAGAAAGTGCCTGAAAAATAAAGGATGTTTGGAATGTAATCTTGTTTGTCAGTTGGTCTCAGTGGAAAATTAGCTAAAATGTTTTTTAAACAAAAAATACTTTTAAAACTGGGGAGTGATATGCATGTGAGAGCAAGCTCTCATTGGAAAAGAAAATAGCAAGTCAGTTTATTTCTGTATGTAAGTTTTTGGGGACTGTACTGCTATGCAGAGCTGAGAGAATTTAACTACTTTTGTTTGGATTATGCTTGCAGTTTGAAAATGTTTATATGGCCGGGCTGAAGAAAAAACAACGTAACTTCTCTCAGGATATCTCTCACTAAACAGAAGAATACCCTATCAACCTTTGACCAAAGGACCATAGGAAATGTTCACACTTTGGAGAGGTAAAGAATTTGAACAGGAGATAAGAAGAAGGCAGGACTATGGCTCTTCAGTTTCCTTATTAACTCTAACAGTCTCTGTGCAGACTAAGATAAATTACTAGGAACAGAAGATAAAGCAGGCTACCCTGGAAGGCACTGATACTGCAGAAAAAAGTACTATGATGAGAGCTAAAGACCGGGTGAATCGATAGCTGCTTTCAGGATAAAATTATTCTAAATTTAAAAGGGATAAGTTCTCAAAGAAAGACAGTTATCTCAGTTCAAAAAGTGTGTACCAGTATTTGCTTATCAATTATTTTCTGAATTGGGAAGATGACATATTCTGTTCATGTATCCACGATCTGATACAGCCTGCAGCTTTAGGTTTCACTTGACCAAAGCTCTTCTGCATCATGTTTTAGAGCATGCCTCCAGTGTAATCTCTCCAGTTCATGCAGATGTACCTTGCCCACCTCTGCATATCACAGAACAGTGTTCAGCACAGAATGCAAATATCTGACAAAAAAACATGGAAAAATCCTGTCTGTGAGGCTCCTCAGAGCTACAGGGAACACTGCATTTATTAATACCCAAACTACTTCAAAGTGGTTTGGAGGACCTGCAGTCACTTCAATATGAACGTACCTTAGTTGGATCATTAGAAAAATAGGCCAACAATATTGACACAGAAGTGGTGTACAGGAGTGTTGCATGGTTAACTTGCGCTTTGAACATGCATGCAAGTGCTAAACATTATTATGATCTCCCACAGACACAATGAGGTCTGAGGAATGACTATCGTTCTCTGACAGAGTGAAGTCTTACATTGTCCTCATTGTAAGTCAGCAAATAAGTTACAAATACACCCTTTGGAGGCTGATGTTCAAAGCTAAAGAAGAATTGTTTTGCAACTACCCTTCTTTCATCCAAACAGCATTTTTATCTATTTTAATTCGTAATGTAGCCTCTCCTTTCAATAAATTTTCCTTGTTCATCCAGCTCTTACTCAATAAGTTAAAACCATCTCTGAACACATTTCCAGCTGAAGTTTTGCTCCAATAATGTAACTTGCACCAACTATCACCATAGGGATTCCCCTAGCACTGTGAGACATTAACACAAGAAAGTAAAAATAACCTATTGCCCAGAGTAACTAACTCCTGGATCTTGAACATCTGTTGACATTTCTGTGAGAAAATACGACTTCCTGCTGGGAATTCAAATGTACAGATGTACGTTTCTCATATACACACAGACACTGGAATCCAGATTCAGTGCCACTAACTGTCCTCAACATGACAGCAAGGCTGATGCTTTCCAAAATGTTATTCTAAAAGACACAACAACAAAAAAGGAACCTCCTCCCAAAAAACCCTGCAAGAACATTTTAAAAGTAACTTTCTCTACTCTATTAGACACTCTGCAGCTCTCCAGTGCCCACAGGCAACAGATAGCTTGAATTTTAAAGTCCAGTATCTTTATCCTCTTTCCTCATTTATCATGAGTACCCTGAGTGTCTCTAAATGACTGTGGCAACATAGCATATAGTAATGTAGGAGTCTGGTGAATAGATTTTCTTATTTGTACAAGAATTGAACCAAACAAATGGGACTGTTTATGCTGCACTTTTCTTTAAGCTGTAACAGGTGCATAACATGAGTCCTAATGCAGTAACCATAATTACTGAGACTGTAGTTGTCTTTTAATAGTGCCCTTATGACACCAAAACTTTTTAATTGGAAACAAGAAAAGACCAGAATCACCTAGTTAGTGAAGCTGTGTCCCAACAAGGGACATGTTGGCCAAATCTCAATTTTCTGCTGAACAGTCATAATTTACATCCAGTTTGGATTTGCAGTTTAACACATATTTGCATTTTGTTATGCCACCCTGGAAACATTTTTGGCAAAATGTGGAAGCTGCAGGGTTTTATTTAAGTGTATAATGATTATAAGCACTTATGCTGACATCTTTTAAGCATTCCTTGTCTTAGAATGTGGTTATAGGCAAAACAAGACAATTGTATGAATCATTATGGACAGCAACAGAACAGAGAACACAACACTTTGCAAGTGTTTCTCAAATGTGAGAAAGTTAGGGAGCTG
This sequence comes from Gallinago undulata, assembly GCA_026546715.1. Classification (NCBI taxonomy): domain Eukaryota; kingdom Metazoa; phylum Chordata; class Aves; order Charadriiformes; family Scolopacidae; genus Gallinago; species Gallinago undulata. The sequence goes on from JAOTQQ010000019.1 coordinate 46,127,022, forward strand.
CAGATTTATGTCACTATATGTGATGAATAGCCCAGAACTGAAACAAGACTTTTAGAATGAATTAATGATCTTTGAACACGGGAGTATTGTTTTAATGTCTCCAAAAGACCTTCAGATATCTTCCATCAACAGTTTTCAAAGCCTACACACAGGGTAAAAGATCACAAGGAGCTTTTCACGGACGGGTATCACAAAGGTGCACCATGATAATTAGATTCAGGGTAATCTTTTAGGAAAAAGTGGGGGCTGGGAGGGGGCAGGGGAGGAGTTATCTTAAAGATGCTTTGGTATTTAAAATAATATACTTTGCTTATGCGTATCCTTGAAAATTTAGAGGTCTGGTATTTTACAATGAGATTTCAGACACAGACTGTCCATGACTGAAAAATCAAAAGGTCTGATTTCTTGTGCAAAATGAGATTACTTTCTAAATATGCAATTGCCAATGGAAAAATAAGTTTTTAAAAGTTATCCCGTGAGTAAATGCCATGTTTTATCATTTGACTTTTGAAAATACTAGATGAACCTGGGCTTGCAGCTTAAAATCATATAGACAACTGTGAAGTAAGCAATTATTGAGGATTTTGGCAATGCGACTAATCCACAAACTAAAGTTATAGTTGTCTCAATATAACTCCACCACAAAGTACCTCCTACATATGAACACCTCCCTACCCTACCTGTCAGACATTTTCCATTCATAACCTTCCTTTTCAGTAGCCTATCAGATTCTTCTTGCCTTATTTCATATTAGGTATTTTTAAAAAGGCAGTTATATCATACCAGGCGTTGCTGCTTCTTAAACTTCTTATAATTCTTGACAGATTTGCCAAAATGTAAATGTCCTGATCATTTTACGTTAAGGTATACGCCCCTCATTATCCATACACATATTGCTCACAGAACTCCACACCATAAAGAGGAGAGGAAAACATGTACCAGGCAAACCCTCTGCATGTACATAAGCAAACTGGCGGTCACAACTTCTAAGCTTCACATCAGTTTGAAAAGGAATTCTAAAAATTCAACCTCTGCTAAAATGATCAAAAGTAAGATAAAATATTAGGACTATTTAGAACAATGTAAAACAAACAGCTGAATACTTTCTATTCAAAGTTGTAAATATGACTTTACTCTCAAACTGAGACCAAGACCAAAGTATGATTGGATATGAATTTGCACAAATTACAAGAAACCTTTGAGCACAAATTAGGAACCAAACTTAATGTTCATAAGCTCATAAAATAATTTATTATATATTTTTATATAATAGTTTACTGTATATTTTTGCATCAGTATTCTAACTAAACAGCTTATTGATTTTGATCTCTCGCACAAGACAGATCTGACGCAGACAACAAGACAATATATCCCATAATCACTACACACAATTTGAATGTTTAAATGTTGCAATGCAGATGAAGTTGCAGTAACTGCACACAGGAAGTTGGTGAGAGAAAAATTGCACAACATAACACCATGTTTCTACTTACCAAACCAGGAAGATTAATCTGAAAATCTAAACCCTTAGAAAAGCATCCTTCTAAGAAATATGTTAAACTGTTATCAACATTTCCTAAAATTGTAAATAAACTTTCAAATACATATTACTCTCTTTTAGGCTGAGATTAGGAGAGGCTGAGGGGAGATGTAATCTCTCTCTACAACTAACTACCTGAAAGGAGGTTGTAGAGAGGCAGTGGTCAGTCTCTTCTCCCAAATCACAGGCAATAGGACAAGAGGAAATGGCCTCACACTGCACCAGGGGAGGTTCAGATTGGATCTTGGGAAAAATTTTAAACTGAGAGGGTTATTAAGCATTGGAATGGGCTGCCCAGGGAAGTGTTTGAGGCATCATCCCTGGGTGTGTTTAGAAGACAGGTTGACATAGTGCTTAGTGACATGGTTTAGTGATGTGTGTTTGGTTTTTTAATCAGTTAAGTTGATGGTTGGACTAGATGATCTTAAAGGTCCCTTCCAACGTAGACAATTCTATGATTGTATGACTTTTTTTATTTATTCTGACAACATAAACAACAAAACCCGACTGAATAAAGTGTTATTCTTCAAACATAATGGTATCTTTTAAACATACTATGTAAAATCTGAAGATAATTGTATCTAAAACAGGTTCAAGATGATAGCATATGTTGTTGCAGTCTATTCATTAGTATTCTATGCTTCTGATTCATATCAACTCTTTCAATAAACATTGCAAATATAATCTCAGAGTTTAACATTTTGCATCATATCCCTCCTGTAACTGAAAAATCCAGTGCATTTAAACATCTCTAACACTTACATACCTGGCAAGGCACAGTGGTGTCTTTCAAGATTGGGGGGGTAAAAATCAACAGCTAATCATCCAGATCCTTTAAAGACAGCAACAAGGGAAGAACTGACTGCTTAGTAGACTGGAATTGCCTTACTCCATTATATTGTAGTTCCTGTAATCACAAACACAGAAGAGAAGAGGAAATGGTCAGCAACTAGACTGCAACACTTGGCTTTAACTTCAATGGCAAAGACAGGTGCTCCATGACTGCAAGCTGAGAACAACAGTCAAACTAATGAATGGTAGAACTTCTCACCCAAGCCACTTTTTTGCACATCTAGAGAAAGAGTCTGTGCATGCCTAGTTTTTTTTGGTATCTGGCTTATTCCTAACCATTGCAGTGTCTTGCTTTGGATACTACTTACACTCACTTGGGTACTGTGTGCTGTTTTAGGGCCTTATTCTTAAGAATCTTTGCTTCCAGAATAATCAAGTGAAAACCCACTGTATTTTTAAAATATGCAAGTATATGTCAGTCTTTAATTCTTTTCCAGCCTGTCAGATAATTAATATTTCATCCCATTTTAATGTCTCTTTATTCAGGCAGAAACAAGAATAAGCCTCTTTAAAAGACGGATATCTAATACTACATATCTTAACTCCTACTGACAGCTCAGGGTCAGCATTCAGTGGAAGGTTATAGAGAAATGCTGATTAAGAAGCCTTTGCACAACTGCTTTAGGTATCTTAGGACAAAGATAAATGTCTAAGTTATTGAAAAAAATTCAAGGGACCTTTACAGCAGCTCAAAACTGCATTTTCAAAAACTGAATAATTTTTTTTTAAAAAGTGAAAGCCCCTTTAGCATTTCAGACTTCTATACAACCCCTTCTATACAGCGTTTTGAATTCACTGGATTTATTCTGTTAAAGAGACTAGAAAAGGGAGTTTCTCTAAAAAGGGAGTTTCACACTCCCACACACAAAATAGTTTACACATGGCACACAGAAGTGTAGATGGAATATGTAAAAAAACTTTATAAGCTATATGTGGGGGAATTAATGTAATTGAAAAGGCTTAGAAAGGTATTTCTATATAAAATAGATAAAAAATTAAAAATATATAAAATATATAAAATTCTCTATATAAATTGCCATACAATTAGAACTTTAACTAAACTTACATGAGATCTTTCAAAAATCTTTGCTCATGAAATCTAAATTTATTCCCTAATTCTTATGTTTCTGCAGGGAAAGGCAAGCCCAGTGTGATATTAAAATCAAATAAGGTGCCTTGTGTCATTGCAAAAGTATAACAGTATCTTTCTAAAATGGAGTGCTCTTAAGGAAAATGCCTTGTTTAAAACAGTCCCCTTGAAGACAATCTGTATTCTTAGAAACAAAAAGGCCATCTCAAGAGACATGGAAAAATCATTCTTTACAATACTGTGTACTAAATTATGTTTATTTACCTTTCTGCTGAGCAAGTCACATCATAAATCTTAGTCCAAGTACTAATCTCATGCACTTAAAGGTTTCTGCCTACACAATAGTAGTGTATGAGTACTGAGTAATTAATCAATACACCTAGTGACATATAGATTTGACAATCTACACTGCTCTTTTTATGTTTCTCCAGTACAAACGCATTTGTATTTATTTCAACAGAATAAACCCAACAGAATGGGTTTATTACAAGCAAAGTGTGAGATTACGTACTGTTTTTAAAAAGGCACATCAAAAAAAGAAACTAGATTTTGTTGTTTTTTTTAAAGTATATATTTATACGTAATTGCAAATTATGTGTATTTTGACGGCAGATGAAATCATTGTCTTTAAACTCAATGAAACGTATTCAGGCCAAATCAAAATGTTTCATTTCACTGAAGAGGCTAAGCCGGTATTTTGTATTTTAAAATACAAGTGAGGTACATTTCTCAATTATAACAATTTTTTATTTTAAAAATGTTCTAAATCAAACTATCCAACAGGTCATAATTTAGGGAAAGAAAGTGAGCATGGAAATGGGACAGTCTGATGAATCTGATATGCAGTTGTAAAATATTCTAGCTAACCAGCTTTTTCAGCCTTTTCAAGAAAATTTAATTTTATACTGTAGTACAGCAAAACTAAGATATTAACCTCCAACTTCTGTAGCAATATCCTAGCCTTAAATACTACTTTCCTTCTCACTCATTGCACAGGTGAGTTTTTTACTTCTGTTTCATCATCTGTGGCTGTAGTCTTTCCTACAGAGTTCACATCTGGCTTGGAGAGTTACACAGTATACACAGGATATCTCTTGGCAGGAGAGAGAATTATGTCTTTCTTTCCACCAATGCAACACACAGTACCAGTATCAACCAGGTCCACGGACATTCCTATAAAGAATCAGCATATCAGAATACTCTTTAAACTTTTTGCTCTTGTTATTTTTTGTTCTGCGTTGTACCCAAATGTCTCAATCAAGCCCATGAACCAGAAAAGGATTTCCTGTATACTCCACCAGATTTCTAAATTGTTCTGGTCCTTTATAGTATGTTCTCTTTGAAGCAACAGAAAGAAATCCATCAGGACTAAGCAGACAATTTGATTAATTTCTTGCAGTTACAAGAATTGGACATTATACCTTCTCATTTTCTCTCTTGCATGAAAGCACTGGAAATAGACACTTGTTCACTGAATGTGTCTTTTTTTCTGTGATGGATTGAGGAGCAGAGCTTTTATCTCTTAATAGCACAGAAAAATTTGTAACAGTATTTTCCATGTGATTTTCCCATCCTGGCAGATGCTAACATTTGCTTTATTATATGTCTTTGCAAGTCTATTGCATTGGCCCATTATTTTCCTAGTGATCAGTCCACCCATCTCAATATTATGATACTTTGGAGTTCTTGGAGGTCAAAAAATAAGCATACTTGGCAAGCTTTCATCCTGAGCCTACTTATTCCCCACAAAATGCAGAAAGACAGAATATAACATACTTAGATTTATTCATGGGTTAGAGAAAGTTCCCTATTTCAGATCCTTCACAATCTTCCAAATGTATAAGAAAATGCTGAATGAGAGAAAGCTAAAACTACTCAAGAGTCCCTTTTTAGCATACTGCGAATATAATTTGTCCATGCAGACATTCAGGATTTGTTCTTACAAACAATATCAACCCAAAAGTAGAGCCAGATATGTTCAGAAGTGCCATGCAATGACACATTCTAGGTTTGAAGGAAGTCATAGAATCATATAATGGTTAAAGTTGGAAGAGACCTTAGAGATCATTGAGTTCCAACACCCCTGCCATGGGGTTGACACCTCCACTACAGCAGGTTGCTCAAAAACCCATCCAGCCTGGCCTTAAATACTTCCAGGGATGGGGCATCCACAACTTCTCTGGGCAACCTATTCCAGTGTCTCACCACCCTCACTGTAAAGAATTTCTTCCCAATATCTAATCTAAATCTCCCCTCTTCCAATTTAAAACCATTGCCCCTTGTTCTGTTGCTACAGTTCCCGACAAAGAGTCCCTCTCTGGCTCTCCGGTAGGCTCCCTTCAGATATTGGAAGGCTGCTATGAGGTCTCCCTGGAGCCTTCTCTTCTCCAGGCTGAACAACCCCAGCTGTCTCAGTCTGTCTTCATAGGAGAGGAGCTCCATCCCTCCAATCATTTTCGTGGCCCTCCTATGGACCCACTCCAACAAGTCTACGTCCTTCTTATATTGAGGGCTCCAGACCTGCAGTACACAGTACTCCAGGTGAGGTCTCACGAGAGCAAAGTAGAGGGGTAGAATCACCTCCTGCAACTTCTCTTGATGCATCCCAGGATGCAGTTGGCTTTCTGGGCTGCCAGTGCACATTGCCAGCTCATGTTAAGCTTCTCATCCACCAACACCCCCAAGTCCTTCTCCTCAAGTCTGCTGTCTAGCCATTCTGTGTTCCCTGCTGCCTGTGGGTGTTCATCTTCCCACAATGGACAGGCTTTTTGCAAAATCATTCCTTTTTCCTGTGTCCCAAATAAATTTCCCAGAAGAAAATCCCAGTCCTTCCAGGTATAATCTCCATTCCCTAGACACTCATCTACCTTTTCTTCCACCCCTGAGGGGTCATCCAGGTATGAGGGTAATTCCTTTTTCAACACTCTTATGTCCTGAGTTATAAGGGGTACAATTACAAACCCAAATATCCCCCCCCCTTGTCTGCCCAAAGAGAACTGGTGAAGAGGCATCTGATGAAGACTTGCCTCATGGTTTTTAGGCACCCTTGGTGCTTCTTATTGTGATCCCCTTCTAGTTCTAGATAAGGACATAATCTGTTGCTCATCCTTCCCTCCACTGTTGTTGTCTTTAACAGGACCTGTAGGGATGGTTTCTCCCTGATTTTCTTGATCTGGGATTTGGGCGTATAAAGGTCCAGCAGCCACTCCTGGGTGCCCTGGGGGACCTAGAGGGGGTCTGCAATAAGGTGGGGTAAGATACTGAAGAACATCCCATGTTTCCTTCTCTGTCCCCTTCCACCCCTCCCCATCCCACCCCATTTTCCAACTCTCCATTATTTCTTCTCCCTCTGACCACATAAATGTCTGTCGGCGGCAGTCTTAACTACATTTCCCCACATGCTTTTTCAGGAATTCCTTTCTCAGTGTCATTCAAGTACAAGCATAAACATTGACAATGACTAATATCATCTGACCCAAGAGGAGGCCATCTAAAACCTATTTGCAAATTGTATTCAGGCCAGATAAAATAACAAAATTTTACTGTTTTTTCCCCAAGATCTTATTCTTCCCAAGGGAGTTTCCAGGGGTATTTCAGGTTCATCATCCCCATTGTCGAGACCCATTCTTGACTTTCCTTTACTGTTCTCCCTGGGTGTTCTCTTTTTACTGCCCTCCCTGGACGTCCTCCCTCTACCCTGAATTTCCCATAGTAATCATCGGTGAGGTTTCCAATGGTCTCCCCCTGCAGACCTCCGCAGTCTGTTTCTCATCTGTTTCCTGAATAGTCTCAGGAAACCAATCGGTCATCCAGTGCCAGGAGCCGCTGAAGGGAACTGATCACTGAAACTCTGGTGAGGTGTGCCTTCAGCTCCATTTGTCATCTGCCATCCCTGGAAGGTGGAAGGATCCCAGACAAGCCCCCATTTGTGCAGAAAATCCCATAGCCAGACATCAATGTTCACAAAGAAGACAGAGGAATCCTGCAAAGACTTTATTCGAATCAAGGGAGAGTGCACTGGGGCATTCTCCTATGGAGTCTCTCAGTTTTCCAGACGACACAGCCTCCATTTTATCTTAATTCCCCGGTCACATGTAACTGTCTTCCTTTCCCAATGGCTAAGACACTTGGAAGGTACAGACTTCTCAATCCGCCTATTACATACAAGTTTAACCTTTGTGGCTTTATAAATGTCTAACTTTTGCATTTTCAGTTAATTCCCTGTACTGGGTTTTGTGGGAAAAGGGTTAATTTCTTCCCAGGACCTAGCAGGGACACAGGTATTCCATCCCATGTGAACCATGCTCAAGGGGATGGCCGGAGCTAGCCGGGGAAGGGCAGGGGCCAGAAGTGGGGGGACTGGAAGAGGAGGTTCCCCCGGGGAGAAGGAGCAGGGAACAGGGCGGTCGAGGGCGTCCCAGGTGCGATTGGCAAGTGGCTGTACCGTAATTGTGGTTGGACTCTTATGAAGACTTTGGTAAGCGTAGCAGTGAAGGGATCAGAACTGACCTCAGCAGCTGGCGCCCAGCAACTTCATTGAGACCGACATCTCCAACCCATGGACCATGGACATGAGCTGCACCAGATACATCAGCCACAAGCCCCAAAGAATACAGCATGTGACAGTCCAGCCCCACACACACCATCCTGCATGCCCTGAGAGACTGTTCTAACAAGAGCTCGAAGTCATGGGTTAAATGAACTCAACAGACACTTTAGAGTGATGGCCCATAGACTAAGGACATTATACCTGTATGGAGATATAGATATAGATATAGATATAGATATAGATATAGATATAGATATAGATATAGATATATACACACATATATACAGGGAAACTGATAGTATTTAACTGGAAACTGTAATATCTGGACATGACATGAAATGGTATGGAATAAGGGGTGGATGATGTACTGGATCTGGTGGGGAAAGGGTTAATTTCTTCCCAAAACCTAGCAGGGACACAGGTATTCCATCCCATGTGAACCATGCCCAGGGGGATGGCTGGAGCTATCTGGGGAAGGGGACGGACAAGAAGTGGGGGGGACCAGAAGAGGAGGTCCCCCCAGGGAGAAGGAGCAGGGAACAGTGCGGTGGGGGTGTCCTAAATGTGGTCAGCAAGTGGCTGTACCGTAATTGTGGTTGTATATTCCTCTGTCAGTACTATTGTTGTTGTTTCTTGCGCCCTTTGCTGTTCTGATAAATTGCCTTTGTCTCAACCTGCGAGTTTTGCCTTTTTCTTTCAATTTTCCCCTCCCAGACACAGTGGCAGTGGGGGCTCTGGTCTGCATGAGTAGCTGCCACATGGTCCTTTGTTGCTGTCTGAGGCCAAACCACGACATTCCCCTATTTTTTGGTTCTCTCAGTCCTCCAGCTTCAATTAACTCTCCTTTTGGCTATCTCACTCTGGCAATTTCAGTTAACTTTCCTGTTTGTGGAGACACTCTTATCTGTATTTTGTCACCTGTTTGTGAAGACACTCTTATCCCTATCTTATCAAGAGCATCTCTAATCTTCATTCTGAGTCAGATATAGCTATAAAGGCATGTGTACAGCATATGCATGTACATATGTATAACATCTCTTGTTTTTTTTCTGGTCTTTCTGCAGGCAATATTTAAATCACAAAACAATCTACTAGTTTTCCTTTCTTTTGTTGTACAATTTTATTTCAATTTCAGACACAGTACTATGTCAAATAAATTCATGTAAGTTATTGAAAAAGACCATACATGGTATTGAGACTTCAATATCTTTCTGATATTCCGTGCATTGAGACGTATAACTTCATCAACATGTTAATGTAACCAGTAATTTATTACAATTAATCACACGTTTTAAGAAATTGACCACACTGCTAGAATAATGCTGAAAACAACATGGAGGTGCTCTGATATTCTGAACCCAATCCTATTTATCTCAGGTACACAAATCATTTTATGGAAGTCAGTAATCCCATTTGTGTAACTGGCCCAGTGAATCTGAGAACACTTACAATTTCTGTGATGTAATTGAGCTGTTATTGTCATGAAAGGACAGAACTGCTACATTAGCAGAAATCGCAGGAAGTTTGGTTTGGAAGCTGCAGTCACGTGTCTCCTTTTGTGCATATTTTTTTGACCATGTTACACTAGAAAATGGAACAGTCACAATGCTAGTGTTAACAACAGACCCTGCACATGCAAGACAAGTGATTAGAAATGTCAGCCTCACAAATGTAAGGATAATCACTGGACTGATTCCATGCTTAGACAGTCTGGACTATGAAAGATGCCAGCCAAAAATTGACTAGTAGGCATTTGTAGCTCTATTCATTCTTACAAACTATCTGAACATGAAAATAATCATTTAGATTCCTTAATCAACTCCTCCTGAATCCTAATTTCTAGTTCCAATAAGTTGTTTGTCTAGAATTAGATGCCATTATGTCCCTGGCCAGCTTTAATTCTACCTGGGCTTTAGCTTGCCAAATGTGGATCCTGGCCACTCGGACAGTTTCTCTGCAATCCACCTAGTCTACCCATTCTTGTTTCCACCCTCTCTAGGCCTCTTTTTGCTTTTGAGCTTATCCAGGAGTTCCTTGTTCATCCATGCAGGCCTCTTGGCTATTTTGCCTGACTTCTTCCATTTTGGGATGCATCACTCCTGAGCTTGGAGGGAGTGATCCTTGAATGCTAACAAGCTTCCTTGGCCCCCTCTGCCCTCCACTACTGCCCTCAACTCCTACCCTGCCAAGCAGGTACTTTAAGAGGCCGAAGGCTGCTCTCCTGAACTCCGGGGTAGTAAGCTTGCTGTGTACCCTCCTTACTCCCTCAAGGATCTTGAATTCTACCAACTCGTGATTACATTTACATATCTGCTAGACTCGCAGTTCCTGATTGTAACACTCTGGATGGTGAGCATAAGAGAACAAGAAAATTCTGCCACGCGGCAAAACTGTTGACTGTATATAAGGAAGTTGTTGCGTAGGAGAAGGAGATGTGTGGCACAATTTTTGTTCCATCTGCAACATTTCCATAGACCTTTCAAGGAAAGTTATTGTAACTGTTATTGTAACTCTATTGTATGGAGAAACCCCTTCACACAAGCGTAAACTGCAACAAATTTTAAAAGATGAGGAGAAGGAGGTCAATAGTCAATGGACCATGCAAGAGCCATTCTCTATAACATGCCATTCAACAAGAACATTGCTATATTGAGCTGATGAATCTGACAGCAGCATTTGTCTTAGCAAACATTCCTCTTCATACCCTGGATCATCCAGCCATGAAAAAGCATACACAGGCTGCAATTTCAAGAATATTGACTTAATCTATGTAGTCCACTAGCTGAGAAAAATTCAACCCATCTTTCCTTTCTGAATCATAAAAAAGGAAGACCAAAAAAAAGACAGAGCATCTGTGCCCTGCAGTCTCCTGTGACAAGATTACTGAGGCAGGGGATTGGCACCCTGTGCTCTTAACACCCTTGGGCTGCTATGTTAGAAGCATGACAGCAGCTCAGGAACATGCTCACTGAAATCTAGCACAACAGGTTGTGTGGTCTTTGACGACAGTAAATTCAAGAGTACTGGCAGACAGACTATGTTAGGAATACATAGAAAACGCAAACTAGCAACAATTCAACGTCATTCTAAGACCTATACTAACTTTCTAAGAATATATTAAGGCTACTTTACTGCTTTTTGGGAAAGAATCCAATGTTAGAGATGTTTTTGAGGAAAAAAGAATTGTAGAAACACTTAGCATAGTGAATGTTTTCCATCAGATCTCTAGCAGTTTATAAATACCATTAGCAACACTTTGCCCCTTCATGAGGAAGGCAAATAAAAGTTTATTACAATGCCAAGTACAGTGATTGTATTAAGAGCAAAACTGGAAACTATCTCCATTCTCCCATCCTCTGGTAGATCATACGGTTACACATGATGATCAGAGGGATGGAGCACCTCTCCTATGAAGACAGGCTGAGAGAGCTGGGGTTGTTCAGCCTGGAGAAGAGAA
>JAOTQQ010000019.1:46139141-46170880 GCA_026546715.1 Gallinago undulata
CCCAGGGAGGTCGTGGATGCCCCATCCCTGGAGGTGTTCAAGGCCAGGCTGGATGGGGCTTTGAGCAACCTGATGTAGTGGGTGATGTCCCTGCCCATGCCAGGGTGTTTGGAACTCAATGATCTTTAAGGTCCCTTTCCAACGCAAATGATTCTATGATTCTATGATTCTATGATTTTGTAGGACTGTCATTACCACATTTACTGTATTTTGTGCTTTTCCTATGAGAATCATTTTTTGAAATTATTTGACTTTTGTGAAAGTTAGAAAATTAAAAATAAATTTAAAACTGAAAATGCAGCATATACCAAAAACACCTGTATTCTGGATTTTATACCAAAATCCCCAAGCAATGGCATCAGTTACTCAATATATTAAAGTTTTGATGAATTAAAATGTCTTCCCACTTAAATCCCTGCAGTGCAGAGCCAAATTAAATACTTCATTTGTTTTGCAAGCAGACACCAGGAGGAGGGCCTCACCACAGTTCATAAGTCACTGTATGTCCGAATACTTTGAGTAGCCAGTGCTTTATAGCAGCATAAACCAGTAACAGTTCTTGTGACAGCATCCTTGGCATATAACGATATCAGACCAAGTAGATAAGAAAACCCAAGGAAAGGTAAACAAGGAAAGATTTTTCTCCTTTTTCTTGTTTGAAATGGAATCAGGGACTTGCAAAGTCAGCTGGAATTTACACATATTTCAGACCAAATACAGTTCTTGCAGCGCTTAACAGTTGGCATTGGCATTTTTATCATTATCAGAGCACCGCATGTCTTTATTTGTGAACAGTATTTCTGAGGAACATTCATTAATAATGTGCAAATATGTCTTGACAAAATGAAGGATACATCAAGAAGCATATATGACAATAAACAGGGTGAACTGAACTGCAGCTTTAACTGAAAGGAATTTTTATATGACTAGCTTTGCTATCCTACAGTTTTGAGACACAAAAGTTAGCTAGAACACGTAGGTTTCAGCATGTTTGATTAAAAAAAATTGCCCAGTGTCATTTCATTTATAGTCTCAAACATTGAAGGCTTTATGTGATGTTCATTATAAACTTTTCAATCTTCAGCAGTTTATGGATAAATAATGCATGATTTTGCCAAATACTGGATGTAAGAAAATAAGAGTATGACAACAGTCCTAAGAACAATAACCACAATCTGTCCATTGGTAGCGAGCCACAGAGGGCTGTTCTCAAACAGGTGAGCATTTAGAGGAGGCAAGCTTTCTGAACTTCTCCCATTAGGAGATACCAAGACTCAGCATCTGCCCTTTCCAACTCCTGCCGACTTGTTGAGCAGATGTAACTGATTCCATCTTTGAAATAAACCACAGGGAAGGGCTTTCTGGGTGTTATCATCCGGCAGGCAAAGCACAGAAGCCCAAGGCAAAAATTTCTGGTAGAACAGGATCTTTTTATTCAACTTCATTTTATAGTTATCACTCAACAAATCTGAGCTAGCATCACACAAAGAAACTACTGTAATACAGTCAGCTTGTGCTGCTATTAGTTTCTGTTAGAACAGACAGATTTCAGACAAATTAGATGAATAATAAAGAGTGAAGTGCTGGTGCAGAAGACCATCAAATCTTATTAACACTTTGCCTGAACTTCTTTCACTGAGGGTGGTACTTGCTGACAAACATTAATTCTGAAACACAGTCTACCACTTGTTAATACCCACTAGTCAGAACATAGGGTTGCCATATTAACTATCAGGACTTTAAAAAACAAACAAACAAACAAACACAAAACAACAAAAAACCCCACCAGACAAACAAAGTTCATGGTAAACAGCTGAGCAAAACTAATGAAGGAATCTGAAGACAAAATGGCATGTACTGTCAGTTGTTTGGGTGGCTCAGATAATCCTGCTCAATTTCATCATCTCATTATATGCCAATTTCAGTGTCTCTAAATGATAGCTATTCATTAGCTCATTTTACATTCTCTCCAAAGTAATAGTAGTTATGATTTCCTACCAATCCTGTCCACAGGTCATAGAGGTAAATAATTCCCCTTCCCAGAGCTATAAGGAAACAAAACACAGAGAGTTTCTCAGTAGCGAGGCAAAATACTTCAGGGGAACACAGCAGCCACATTATTCCTGGACCAATTTTGCTATTATACCAAGATCTTGTCACTGCATACTGTACTGTAGTAATAAATCTTTACCTGATTTCCACTTGCTCTTTCTTATCTAAAATATATTAATATATAATTTTAAATTTTAAAAAACTCTTTAAATTGGAAGAGGGGAGATTTAGATTAGATATTAGGAAGAAATTCTTCACAGTGAGGGTGGTGAGACACTGGAACAGGTTGCCCAGGGAAGTCATGGATGCCCCATCCCTGGAAGTGTTCAAGGCCAGGCTGGATGGGGCTTTGCGCAACCTGCTCTAGTGGGAGGTGTCCCTGCCCATGGCAGGAGGGTTGGAACTCGATGATATTTAAGGTTCCTTCCAACTCAAACAATTCTATGATTCTATGATTCCATAAAGGGATTTAGGCACAAAGTTGCCATAGAGAAATCACCAGCCAGTATTCATTATTTTTACCTTCTACACACCATACAGCAGCAGATTTGTCAGCCTACTATATAGCCTGTACTAGCTACTCACAACAGTCAGTACATTGAGCAGGGACCACATAAAGTAGTGAAAAAATGTTTACATGGGAATCAGAATTCCTTATTTTGGTTTGTAGGGAAGTTTTTCATCCAGTTAATCATTAGCAAGCCTCTTAATAAGATCTGCTCGTAGGTAACCATAACTTTTTTCCTGGAAACATAAAGGTCAGTCCTTTCTCTGACTGAACTGGCAGAGGAGGGTAAACTCTTCTCTTTGTTCCTTTCACCTTGTGATTACAGCATTTGCACAGTGTTCAGTCTGTAGGTAGTAAAAAATTTTTAAGCCATGCTGGATAAAACTTCAAAGCTCTATGCTTTGAATGCATTGCAGAACCCTGCTTCAAGCAGAATATCCTGAACTTATAATGTGACAGAATGGATGCCATTTTTAAAGATTAATTGGTACAATAAATGTTCAAGGGTAAATGACCATCTGGGACCTTCCATCCAAACTTTTCAAGCTTTTGGTATTAAAATGATACTTTCATTTAGATTAAAATGATCTATTCATTTAGTTATATAATGATTTTTCTTTAAAAGAAGAAATCTGAAATAGGGTAAGTTTCATTGATCATAAAATAATGAAGATAGACATGAAAAGATGAAAAACTAAAAAAATGTGCATCAATGTTAATAATAAGAAATAGTTTTATTTTTATTTCTTCAGTTTAGGTCTTATAAGTTAAGGTTTTCATATATTCCAGTGAATCGGCTTTGAATTTAACACATTGCATATAGAACCCTAAATAAATCTACCATAAAAATTTTCTTCCTCATAGACAAAATTATAATCTTGCAGTCTTGGGAAAGAAACTCTCAAAGATGAGTTGAAACACATCTTTCCTAGGCTATGAATAGCCTTGACTACACCACAGGCTGTTATATAGTGTGAGCCACTACCATGTACAGAAAAAAGCACACACTCACAAAAGACTGCAATAGTCCAAAGGACATTTACAAACTGTTAGCACATTTGTTCACTGAAAGCTATCATAATACCCATCAGCTGAGTATTATGAGCAGCTGAAATGTTACCAAGTCCCCATATCCATTTCTAGTAACAAAAAATACACTGTACAACTTGCTTGTAGATGTTTTTGAGTTACTTACTCACTTCATCCCCTTAAAATATTTAGAATCAGCTTTGAGCTATCAAGAGTGATATGTTTTTTTCCTTAAATCTTTTGAAATTTTTTGTGGTGGCTATCTAAAGAAAGATGAAAAAGAAGGGCTACATATTTGGTATTACTTTGGTCTCCCCATTTTTGTTTGCAGTTTTGTTGTGGTTTAAATTCAAGTACGGTTTCTTGAGTAGGTTTTCTGTGGGTTAACAAGATGTTGAAAAGATTGTGGAACAGCAAAGACCAGAACAAGGAATAGAATAAGCAGAAGAGCTATCAACAGAACCCATAAACAGCACCTAACTGATTAGAGAAGAATCAACCCGCCTGGCCTGGCTGTTGGGTTTTGTTGATTAGGCAAGAAGATAACACTGATGGATTTATCTGAAATGACTATATAATCTAGAATGTTGCTTGTAATAAATAATTCTGGTTGCATCCAGACCAGAGTCCGTGCCTTCATACACCTCAAGTTACATTGAACTTGCCTACAGTAGGTTGCAAATATCCTCCGACCAAAAGAGCTCTAATCCAGTCAACAAACTATTTTAATTTGGTTTTCCAAAGCAAGGCTATATTTCACTATCTTTTCTAATCCAGCTTTGGGAGAAGAAATTAAAAATGATATTATTCTATCTTTGTATCTGTGTCATGTAGTCATTTTCTTTGGCAATCACCAGTACTTTTTGTCAGAGAACACATAGACAATCTGTAAGAGTCATGAAGGAACAAGAGCATCATTCTTGTTTCACAGTACCAAAGTCTTTAAAATAAAGGTGACTCACTTTCCCTTCCCTATCATGTGTGTTGAAAAATAATTTCTTTATATGGCTTTCCCATATCTTGTCTAAAAACTATGCTTCATTCATTTTTCACAAAATAGCTCTCCTGATTCTAATCACTGAAGAAGAGATATTCCATTACTGAAAATCATGGACCCCTTTTGATAAATAATTATATTAATACAATTCCTTAAAAAAAAGCATACATATATAAAAATATGTATCCAGAGATATCTGTGTAGTGTGTAATGACAAAGTCATTTCAAATTGGAAGAAAACTTTATTCAATGCATATACACATCTACATTCAGAGCTCTGTCTTTGAAAAAAAAAAAATATCCAACCTCTTTTTATTAAAAATGTTGCCACAAAGAAGTTAGGCTAGCTTTGTTAGCATTAGGTAAAGATATCAAATAAAGAGTTAGAAGAGAAAACCCATAGGAAAGGGAATATTAAAAGAAAGATAATACTACTAAAAGCTATAGAACCTTCTATAAACTATGGTTCCACATATTTACTGCATTATTAAAAAGGACCATTTCCACATAACCTATTCTTACCTTAACTATAAAGAAACAGGTGCTTAAGCACAGAATCATAGGAACAGATAGTTAGCAAGGTGGCACCTGCTGGTTGATCAGGACAGAAACACCCATTATATTCCTAGCCTCCTTCTGAATTTCTTCCTTTAATTTCTGGTGTAAAATAGAGACAGACTTCAAGCCACAACATGGTATCTATTAAACGTCAAAAGGGAAATCTGTCCTTCTAAACTGAGGCCTGGGACTGCTTTGCCTCTCTGTCATCCATGTAACCATCCTGCGTTTCAAGAACCAGGGTCAAAGGAAAAAATTGGTGCCCAATAAATGGAGATCCATATAGTCAAAATTAAAAATAGGCAACAGTTTATGGCAAATATCACTCTTAACCCAAAGTCTTCTCCTAAATCAGATCCTTGGTCTCTTGTTAATGCTGCACACTGCTTTTCCTTTCCCCTTGCACCTTATTTATGCCATCATTTCCCTTCTTTTAATTCTTCATCTCTCCTCGTGCCAGGGTTATGGTGACTAAAGGGAACCACTCTCTTATCCATTAGAAAACAGAGAGGAATACGTAAAAGAGAATATATGTAGCAGAACTATAGTATGAATGGGAGGTTACACTAAGCAAAGCTACCATAATAAAGTACAACAGAACCCTGGTTTATAACAGCTCTTTAAAACAGAGATACCAATATAAGTTTTAGGCAATTACAGCAACGAGCAATAAAGAGGTTTTGGCGTTGTTTTTTGTTTTGTTCTTCTGTTTCTGAGATAATCCCTAGGCTCAGGGACACAACAGTTTGTTTTAGAATTCATACTTCCTCAGCATGCGTTTGTTCCACAAAGCATGCAGAACTTGAAGTAGGAATCAAAATCAGTAACAGCAGTGTGTAATCATATCAAAATATGCTTGAAAGAGTAAGACCCTGGTGTGTTTTCACTTGATAATCATTGTGCTGTGTTAAACAACAGCACGGTACAAAACTGACTGCATGTAGCTATTACTTTTCTTGATTGCTATGAGCATGCCCTTTACATTCAAGTACTGTTACATGAACAGTAATGTTTATGTACTAAAATATTATTCTCACAGAGGAAGGCATATCACATAGATTCAGATGTCATAGAATACCTTATTTCAAATTTGAAGTCCATTGACCACAAAAGTCATTACTAAAATACGAATACAAGTCAAAAACCTCCATGTATCTCGCTCATTTGCAGAAAGAATAATCCAGCTGTTACAAACAGTCATCTACTTCTGTACAGAAACCTTCTACAGAATCCCCAGATGTGAATTTAGAAAATGGTTGCCAGCACCTACAGTCTCATAGATCGTTCAGTAAGGGGAAGCCATTTACAAGCTTCCATTTACCAGAAAACTCAAAATGAACAAATCTACTAGAAATTTTTTACTTTTCTGCAGTCCAGTACTATAAGGCAATATCACTAAATACGGAACATTGTTTGTGTTCATCAAGATTCATTAACAAATTATAACCTGTCCACTAAATTCTGTTTCAATTTATTGAGAAATGCTTCAGGAACACATTACAATATATATATATACTTTCATAGAGCCCTTGCAAGAACAAAATAATGTGGGGTTTTTTTTGACAGTTTCTTCACTAGATTTTTTTTTGTCTCCTTTAATGTACCTGTGTTTCTATTCAGACATGTCACATGTCCTCTGATTTTGATCAAGAAATAAATTTTAGGCTACTCTTGACAATGTGGATAATACAGCATTTACCAAAGCAAAATACAGAGATCTTTGAGGGAACGAATTGCTTTTGACAGTATCAAAAAGTAACTGGAGAAGCTTCACAAAAAGACCTATTCCTTTAAAAAGTCAATCATTCTTTAAAAAATTGCTATTAGTGACATTTCCCATAAAAAGTCTTGCACAGAAGATCTGTAACTTGAAAATAAAAACTTTACTTTGTTTTAAACAAAAAGCTCAGAGCCCTTCCTTACATACATGCTTCCTTATGTAGCAAAGTAAATGAACTTTTCATTTCCTTTGATTAAACAAGATATTTATTATAGATAGTTTCTCTTTGTTTTAACTTTCATTTTATTGATTTTTAAATAAAAGAACTATGCAATTCTTGGTGCATGACAGCATAAAATCCCACAAGAAAATATTTCAAAAGGAATTTAACAATACACACCAGTTCTGTCAAATAAAGTCATACAAAAAATAATGCCTATGGGAAGGGTCCTCTTCCACTGAGTAATAAAGACATCTGTCAAAATTTGTACAGCAATCAGGACTGGATGTGTGTTCACACACAGAGCAATAAACAAAAGCTCACGGACACAAGGGATGAAAAAACCAAAATACTGTTTAAACAGCTTTCTTAGAAACAAATTATTCAAAGGGAATGGGCTAAAGCAGTGTTAATAAGCCCAAGAAGAAAGGTGCTGGCATACTTGCTGCAGACCTGGCTCAGAGACTTATCCTGTCTTATTCCTTAGCATCATTAATCTCCTTTGCACTACCAGCTATTTCTTTCCTATTTTCTAGCTATAGTTGCAGCTAGTTATACTGTACATATGCAAGCTATAGATAACTAATTCCAGAAGGGATGCTTTCACTGAGTGTCTTCTTAGTTATCTATGTTTAGAACACAGCTTCTCTACTCCTGACAATCATCTGGATGGCCAATGTAATTCTTGCTGTTTTCTGAAAATAAGTATATTTATATGAGATCTCCCCTATGTCTTTTTCAGACTGCTCCTATGGCTTATCATGCTTGACATTGATCTTGCTTCTGCAAAACCTGTTCCTTTTTCCTGTCACAAATATTGTCTAGAATGTTACAGAAAGAAATACGGCAAACTTCACATCACTTATGCATAATGTTCTTTAGTGCTCATGTTTGGTGCTTTAGCTCCAAATTCTACTAAACACAACCTGCAAAAATGGTATTTTTTTCAGATATGTTAAAAGTAGTTGTGCTACTAGCATTCAAAGGTTTGCTGTGCCTACTTGTTCCTCTTAAGATTTTTCTTCCTGAAAATGAATTTTCACCTAGCTACCATCTCTTTCTTGTTCTCAATACTTTTTGATGTATGTTCATAACTACACTCATCTTATGAACATCTCTGAAAATTACTGTGATTTGACAGGCAGCTGAAACACTTTGTGCCTCACTCGGGGTCATGTGGTGGATTGTTAACACAACATTTGACCCTGTATGCCTGTAAATTGCTGAAGGAAGAAAAATCACACAATACAGTTTTAGATACTTGGTGAATTTGGTTTGCCTACATAATTTCCAAGAAGCTGTTCAAAGTTGTTCAGATTTTTTGCTAAGTTATTCACATTCAATTGAGACTTTTCAGTGTTGTTATTTTCCTCTGTCTTCCTTCTTCTGTGCTGCATGTCAGTAGCTTTTCTAGAAGGAAAACTTTTTCAGTATTAATAGAGATTATGTATAGTTTCTTTTTTTGGACTCACTTTCACTCTCCTTACTTATAACTGCCACTAAACCCTTGACATTGATCTTCCTTGCCTTCGAGGATCACAAATGCAACCAGAAGACAAATAAAAGTGTATTAACTTGGATGTGACCTCCATTTTCTTTATTTTCTCCCATGAATTTATCACTTCCTTTTCAATCAGGTATAATTGTTACAACACATTCCTAATGAGAACAGTGCAGCGTGCATTTCTTTAAACTGAATATATATTCATGTTTAATGACTAGTTTTAAAGAAACAGTAAATAGTTCTACAGAACTTCATAGTTTCAAAATAGACAACAATGACAAACTTAATTAATTTTGATTCTTCATATTTGGATATGTAACCCCCTTATCCAGACATCCTGAACAATAATCTGGGTTTACAGAGCTGAACAATGCAGCATGAATTCAGTTGCCTTTGTGTCAGTATCTGTACTGTGCCTCAGCTTTGTATTTTTGTTTATTCTCCTTCCTGTTCTGTAAAACATCCTCTTAGTTCACAGCGTCATATTTTCAAAGTGGTTTTTTGATCAAATGGGCAGATTTAAGGAAACAGAACATGCTTTTCATACTGAACATGTGGAAAAAACATATCAATAATCAATGGTCCTTTCTTCAGATTCAGAAAAGACATCTGGCTTTCTGGCAGACTTTATAAGAATCATTCACAACATTATTGTACTGGCTATGTCACCTGGTCAGGCTATTGTCCTCTGTCAGAGTTTGTAATATGTCCTATAATTGCTTTCCAGATCACTTTGTACTCTTGAAATGTCTGCTTTTATACAGCATGTGTTCAGTAATAAGCTTCTTTGATACATGTCAATATACAAAGATCTTTGACACTGAGCAGATGAACTTTGCCCCATGTGGCAAAATATTCTCTTGTTAAAGTATGTTCCACTTTGTATGCAGCTGCCCTTCCTCACTGCCTTTTCACTGTTTACTGGAAACAAAGCACTACAACATACAAACTGCATGAAATTTTCTCATTAATGTATTGCAGAACCTTCAGATATTCCTCTTTCAGAAGCATAAATATCTCAGGATGAGCAACTTTTCTTAACAAAGTAATTGCAGGTTTATCTGAATATTAAGATAAGCAGGTTGACTCACACACACATATAAGTTCAAGTTACTGTACTACTGCTCATCTTTTCTGTAACTTCATATCTTAACCTACCCAAGAAAGGAGGACACTTGTACTCATAATAAATTTTAAAATTATCTAATCACTATAGCCTTTCTAATTTCATTTTACACAAAAATGGTACTTCTGATAACAGGATTATTTTTAATTGAACAGCCTTGTCCAAATTAATTTATTACATAAAAGAGATACATAAAAAAATAAAAATGCACTATAATATCATTGATAATTGTTGTACAAAAATCTATCATATACACCCTGCCTACAGGAATTGTGTGTATTCTCATCAGTCAATCAAACATTCTTCTACAAGACAGAAAAGAAGCTATCTTGAATATTTCTGTGCCAGTCTGGAATTTGTAAGTGGTCAAAATGTTTTCCAGTTATAGATGAGTTACTTTCCACATAACTTTTGAAAATTCTGCAAGAAATTTACAACTCAGTGACAGGCTACAGCTGATCATACTCTAAAAATAACCCATCTCATCCTGTCCTTTATGGTATATATATCAAGGCCTAAAAAAAAAAAGCCACTGGAAAAAAATATTGGGGCTTATTTGTATTTCTTAATCGGTTGTTGAAAATTGGGTAAAACTTCTGAGTTTGAAGCCGATTCAATGAAGTCCTCAAGAAAATGTAAGGGGAATACAGTGAGCTGGTCATTTACATTTTCCCTCTCTTGGTCATCCTATTTTCTTTGTAAAAGTGAGAAACCCTCCAGTTAAGAAAAATCAATAGACTGTTTCACACTATTTTTCCCTGTAGTTGGACGCAATATGTTTTCCACGCAGTGAATACAGTAAGAAAAGCAACTGATTTTCAAACTATGAACTGACCCAGCCACCACTCACCAGAATTATAGCCTTTTCTAGTATTCATTTGATATTGAACAAAAGATTATTGCAGTCAATATCTAACCACTAATTGTTACTTTAACAAAGTTTTCTACTTTGAGTATAGAAAGACAAGGTGATAAAATGATAGCTTGCATAAAAAAGACCAAAAAAAAGATTTGTTTCATGAATACTTTCTCTTCTGGTATTGCCTATGACAAAGTCATTTTGACAGAGCTATGGGACTTTCTTCCACTGAATTTTCTTTGGCAGACCAAGACACTTTTTCAGCATGATGATTGATCTCTGGGTTATCTGGGTTATATGAGAATATAATATATTCTCATTTTAATTTGCTATTGGAAAGGTTTGAATAATTTACACTACCTGCCATGAACTTGGCACCCTTTTTCAATAGTTGCTGATTTATTGCATCTAACAGTGTGACAGTTCTCTAGTCTGTATAAAGGCAACACATAGTTACAAAGAGTAGTACATGTAGTGATGAATTATAAACTCTACTCTGTCCTGATGAGTTTTTAAATTCTTTTCTAAGCTGGCAATAAACTAAAAGTCAATCAGAAATTAGCTTAAAGGTCAGACCAAGCTCTGAGTTGTCCCTAGCACAATTAATTAAGAATGAAAAAAAAAAAATTTGAAAGCAACAAAAGAAAAGAATCTTAACCCCAAAATTACACTTATCTCTGTCAGATCAGATAATATTTTTCTTCAAGGATGATACGAATTAATATCTGAATTCATGCATTACATCCTGAGACACCTCAAATGTTTCACCTTATGCTATCCAAAACCTTTTTTGGCATAAGCAGTAGCTTGGGCACTCCAGCAGCATGCCCTAGGTTTGCAGCCAGCAGTCTAAAAAGCATCTAGCAATAGGAATAGGAAAGAAGGAAGAAGCAAATTATCAGAGCTAGATGCAACATCTTTTGCTCAGCTGGTAGAATGATGTCAAAGACAGGCATGAGTTTAGGGCTTTGTTACCCTAAGCTGTCTGCCTCTCTCCATAACTATCCTTACAGTAGCTTCCTTTCACTGTTTTTTTTGAAAAAAAAAGGCGTAATTGTGCTAAACTTTTATGAGTCTACCATATATGTCAAAGTTATGACATAGACATTTTATTGTTATTGGTTCTACTGAACAGTATCATTCACAAGTAATGTCTTTCATTATCCATGGAATAGGATTCCATGGCTCAAGTTTACTGATTTTCAAGGAACGAGCACTGATTTGAATATGAAGACCAAGGAAAGATGTTTGGTTTGGTTTTCTTTCTTTTCTTGAAAGACTACAGGAGTAAAAGAGAAAATTGTCCAGCACCAGTAGTAGACAGTACAACATTATATTGTTTGTTTTAAATGTATATGTCCAAAGCCTATGTAAAATATAAGAGTAAAAGAAAGCATTTGGAACAAAAAAAAATGTAAATATGGTCATTAGATTTGATTATTGTATCCTTTGATTTTGTCTACAGCAAAATAAGCTTGCTCATTACGCTTTATGTTTGGAGTTTTTTCTCTAAAGCATATTTCGACACAAGCAAAGTATAGTAGCATCTGTTCTTTATATGCATACACACACATCAATAACTTACAAATGTTGCAGAGTTAAACACTCATAAATTACAGCCTAGCAAATTCAGATTACCTATGGCAGATTATCATATTATAATATAATTATCTAATTATCTAATTATCCTTACAAGGCAATATCAGAAAAAATGGTGTCAACATAAATGACACTCTCTCACCATAGCTGCTCACACAGATCAGCATTAGCTGCCACATAGCACCATTAAGCCTCTTAAAATTTTGAGATTTCACCATACTCGACATTTCAACCTTTCTGCTCTTATCTTTTTCATAGCATCTAGTACCTATGAGTAAAAAACCAAAACCACTGTAAAAGGCTTATTAGATCACCTTGTGAACTCATAACTAGTTAACAGATTGCTTTTCTCCAGGCAAGTGTTCCTTTTCATAGTTCAGGTTAACCAGACTATGAAGCTCTTATAGAAGCACTAGATGTTTTTGAAGGTGGAGAATTTGTCCCAATACTGGATATCAAATTTTCCGTGATGCTCTCCAAGAAAGAATAAACTACTAGCTTTCCAGAAAGTTCAGTCTCAAAGTTCAGACAAGAATTTAGAAGGAAAGGCCAGTTAGGTAAGTCCTGCAAAAGTACTGCAGTGATTGAGACTTCATGAGTAAGATGTTGATTTCCTGTCTCAAAAAGATACTGCATAGCAGAGGCCACCCTTAGAATTTGTCAATATGGATCTACATTCCCAATAAAAATGTGGGGTTTCAACAGCCTGTGAAAGGGAGAATTTTAAATTCTAAACCTGAGAAAGGTTTAGAATTTTGCCAGGTGAAATGTTTGTATTTGGCCTGTATTTGTATTCACAAGAAGAGAGTTTCCTACTTTAGCCTCATTCCCAGACTACCAAATTTACACAAATGTTTTCTTCTCTCTTTGCTATGACACTCCTCTGTAGTATTTGGGCATCATTCTTATGTTCCCTGGTGTTTGAAAAGGATCTTCACCCATAGGTGAAATATGACTGTGCCCTTGGTGTACAACATTTGCTACAACAACCAAACTAAGATTTATAATTGAAAGTGCTCTGGCTCTGCTGGTAAATATGTCAACAGCGGGGGCCAGAATTTCTTTTTAACAGTAGCCTTAAAAATTAATAACTGCTAAGAATTCAGACTATTTTCAAATTGTGTCTTTTAAAATATCTCTTTCCTGATATTTCTAGAGATGTATTATATATACCAAGCTTGAAACTTAATTAAATGTGCTCTTTTCTCTAATTTTGTTCTTTGGCAGCTGTCTAGTCTTTTCTTCTTTTCCCCTGATCTCTCTTCATCCTCAGTTCCCTTTAAAGATCACTTTTCTTTGTCTCCTGTGTTCTGACTGTCATTTCCATTTCTTCCTGGCCTTACTTGAAGGGCTGATCTTTTCTGCGCAGCTTTCAGACTTCTTCTTTCATGTCATTCTTCACTCATGGCTTCTCTACCTTGACTTTGCATGGGATTGGCAACTTCACTCTAGTTCCAGCTCAGAAGTTAGAACAGGCCCAGTATAAAGGGCTGGATCCTCAGGATTCTTATCTCTTTGTACTGTCATGCAAATATAAAAGAAACTACAAAGCCAGCTAAAAAACAACTTGTTCCTCATGCAGGGAAATCTACTGTAGTAGTCACTTAAAGTCTGCCAGGGACACTGAGGAGACCACAAATTGTTCAGACACAGATCTATCTATCAGGTGCTATGTTTTTCAGCAGAGGCACACAGAGAACAGGTTAAAATCTGGGATAACAACATAACTATGGGAAGATTTCATTTCATCCACCCCAACTGTACCACAGACCTAAATATAGGTGATTTTTCTTGCTAAAGATCTTCTTATTTGGGGTTCACTATCACAATTTTTAAAACCTGGCTGCACTGCCATGGTACTGTACTTTCACAATAAAAAAGCAACACTAAGATGTACAGCAGCAACATATGTCCCCAAGTCTTTGGACAGCAACTGCCTAGTTATTTACAGGTAGTTTGGAGTTACTGTGATTGGAGGAATTGGAAGGTGGTAACTTCTAAAAGCCTAACATAAGTTTCTCCTAAACATGAGGGATAACATGTGCTTTCACAGTACCTCAGAGATTCATCTCTACAGGTTTGTTGACTCAAGAACTCTGCTGCTAAAGACATTTACAAAAGTGTTGCTTTTTTTATGAAGAGAAATATTGCGACAAAAGCTCCACTCAGGATTCAGGTCTATGTGTTTTAGAAACAGGCGAAGGACTTTGTAGTCCAAAGAAAAACACACACAAAAAGAAGAGTGAGTGGAATGCAATATAGACAAAGTGATGATGGAATCACACTTTTCGCACATCCACTTATCCACCCACATACATTTTACACCAAAAAGTAAACAGTCTATTTCAGCACATTTCTGATGCATCCAGCAAGAAAGCAGTACTATGTCTGTAATCTCTTGTGTCTCACTGCTGGGCAGCAGCCTATATTGCTCACACCAATAAGTGACATTTGGGAGTGGCTGAAAGTGTTTGCCTGGGAGAAGGGTACTTGCCCACATACATTAATGAAAACTTCTCCTGAATTTGTTGTTATCTCTTTGGAATTCCTTTTGAAATGCTGCATTTCATACCAAATGTGTGGGGCGTGGATTACGTCATGTCAGGTTAATTAACTTGGGTATTTCCATACAAGATAGCTTTCATCCCTCATCCTCTGTACATAGTCAGAGTGCAAAGAAACAAAACAGGCAATAAAAAGGGCCTAATCAAATCTCTTATCTAAAATATGACAATGGTCTCAAATGTAAAAGGATTTCTGGTACCTGTATTTTTGTCTCATTATTCCCAAGTTTTTAGGTCTCTACACAGAAACTACTACAATTTTAATATTAGAACACTAAGGAGTTCCTACAAATTTGGGTAACCACAAGGTTATAGAAGAATGGAAATTGGGAGAAATATTAGGAGCGTTAACACCTTGATCTAATAGGTGCTAACTTTACAGTTAGGTCACACTAGTCAGTACTTTCTGCAGATATTTTTTGAGCTTATTTCTGAACAAACTCCCCAGCATCTCTGGGAAACCTGTTCCACAGCTTAACCACTCTTACTGTGGATTTTTTCCTCTTAGTCTGTCTTTGTCTTTTGTATTCTCTGCCATCAGGTATTTATACACACTGAAAAGATCCCCTTTAGTCTTCTATTCAGGCTAAACAGCTCCAGCTATTTCAGCACCTCCTTGTATGACTTGCTCTAGCCCTTTTATCATCTTTTCAGATTTTCACTGGACTTGCTCCAGTAAATCCAGAACTGGACACATCACCCAAATGTGGCCTTATAGGTGCTGAGGAGAGAGAAAGAGTTGCCACTTGTCAACTCACTGGTGACATTTTTCCGAACTCAACCCAGTACGTTGTCAATTTTTTTTTGTTACAAGGGCATATTGATGGCTCACAGTCAATTTATTGTTCAGCAGAACACCCATCTCCTCTTTTGCCAAGCTAATTTCCAGCTTTTTCACCCTCAGCATGTAGTGGTACATGGTCTTATTCCTCCCAGGACTTTGCATTTCCCTTGATGAATTTCATGAGGTCTGTCCAGCCTGTCAAAGTCTGAAAAGTTGCACAACCATCCAACACATCAAACACTCCTCCCAGTTTTGTACTATCTGTAAACTTACTGAGAGTGTCCTCTGTACCAGAGTCTAGATCATTAATGAAGACATTTAACAGTATTGGCCCTGATATTCATCCTTGGAGTACACGACTAATGACTGATTGTCATTTGGAATTTATACCACTGATCACAACTCTTCAGCCTATCAGGCTGGGTTAAAAACTGGCTGGAGCCCTGGGCCCAGAGAGTGGTGGTGAATGGAGTTAAATCCAGTTGGAGGCTACTCACAAGTGATGTTCCCCAGGGCTTGGTATTGGGTCTGGTTCTCTTTAACCTAATCTGGATGAGGGAATTGAGTGCACCCTCAGTAAGTTTATAGATGACACCAAGTCAGAAGGGAGCGACAACCTGTTTGCGGGTAGAAAGAGTTTGCAGAGGGATCTGGACAGGCTGGATCAATGGGCTGAGGACAGAGGAATGTACAAACATGACCCTTGATGCCCCAGCTGACTCCAAGAGGGACCTTCCCTGCCAGCTCCCAGTTATAGACTGAGAATGGCTTCACATCATATGGAATACCTGTGTCCATGGCAGATCACAGGGAAAATTAACGCTACCCAC
This sequence comes from Gallinago undulata, assembly GCA_026546715.1. Classification (NCBI taxonomy): domain Eukaryota; kingdom Metazoa; phylum Chordata; class Aves; order Charadriiformes; family Scolopacidae; genus Gallinago; species Gallinago undulata. The sequence continues at coordinate 46,155,492 of JAOTQQ010000019.1, forward strand.
ACCAGAACAAGGACATCAGTTTATTTGGTTCCCTAACCTGGTCCTCCTGTACTGAGGGTAAATCTTTGATGCTCCATACTCCCCTGGGATTCCTGAAGGTTGCTCTTGCCAGACGATTAAGGTCAAGAAGACATTAATTACTTCAGCTTTTCCTGTGTCCTTTCTCATGAGATCCCCTGCCTTTTTCAGTATCAGACTAACGTTTTTCTTAGTCTTCCTTTTGCTGCTGATAGAAATGTTTCTTGTTTCCTTATATGTTCCCTGGCAGATTTGATTCCTGGTGGGCTCTGCTTTCCTAAGAATGTCCCAGCATGTTCAGACTGCAACTGTATATTCTCCCCACATCATTTATCTCCTTTTCCACCTCTTGTACTTTTTACATATAAGCTTTGTCAGGAGCTGCTTGTTTATCCTCTTGCCACACCTGCTTCATTTCCTGCTCAGTGGGATGGACCATTTTTGATCTTGGAAGAGGTGATCGTTGAAAATCAATCAGGTGTCGTAGAGCCATCTTCCCTCCAGAAACATATACTACAGGATTCTTTGAAGCAGAATTCTGAATTGACAAAAGTCTGCTCTTCTGAAGTCCAGTGTTTTGATCATGTATTCTGCTTTGTTCACTATTCTCAGGATCCTGAACGTTGTCACCTTTTGGCCACTGCAGCCAAGATTGCACTTGAACTTCACATGTTCTTCCTTGTTTGTAAAAATCTGGTCCAACAGAACATCACTCTTCATCATGTTCTCAATGACACATCAGGAAACTGTTTTTAATGCACTCTAGAAACCTCATGATGTGTCCTGCTGTGTTGCCCTTGTAAAAAGATATTGTGATTGTTAAAGTCCCTCATGACATGCAGGGCATATGAATGTGAAGCTTACTCTAGTTGTCTGAAGTGGTCCCTGATCAGGCACTCCGTAGCAGATACCCCAAAATTATCCCCATTGGTCAGTTTGCTAATCCTGACCCATAAACTCTTATTCCAGTTATTACCCACCCCAAGGCAGAGCTGCATGCATTCTTGTTTTTCTCACATAAAGGGCAACTTCCCCTCCATTCCTACTTAGTCTGATTTTCTAAAGAGCCTCTGTCCATCTATTGTAGTGTTGCAGTCATGAACTATGTCTCTATATCACCCTGTCATCCCAATGAGATTGTATCTCTGCAACTGCACACAGGTCTTTAATTGCCCCTATTTGTTCGTTACATTGTGTGCACAGGCACTTTGTCATGCTCATCTCCCCGAAAAGGTATGAGAGCTTAGCCCAAAATTCTGTCCTGTATGCACTCTACAGGACATAAGGTTACCTGACTTCAACCCTGTTTTGTTGATTATAAAACTTATATCACTCTGCACCCTTTGCATGCTTAACTCAGTCTACTACTTCCTCACTTGACTTTTGGTCATCCTCTCCCCATCATTCCTAGTTTAAAACTCTCCTTGTGCAGCTGTTAGCAAAGATGAATTTTTCCCACTTAGTCAGGTGGAACCCATGTTGTCCAAGTGGTCCTCTAAGAGTGTCCCATGATCACAGACGCCAAACTGCTGTGGTTGATACCAGCTAGCCAATCAATTGTTCACCTGTGGGATCCATCTGCTACTCCTTACACCATTTTCTGTCACTGGCAGAATAGTGATCAAGGAGAGCACTATGTGGGCCATTGACCATGTTCCCCAGATCCATGTAACCACACAATACTTTCCAGATATCTCCAGGAAGTGTTGTTAGTGCCTGTGTGGAATGCCAGCAGGGGATAAGAGTCTGGTAGTCCCTGGTCCTATTCCGCAGGCGATACTTGGCCAGTCAATCTCCTGCAGCCAGTCTGCATGGGGTTATTTAAGACCGTCAAGTCTTTCAAAAGCTTAGCATCAGCTATATAAAATCTTCCCATCATTTGGTTCAAATGTCTCTTCAACTCTTTAAGCAGATCTGGAAGTCACTGGTAGATCATGTCTTTCTATAAATAATTTCTTAATGTATTTGTTTAGTCACTGGAAAAGATCTCTACCTGTGGCAGAACTATGTGTAACATATTTGAAGTCCAGATTTCATAGAGGCCTGACTCACCACACATTTATTTCAATGAGCACTAGAGTTCTGAATCCACTGTCTCCCAATTTTTTTTGCACTGAGAATGTGGAATGAGAGATTTAGTGTCTTCACATTATGCTTCCATCCTTCAAGAAATATCAAATACAATATATGGTAGGTACACTGAGTGACATTGTTGCAAAAGAGCTCCAGTTTTCAACTTCTCTTCTTTAAGCATAAGTGTTCAGATTGAGAGACTGATTCTGAAAATTTAAATTTCATAATAATGCAGTGAGAGCTAGGAGAAAAGCTTATATGCATAGTTATAGTAGTTTTACAGTGGTTTGATTTATACATTTGAGTAACATAGCCAATTTATTGTTACAGGTGTCAATTAAAAGTTGTATTTACAATCCATGTAACCCAAAGTCATTGTATCCTTAATATAACCCTATACAGATCCCTGAGATATGGAACCACAGACACACATATTAGAAATTTTTCAAAGGACAGAAAAAGAACATAAGCATATCATGAAAATGGTTCATTTTAAGTCCATTCAAACTAATGTTTGAAATAAAAATCAAGACATGTTGAACATAATGTTTTACTACAGTCTGAACATCCTCAGATTACTGTTTCACCTTTAGTTTCTGCAGTACAAACAAAGAAATCCAGTTTATCTGTCTTAATCTGATCTTTAAACATCAGTATTTCTCACTGTTAACAAAGGTGTTATCCTTTATACTGCATAGATGTTCAGTATCTCTTGCATTTCACTAGCAAAAAAAGACAGGTTCGCCATTTGTTAACTCCCAGAATTATCATTTCACCTATGCTTATTTTGCCAGCCTCTATCACCTATGGAAGATTTCTTCTGTCTGTGTTGCTGTTAGTTTTTCCACGTTTCTTTTTATGATGGGAATAACAACATCATTTCATTACTCTCTAGTCATTTACATTTCTTTTTTTTTTTTTTCCATCTCCATTTCTTTATTTCTCTACTTAGAAATAATTTTTGGAGTAAGAATACCTTCTTTAATATTTACTTAGGTCTTAGCCCAGTTCTTTCTCTTCCATTCTACTAATTAATTCCTGATAATTAAGAGTATGTTTATAAACCTTTTTTTTCCAAATAATGCCTAATATTGGAAGAGGGATGCTTCTATATATATATATATAAGTATATATATACACTATGTATATATATGTATACACTATGTATATATATACACTATGTTGTAAAACTATGTATTTTAGTTAGCTAAGAATCAACATTGCTTAAATATGAAAAATCTTTTCCTAATAATATTAATAATTTTATTTGATCTAGGTTCTTGCTTGCACAGATGTGTTGCTACTCAATATATGTACCAGTATAAAAATTTCCAATAATTTAAATTATTTTAAAACTTACAACAAAACAAAATGGAGAAAATTCCATCCAACCTAAACTGATCAGTTTATGCTCTGAAGCATAGGAATTAATCGTTCTTATTTTATCATAGTGAGCAGAAGTGCAGACGCTATTCTTATTAACAGAAGTGATCCTTTTTCTTTTTTTTTTTAATCTTGACTATCTAATTTACTCTATCTATCTAGTTTGCTCTCTTCAAGTAAATCCTCTGATTGATAATGCTGCAAAAGTAGAAGAGGTTTTCTTATAAACTTTGTGTTGCTTTTCTTCCAGTACTTCTACTTGTTCTTGTGAAGACAGGCAAATAATTTCTCAAATCTCCCAGAAACATTCAAGAGTAGAACAGACTGAGTCATGTATTGGAACTGATAACTATGGAGAAAAAAAATAATCCGTGTAATCAAAGGAAGAAATCAGAGAGTTTTGGATGGGCTTTTTTCACACGTTCAATCATGAGAGGTCATCAGAAGTTCTCCTCTTTCAGCTAAGAACTGTAAGTAGCTGACCCAGGACCCCACTAGATGTAAAAGTCCGATTGGAAATGTTCTGAAAAATCATTTAAATAACTAAAGAAAATGTTACTAGCTTCTGTAATCCAATAACGGACATCAAAGTTATTAACACTACACTCTTAACAGTGATTGAACTTCACCTAAATATCAAGCCATTTTCAATTCAGATTAAAATGAATTTGGAAAGTAATTTCTGCAGAAATAGAAAGGAACATGACCTTGTTCCAACTGGGCTGGAAACTAGAAAGTATGTCAGTTCCTCTTCATTAATATTCAGCAAGGGAAATAGTTGTCTTTGGGAAACTAATCTAAAGAGGTCATGTTGCATGATTAAAAGAAGTCTCTCTCATTTTTTAGCATAATTTTCCCTCCAATAGAAACACAACAACCTTAAATTTTCTACATAAAGGACCAAAAAGTTATTTTGAAAAGCTATATATTAGAAAACCATCTTCCATTGCTTTCATTCTCACAGTGCAGGTTACATTTATCTACTGACTTCTTTAGATACATTGTAAGCCAACTCCTGGCCCTCAGATAACTTCATATTAAAAATAAATCCTGAGAGAGAACAGTTCAGACTCTTATTCTTATCTCAGTTATCTTCTTAGTCCTTCATCATCCATCAAATATTCCTTCCTTCTAATACAGAAGGCACATTTCCTCTGTTGACAAAACTGCAGCCCCTTGAGAACATATCTGTTTTATTACAATTGCCTGTTTCAAGGCCAATAATGCATTTAACCTCATAGTAGCTACAGAAACAAGATTATGCTAAGATCTCAGTAAAAATTTTTGTTTTGCAGAGAATATTCTTGGAACCTCATTCTGTACTAAGATTTGAAGTAAACTGAGTTCCCAAATAAATCCACGGCTGATAGAAAAAAAAAAAAAAACAGTTTCTTTTTTTGTCATTGAAATATAATAACTTATGACTTCTCAAAAATCATGATGGAAGGAGACAGTTTCCCACTCGACATCAATTAGAGCAATCTGAAACATGCTAATTAGAAGGATTTCAAGCAAAAAGTCTACTCTGCCATTGGTAATAATAAGCATGTAGGGTAAAGAGCCCTCATTATGGCACACTTCATGGAAATTCACTCCACTAGCTGAAAATCCACTTCAGTGGATGTAGCACTGAATTCAGATTCCAAAATAGAGAATTGGCAACATGTAACAGTCACACAGTGCCTTGAGCAAACAAAATAATATAGTGACAAGAAAAAGATAGCCATCTGACTTTAAAGGCAAAAAATGCAAATCATAACATGATGACTAATGATTGCAAAAAACAAGAGAGAAAGAACCTGAATCTTATCAGAGTTGAAGAAGAGCCACAGAAATATGCTTGGTGTTTGAAGTAGCTTTTTCACAAATGACCTACAAAGCTTGCATAGAGGGACATGTATCTTATGCAACCTCTGGGAAAAAAAACCAAAATGTAAGAAAGTAAATTTGATAAGTTTCTAAAAAATCTTACATACATGAAGCAGCCTACACCAGTAGGCAAAAATCCTTGTGCTAAAAAAATAATAAAAAAAAAAAAGTGAAAGATCAGAGAAATAGAAATCAATACAGAAAATGGAATAAAACAGAGAGAAACTCTGATTTGAACTAAAAGCATACTTTAAGTCTCTGTCATATGGAAAAGAAACTGAAGGCAAACTGCAATAGCAGACAAAAAAAAAAAAAAGAGCAGTGCAAGAGACAATGTGATTCAGCGTTTCTAGCAGCCAGGATTACTAATGACACCTAAAACTAGATAGAATTTTGTAAGGCTATACAGAAAACAAATTGACATGATTGTATATGCAGGATGTGACAAGCTGCTACATGTTCTTTCTACTTTATTTTGGCCCCATAATTTGAATGATGACAGCAGCAAAACACTTGAATGTTATTCCAGATGAGCAATATCTGGACATTCTAGATAATCAGTGTAGAAGAGCTAAATGTTACACTACTGAACAATACTTTCATAACATCCCAAATGTGTAAAAATAGCATGCCACACCAGGTTCAAACTCAGTCATGACAAAACAAATGCCCTTGAAATCCAAGGACAGCCAATGTAGAATTTTCATTGCAATTACAGTATACAATCCTGTAAATGTCCTCCTTTCTAGCTTGCACTGCTATTATATAGAAATGGAAGTAGGTAATGTCCCTCAAAGACAAGATTAGTGCTCCCCTCCCAGTACAACAAATTAATACAGTCTATGGAGAAGATAAATTATTCTTGTCAGCAGATTAGGGTCTGAAGGATTCCCTTTCACTCTAAATTATCCATTTAGCTCTTAGAGAAAATTTGATGCAAAACCAAAAGATCTCTACAAGCTTTATCAATTAAATGAACTACAAGTTAGGCTGAACCAGATTTCAAGAATTAATAAATCTTTGACCAATTCACTAATTCCTACATTAATCATTTCTATCCATGCAATTCCATATCAGCAAAATCAGATATTTCCGTCTATAAAGTTAAACTGCCAAGCAGGATTTCTCTCACATAGCTAGTCTTAAATCCACTTACAGTGAAACTAGGGTTACATCACCTCTTACATCAGAGGTTAGGTTCCTCTTTGCAAGAAAATTCTTGTAGCTCCTAGTTGTCTTTTTTGTCTTTCAAGGAGTTTCTAACAACTCAAGACCTTAAATACTGAAAGGTTAATTCCAGCAACCTTAGCTGTCTGAAGAAAATATATTCCATCAGACTATAGTGCATTTTCCTTCTCACACAAGTCTGAGAAAGGACTTCCCCAGCAGGAAAAATGATAACATTAATTCGTTAAAAAATCACATTAACAGGTAGGGCAGGGCTCACCTTGTCAGGTATAAAAATGTTCTAACAATAACTAGCTCCCTATTTCCCACACTTCAGTAATAGTTTTCATTGACAAGTTTGCCAAATTTTTTTGAAAACAAAACTCTTTTTTCTCACTTAAATAATCATTTAACAGTCTTATATTCAGCATAATATAATAGCCTGTATTATTTCACCTACGGTGCCCGCAGCCCCTTAGTCTGAAAGGTTTTTGAAGTTACCAATGGTCTCATACAAATGTAAAGGGCCAGTTTTCTCTTCCCCAAGAAACAAAAATGAAATATTTGGTCTGGAGGGCTTCTAGGATTTACCCAGAAAAGTACTTCATTCTCTCACACTGCACCAAACAAGAAAGGAACAAAAAAATTGCATGAAATTCTGGAAGTCAAGCTGAATGTCAAATTTGGAGTCCAGAATAGAAATATTCCAAAATCCTAATATTCGAAAATCCCAATACTTTTGGAGAGACTTCTGTGGAAAATTCTGTTATTTTGATCTTTTCGGTACTACCCTGGAACATATTGTGCCTGTTTTTCAACTCTGAAAGTTGAAAGTTTTTAGATTTTAGATTTTAGAATTTATTTTAGAATAATTATAGAAATATATTATTAGAAGTAGAATTAGTATATAGAACAATTTTAGAAATTGTTAAATTCAAAGGGAAGAGAAGTGACTGTTTGAATGTTGATTCAAAACCTGTCATTTATATTATCTATACTTGGTCCAATTCAAGCATCAGCCAAAATAATCTGAATGTCCTTATGTAGCCTAAGAACTGCAATTTTTCATACAGGTGGGTTTTACAGAGATAAAATTACACATGTTCAGCCATGACCTTCTCAAAACATTTTTGCAAAAAGAGGAGGTTGAATAGAGGTTTATAATCTATAGGGTCTTTTTTATTTTTTATTTATTTTTAATGAGGAATGACTTTTTAGTATAGGAATAATGGCTGCTTCAGAACTCTGATAGGGAATTTGCCTGTTCCCAGTTATAATTGTGATAATATATAATATTAGAAATCCATACTTCTCTAAGGATTAAAAAGAAATGCAAGGACAGAGGTAGAAATGCATGACACAAGAAATTGTGGGAATAGATACCCCATGGTAACTGTTTGCATGTCATTTGCATGACATTAGAAAAGTATAAAGCTGAATCCAGTGTGAGCAGTTTTAAGCATATACCCTGTTGTACATCTAAGAATGTTTCTTACCCCTACTGAAAATGTTGTCTTTTGCCTATCCCTTGTACACTAGTGTCATGGTTTCTGCTTCTGTCATGGATTTAACTTTCTTGCTAGTAGCTTGTGCAGGGCTATGTTTTAGATTCATGATGAGAGTAGTATTGATAGTGCACTGATGGTTTTGGTTGTTGCTAAGCAATCAAGGCCTTTTCTGCTCCTCACACCACCCTGCCATCAAGAAGGCTGGGAATGCACAACAAGCTGGGAGAAGACACAGGTGGGATAGCTGACCCCAACTGACTGAAGGCATATTCTATACCATATGATGTCATTCTCAGTATATAAAGCTAGGGGAACAAGAAGGACGGGAAGATGTTTAGAGTTATGGCATTTGTCTTCCCAAGTAAACATGATGCATGATGGAGCCTTGCTTTCCTGGAAATGTCTGCATATGTGCCTGCTAATGGCAAGCAGTGGATGAGTTAATTGGTTTGCTCAGCTTGTGCACACAGCTTTTGTTCTACCTATTAAACTCTCTTTAGCTCAACCCAAGACTTTTTTCTCACTTTTATTGTTCTGATTCTCTCTCCCATCCCAACTGGGGGGAATAAGCAAGCAGCTTTGTGGTCCTAGTTGCTGGCTAGGGTTAAACCACAACAACTAGAAATACTAAAACAAGGCATGTTGCATTTCAGACTACCTAATCATATACTCTCTTTTACAAGACTCCACGTTGACTGCCATGTATCACTTATGTTATTGAAAGAAATGGAACCACTTGTTACCCAGATCCAGGGGGTGCAATGGGGCTCTCTTCCTCTGCCTCTATCTTTTCCATGTTCTCTTAGAAGTGGAAAAGAAGGGAACTTCCAAAGTGCACTCTACCTGTCAGAAAGTAAATGGAAAGATCCCCCATGACCTTTGATGATAATTCACCAATGGCTCTGTCTAAGCAAATAAGTTAAATAATTTGAAACACTTGAGAAAACGGAACATCACATCAATCTTTAAGGTCAAATCTATAACTGTCTTATCAAGAGTCTGTTTTTAAAATGATCTTGTAGTTTAAGAAGGACATGTGGCAAAGCACCTGAGGTTGTGATCTTCAGCTCATAAACAGAGTACAGTAGTAAGGTGAAAAAAATTTTTTAAAAGGTGATTACTGGTTTCAAGCTTTCATTTGAGAATATTTTCCCTAACTCCAATTCTCAACCTCTCCTCATTGCCATCAAAATTCCCAGAACATATATGTGCTTCCTATTCCTTTCCAAGGGTCCTTGGTCCAGCCAGTCCAACTCAATGCCTTCAAGGAAGTGACATGTGAAATTAGTTATTTAAGAGGAAAATGGAGAGATGGGATAAAGAAAAGAAAAGGGAGAAGGCATGAGCTTCAACAAGGCCAAGTGCCAGGTCCTACACTTGGGCCACAATAACCCCATGCACTGCTACAGGCTTGGGGAAGTGTGGCTGGAAAGCTGGCAGAAAAAAACCTGGGGGTTCTAATTGACAAGCAGCTGAATATGAGCTGGCAGTTGTGCCCAGGGGGCCAGGAAAGCCAATGGCATCCTGACTTGTATTAAAAATAGTGACCAGCAGAAGTAGGGAGTTGATTGTTCCCCTGTACTCAGCACTGGTGAGGCCACAAGAAAGATACCGAGGTGCTGGAGCAAGTGCAAAGGAGTGCAACGAAGCTGGTGAAGGGCCTAGAGAACAAATCTTATGAAGAGTGGTGAAAGGAGCTGGGGCTGTTTAGTTTGAGGAAGAGGAGGCTGAGGGGAGATCTCATCACTTTCTACAACTACTTGAAAGGACACTGTAGAGAGGATGGTGCCGGTCTCTTCTTACAGAGCTAGAGGAAATGGCTTCAAGCTCCAACAGGGTGGGTTTAGACTGAATATTAGGAAAGAATTTTTCACAGAAAGAGTGGTTGGGCACTGAAATAGGCTGCCCAGGGAGGTGGTTGGATCACCATCTCTGAATGTGTTCAAGAGTTGTTTAGATGTGGTGTTGGGGGATACGATGTAGGGGAGAACTTTTTAGAGTAGGGTAGATGGTTGGACTCGATGATCCGAAGGGTCTTTTCCAACCAAAATAATTCTATGATTCTATGAAGACTACCCTGGCAGTGGACAGAAACCACTGTAGTCTACATCAGAAAATGTCTCATATAGCTGGAGAGAAAATAATCGGCTTGCTTATTTTAAAACAATTATTATTTGTGAAACCAATAATAAAAATTATCTATTGGATATGTTCCAAAGCAAGGGCACATAAAGTTTAGCTGTACAGTATGAAATTATTTCTTGCCTTCGCAGGCATAGTAGGATACACTGCATGATTGCAAGACAACACTATATTCCTCAAATAGCAGAAAATACACTTCTTTCCACTACAATCTTAAACAGCCTCTATTTTCCTCTGGAGTCTTAATGGACCTATCATTAGTACTGAATGCTACTGTATGCATTCTGGACTTGGGGCCCAAAAGTAATTTAGATGAAAGTACACTGTAAATGATCCTTACACAACATAGAGCAGAGCAAATATAGCTAGAGTAGTGGAAATGTTCTAATATATGCATCGCTTTGAGGCTTATTTTAACTACAGGTTGCTTAACTACCTTGGCCAATCTATTGAACTTAAGAAATACTGTGCTGCCTGGTGATAAGAAATTGTTTGCTCATAACACCCACTAAGTTAGTAGATTATATAGAATAGCAAGTTTATCACAAAAAGAAATAAATTCTGTCTTTTACTGAGATTTATTTAGCAAAGTAAAAGAGAGAGGCAACCAATGACCACTGTTGATTCTTAAACTTCCCTTAATTTTCCCTGTGCTCAAGTTAGACCTGCCTCTAATGTTAAATAAGAGCTTATGGCTATCCAGGGTAAGATTTGTTGCACTACTAATCATCTAAAACTTTAGTGTTTAGTCCATATTCATCCATGTTCATCATCTAGGTTTTAGTCAATGAAGAAAAAGTGCCCTCTTCAGCTGACAATTTTAAAAATGGGTCCAATTTTAAAATGGGTGTCTAAAAGAGATGAGATTAACTACCCTGACTTACTCCATGGACTGAAAAAGGAGTTGAGACAACTTCCTCTGATGAAAAGTCTTGTTTTCAGCCTGACTCGGGTGAGACTCATGTCATCTTAAATGATCAACTGGCACTTCTTTGTGGATCATAAACTTTTATGGGTCCACCTGCAACACCATCACTAATCCCTACTACAGGGTTTCCAGCCAGGCAGCTGACATTGGACTTGTATCTCTGCACAAATTAAGCAGCACTACCTGTGAAAAATATCACTCTGCCGTTACAGTTACATAGCTTAAAATTAATTCTACAGAAATCTGCTGGCTGACATCAGCACTGTCAGAAAAGAATGCAAATAACTATTATACAAAAGCAGTGAAGGTAAATCCTCCATGAATGTGATTCATCTGATCAATCCCTCATATATGACATGTCTTCATACAGCTTTTTAACACGTTCAGAGTCCACAGAATGCACGCATTGAATACCACACACCTCATATGCTTTGTGAAAATATTGCAGTGTCTGCTCTCACTGTCTACAATATGAACTACCTTTCAAGTTGCAACAGAATGTTTCCAAATAGTGACTATTCTTCAAAGGCTATAGTTTTTCTTACAACTTTTTTGCTCTTTGATGTGCAATATGTTTTCAAGTATACTTCTTCACAAGTCCAAAGAATCACAGGGTCAGGCAGAGACCCCCATTGTTGTCTTCAACAAATGTACTGCATAGCATTCAATAACAGTGTGACTGGTGAATCCTGTCTCAAAATCTCTCCAATTCACTGTGAAGTTTTAATTCAGGGGACTACCTAACACTTTTCTTCCCCCCTTTTTTCTCAATTTTTTGATATAACTTTAAACATGACCACAGTATTGTATCCTTCTCATCCTTTTTCTCAGCAGGCAACTCACTAAGCAACTTTCTGCTTAGTACAAGTTTCTTTGTAGATGCTCCACCAGTAAATTAACAAAGTATTTCTTGTGTAGTATTTGCCATTGGTAAATCAGTATTAATTGTTTCAGCATTGCCAACCACATCACTGTAATAGGACATCGAAGACGTCCACCACAAGCTAACCATGGTATTACTTGGTTTTATTGCTACATTATCTATTTGTATTTGTTGTGAATTCCCAAATATAACCACTCACAACTGTCAATTTCAAAATGTTCTGCGAGATCTCTACTTTATAAAAATTCTGGTGTAAAAGGCAATTTAGAGTTTAAATTTTTTGTAAATGAATACATTGTAACATTACTTATACAAGAAAAGAGTTGAAAAAACTTTCAGTTCAAGAATGCCAAATCACTTAATTTCTCATGGATGTTCTCTCAGTATTGGTGTTATTCCCAGAACTTGAGATGCTGGATCCCATATATCTCTGCTGTCCTTTGAAATTGTGATCCTTACCTCTAACATAGTCTGTAAACACTTTTTACACCTCCAGATTTACACAATCTACAGTGGGAATTGAGGCAAATAGAGGCTGGATGGGGAACTGTTTTGATATGTGCTTGAGTTTTGAGCTTATTTTACCTGCAAGTGCCATCATTGTGGCTTTCACCAATGTGTGAAAACATTGATTGAGTCCCTAGACACTAGAGCCATACTTGGAATCTGAAACCATGAAGGATCTTGTAAACTAATTCTGAACTGAGATTTCATTTCGCCTTAGCTAGTGAGTTTCATGACTGAATAAAGAGTTATATGTACATAAGTGGATGACTTCCATAATTTTATAGGAAATTTCTAGACAAGACTTTAAGTTTGACATAGTTGAAAGAGGTTACTAAAGTAACATTTGACATTCTGTTGATCCAATCTGATTCTGACACTGATTTAATGTATCTTCTTAAGAAAGCAAATCATCATAGAATTATAAATACATCTGCACATATTACAAAAAAAAAAAAAAAAAAAAAAAAAAAAAAAAAGAAAACTGTTATTTGATAGAATACAGCAAACAAAGCTAGATCCATTTATGTTTCTTGGCCAGGGCAGTAGGAGATCTAAAGAACAAAAGTAAAGAATTCCTATCCACTGCACCTGGCTTTTTAGCTTGCTCCAATAACTCAACACAAATGCAGGAAGATAGATTTTCCAGTAAGACACTGTAAGAGACAGTGAAAAAGGCAGCCTTGCTTCATATCCTAAGCCACATCCTATTTCCAAATGCGATACAGGGAAGAAGAGGTATCTTGCAAGCAACTCACCTGGAAAATACTCTCCTTCAGTGGCAAGGGAAGAAATTTTTTCAGGTTTGAACTGAATTAATCCTCTGACACTTTTCCACTTTGATATATTGACGCTATTGTAACACATGAGTCTTGATAAAGGTGAAAACACAATCATTCTGTTGTTTTGCAACTTTATAGTGTACAGCAAAAATGGAATGGAGAAACATCAATATCATAATTCGGTTTATAACATTGGTTTACATGGAAGATTTTTTCTCTGTTTAAAATATTCCTTTAATTATGACAATAAAAAGTGAAATATTTTTACTGAAGATTTAACTAAGTGAAAATAAGACAGTGAAGGCTCTATTATTTCTGTAGATGTACACATGCTTTCATCTTAACATGTTCTCTGCTTTGATGTCCTAATTTATATCATTAGCCTCCCTGGCATATTTCCTACTCCCTTAAGTGTATTTAAAAGTGCAATACAAGATAAACACTTCCAATAGCTGCCTTTTTACTTGGAGACAATGAGTCCATTCCTGCAAGCCTCTTTATGACTGAAATAAATGTCTTTGTTTTGATAAACATCATAGATATTAATTGGTAAAATCTGACATGCTTACTCTAAATTAGTTTAAGGTTTCTGTTTGCAATCATAGTTTATTATCATGTAATGTATCCCATGTATCATGTAATGTGCCCATTTTACAATTAATTAATTTAGTCCTAAAGCTGGAGAGAGTGGAACATTTGCAATTCTCACTATATAGCTGTGCAAGAAAAATACTTTCTGATGTTTCCCCAGGTACTAATGCCACTCACCTGTTAGCTCAAACAAGCCTTGTCTGAATGCTTGAGGAGAGAATTTGACATTACAAATAATAAAAATTTTGCCTGAGGAAACAAAGGATTATCCAGGACATTTGCACTAAACTGTAATAATCTATTGTCACTGTCCTGCTGCTTAGTTTGTGTGTGCCCCTACAATCCTTATGAATCAACAGAAGCTTTTGCCTGGACAATTTTCAGCTCCACAGTGACATACATTTCTATTGACTGCTGTCAGCCATCGTATTTAGACGTCCATAAGAAAGAGTAATGGCAGCACTTAGGGGAAGAAAAAGTAAATATTAATTGAGTTTGACATCATATTAACATCCTTACAACACCTGAGGTAAATAAAAAGCTAGGTGATCTGTCCCATTTCATGTCCTTTCAAGATCTTTGCGCTGGAATATCAGAGACATTCTGAGCAGGGTGACTGGCATAAAAGATTTGTCTTCAGTACTGATAAAGCACATCTTGCCATGCCATATGAATGATATCTTTAAAGTTTATCATGATAAATTAAAAAAACTTTCAGATCTGGGGAACTGCAGGCCAGTCAGTCTCACCTCTGTGCCTGGTAAAATCATGGAGCAGATTCTCCTGGAATCTTTGTTAAGGCACACAGAAAATAAGGAGGTGATTGGAGACAGCCAACATGGTTTCACCAAGGGCAAATCGTGCCTAAAAAAATTGGTGGCCTTTTACGATACTGCCACAGACTTGGTAGACAAGGGCAGAGCAACTGATGTCTTAACTGACCTGGACTTATGCAAAGCATTTGACACTGTCCCTCACAACATCCTGGTCTCAAAATTGGAAAGTCATGGATTCGATGGATGGACCACTCAGTGGGTAAGGAATTGGCTGGATGGCTGAAATCAAAGGGTTGCAGTCAACAGCTTAATGTCCAAGTGCAGGCCAGTAACGAGTGGTGTTCCATAGGGGTCAGTACTGGGACCAGCACTACTTAACATCTTTGTCGGTGACATGGACAGTGGGATAGAGTGCACCTTCAGCAAGTTTGCTGATGACATCAAGCTCAGTGGCGTAGTTGACATGCTGGAGGGAAGGGATGCCATCCAGACAGACCTGGACAGGCTGCAGAGGTGGGCTCGTGCAAATTGCGTGAAGTTCAACCAAGCCAAATGCAGGGTTCTGCACCTGGTACATGGCAATTCCAGGCACAAATACAGGTTGGGAGGAGAATGGCTGGAGAGCAGCTGTGAGGAGAAGGACTTTGGAGTGCTGGTGGATGAGAAGCTCAACATGAGCCGGCAGTGAGTGCTGGCAGCCCAGAGAGCCAACCGTGTCCTGGGCTGCATCAAGAGAAGTGTGGCCAGCAGGTCTCAGGAGGTGAT